>NW_001798978.1:95986-675213 GCF_000165425.1 Paramecium tetraurelia
ATTTAAATTTCAAATTTCCTTCCCTTTAAATCCGGTTTTTGGGCCTCAAAAAGGAATTTCAAAATTAAATTTTTTTAATAAATTTAAGGAAAAAAAGAATGACAGATGGTTTTGGCTTTTCGGGTTTTCTTAAATTTTTAAATAGAAATGTATTTCTTATAAAGAAAGGTGACTGGAATTTTATAAAATTCAGAGTCTAGTTTTTAAATAACTTTAATTTGAATTCTCTATTTATGGTCACTTTTACAGTGATTGTTTAAAATTTTTAAATTATAAAGCTTAATATTTCAATTTCTATTAAATATATTAGTGATGTCCCGTAAAGAACAATTGTTTTTAATCTTCATTATATTTAATAGAAGCTATTAGATTAAGCTCAATCTTTTAAAAATAATTGAAAATTGAATCTTTACATATAAATACTCACTGATTATCAAGCGATGAAAATCCATTTAAATTCATTACATATTAGATTTTCAGAGTTAATAACTAAAAGGTTTAATAGCATATTTCAATCAATTGTTATTTAGCATTTCATTACTAATATTACGCGTAGATTTAGAAAAAAGAAAAACTGAAAATTTTTAAATTTAACATGATATTATTAATGAAATTATTTCATACCACTTTACATCTTTAATTTTTACACTGTAAATAACAAGATGATCTATTAAGTTAATCCAATATTCAATAAATAAAATTAAGAATTTGATGCAAACTAAGTTGTCATAATATAATTTCTATTTAATCATATAAATTTTATTAAGATTCATCAATTTCTTTCTTTTGATCTCTTGAGTTATTCTAGTCTGTTTCATCAAGTTCTATAAAGTTCTCTCTCTATGCCAACAATTTAGATTTATTTAATTAAAAATCTAATTCTGGTTAAACAGAGGGTATTTAAGTCCACAATCCTTTTTCAATCCAATTCATAATAGTAGATGACGAAATATTATATTGTTAAGCCATAGTTTAGATTCTTAATTTAGATGGCTTAGTTCCTAGTTATTTTAAGACCATAACTTTCTAATCAAATGACAGATGTTTCTTTTTGATTCCTCCATTTCGATGAAAATGTTATTTTTTCATTAAATATATATAAAACTAAATTTTAGTAACCAAATTTTCAAGAAATAAAGAAAAAAATTGGGATGAAAAATAGATATTGATATATTGATTAATGATATATTGAATAATTCATGATTTTGGATCATATTTGTTTTGTAATTTCTTTAATAGATCATCAACATTAGAAGCTTGATCTTATTACTTTGGTACTTCTTAGAATTCCTATTAATAAATATAGAATTAAACCTTTTCGTTTATGCCTGATATAACCATTTATTGGACTTGATCTTCAGCTTTCTTGGCCCTAGCTTTGAATGATTCAGCTTCTTCCTTATATTTATTCATTTTTGCTTTCATTTATTCAATTTAATTGCTCTAATACCAATAAATTCAATAAAATACTTATGATTCAAGTTCTCTAATTTTTTTCTCTAATTCTATATTCTTTTATAATTGTTATTCATATTGTTATTTCATGAATGCATATCTCTCATCCTATAACTTTAATTTATGTTGCATTGATTAAATTTCTTAACTGGCTTATCCAGATTTTTTCATTAATTCAATAGTCGATAAATGCTCATTAATTTCTTATGATTTCTTTTAGTTTTCAATTTCTAAGGCTTAAATTTTAGAATCTTTTTCCTTCATTTTGTTATTCAAAGCTTCAACTAATTTAGTATTGGTGTTATCTCCTTGTAAGAAGTCTTTGACAATGATCTAATATTAATAAATATGATTATACAGAGTCTGGTCTAGAAAAACTATAGATTTGATCATTAGTAAAAGCTAATTTACCATCCTTTTGTAAGCTTTCAATTTCAGGATTCTTAATTATCTTTTTCTCTTATTAGACAGTCAAAGAGGTTGGAATTTTAACATGTTATGTATTTTCTAGTAATAATAATGATTATTACACACAATCCATTAATGCTCTTTTATTTACTAACAAGTAAATCTTTTTCCAGGTTCCTTAACCAAGATCTTTTTAATGAGATCTTATGCTTATGCTGGGAATGTAGGAGGAAACTAAAATCTCAAATTCACTATATTGTCTTTGGTTGTTTTCTCAACGAAGGTCTGATTATTGATATTAATTTGTGGAGCAAATGGACTAAGACCAGTTAATAATTCAAAGCAGAGTACACCAACAGCCCAAATATCTACTTGATGATCGTGCTGCCTGGATTTTTCTAACATTTCTGGGGCCAAATAGTCTAAGGTACCACAAAATGTTTATCTGATTTCATTAGGCTTCAAGAAGTTAGACCAACCAAAGTCAGCCAATTTAATATCTTATTTTTCATCTAACAATAGATTTTCTGGTTTAATATCTCTATGAACAATGTTTTTGGAATGAATATTTTCTAATGCAAGACATGCTTAAAGTATAAATTTTGCCGATGTTTTTTCATCAAACTTTTTTTACGGCTATCTCCACAAGACTGCATATAATTATCCCTAAGATTAATTTAAAAATTACTCCTCCAACAAATTCTAAAATCAAATACACATTTATGTCATCTTCAAAATGATTGTACAACTTCAATATATATGGATGATTGAGTGAATACATGATTTTCACTTCGTTCTACATTTATTCAACCATATTAGTTTTCTTAAGCATTGCCTTTTCCACTATTTTGATCGCATATACAATATTTGTTTTTTTGTGAGTTACTTTCTTTACTACTCCAAATGCCCCTATTCAAATATCCTAAATAACTGTACCCTAACCAAGGATTTTTAACTCTTCGAAATCCTCTCTCTTTGATTCAGGTTCCCAACCTGCTTAGACTGTTGGAGATAAAAAGAATAATCTCTCTCTCACTTTATTAAGAACAGGTGATGCCATTTTATATATTAATTATAAACTTATTAATTTCTTTATGTCTGATTTCAATAAATCAAATGATTGTATGGAATCACTAAGAAAATAAATAAATTTAATATTATGAATAAATTTAGCAGAGAAGAATTTCTATTCTTAGCTAAAATCGCCTAACAAACAGAAAGGTTCAACGATATGATAGAATTCATTAAACATTTCCTTGATTAAGAACTTAATAAAGAAGAGAGAAGTATATTATCAGCTGCATACAAAAATGTGGTATTCAAATTTATTACTCTATCAAAGGTTGGTAACAAAAGAGCTGAATTAAGAGTTTTGACTGCTATTGAATAAAAAGAATCCAGAAAATAAACAGATCAATACACCCTTAATTATATTAGAAATTACAAACATAAAATTGAAGGAGAACTGAAAAATTCTTGTGCTGAAATTTTGAGTTTAATTGATACCGCCTTATATCCTAATTCCAAGTAAGTTGATAGTAAAGTCTTCTATTTGAAAATGAAAGGTGATTACAACAGATATCTTGCTGAATTTTTATTAGATAATGAATATCATGCAGCTGTTGATTAAGCAACCCAAGCTTATAAGTAATACTTCAATAAATTATTAGAGAAGCAGACGTTTTGGCCAAGTCAAATTTGTCTACTACTTCTCCTATCAGATTAGGTTTACATTTAAACTAATCAGTGTTTTATTATGAAATTTTGCAAAATGCAGCAGAAGCAATACGAATTGCTAATGATGCCTTTGAATAAGCTATTGCTTAGGTGGACTCTGTAAATGAAGAAAACTATAAGGATTGTACACTAATCATGCAATTATTAAGAGACAATCTGACATTATGGAATAATCCAGAAGAGGAAGCTAATGATGATTAATGATTTTAAATTGATATCATCTTATAAGTAACTTAGCTGTAATTTACACTTTAAAAATGAATAGAAGTTGTTAAATATATAAAAAACTACATTATATATCAGTTATATAGAAAATCAATTAAAATGATTTTAATGATTTTATACATAATTGATATAAGACATTTAAACAAATTAAATTTCTCTTAAAGTTTAAATTTCATCTTCTTAGTATTTTTATAAATAATAATTATTATAAAATCCACTTTAACATTATATATAAAAAAAAGCCTAAATTACATTAAAATAACATGTTCAATAGTTGGTAGAAGTAATGATAATAAGCATCATAATTAATGAAATGGGACATCAGACTAAAGTTTTGTTGAGTAAATAAAAATAATATTATTAATAATTTTTAGTTTTATTCGCTAAACTACAAAAATATAATAGATGATTCATAATTAAAATATTATCACTTCTAATTCAAAATTTTGAATCCACATCTTTTTAATGGCTCTTCATAGAAAGATTCTTCAGTTGAATAAGATATAGGTCTGATATTAAAATAATCCAGCTCATTTTATTTCACTCTTTCTTAAGCTAACCATTTCTAATCACATTCTGTTACAAAGTATGTATATTCAAAAAATAAATTCTTTTCTTCGTCTTTTATAAAAAAACCTTAGACTAAAAGAGTAGCAGTAAATTGATCTCCATTATAATTCATATATTGTCTTTTGATTGGTTATTGGCCAACAATCCCTTTAAATGTCTTATAAAATACATTCAATTATTAATCATTTTAATCATAAAATGCACTAATAGGGATTAACTGGGTTTCATTACAATAATGAAAGAACATCTCCTCTGATATAGCCAAAATTCTTAGTTATTCTAGATTAAAAATCTTTTAAAATGTTTTCCATATACCATCTTTATAAATATTCACATAAACTGCATAAGGCTTTCCTTAAATCTTTTATTCAAAATCTACCATTTCCTGTATTTTAGATGGAATGAATTTAGTTGGGTCAAGGTTTCTGTTATTATATTTCATGAATGTTTAAGCTAATTTCTAGTTTCTATCTTTAAATATAGAATACAGAACTTCTGGTGGAGTTATGGGCCTATCTATTTAATCTAAAGTTAGTATTATTAGATTTTTCCTTTTATCAATTCTGGCAATTTTGTAATTGTTGGAATGAGGATCAACAAAGAGCGAACCTAATGAATTATCCTTATTGATATTTAAGGAAAATTGAATGTTTGATTTCAATCTAAAAACATTATTATTTGGGATAGTTGTTGGAATATTTTAAACAATCAGCAAAGAGTCATTTTTTTATTTAGCATTCTATGTATCATCGTCAAACTTATATGGTATAGTATATTAATTCTTTCTTTTGTTTTTTTTAATTCTTTTTTTCAAGAGTTATCTCCATTCTTCCCTTATGCTTGAGATATTTCGAATGATCAAAGACATATCTCGAATAAAAGAACTTAATTAATTCTTAAAATACTACAACCGAATCTGTGGTTAAATATATAAAATATTCAATAGGTTCATTACGTCAATAACTTTAAATGAATATGTTGAGTAACATTTCATTCAAATCATTGACCCAAATTGTTTCTATGGTCTCTTAATATCCATACACTTGTATAACCCATACATAACATAGAAGAAAGAATAATGTAAGTTCCAGATACAAACAATTATAATTTAGTAAAGTGGGAGTTCTTAAAATACTATCAACACTTTCTTTTATATTAAACTTAAATTAAAATTAATTGAAATCATAAATCGAAATATTTTTGCCAACCTCATCATTAAAATGTGTGATTACAATATATTTGTGAATAATAAAATAAATTAATTTTATATTAAATGTGCAAAATCAATTTTTAAAACCTAATATATTCATTAATCGCACATTACTATTTACTTTAAATATCTCTATATTTGCTGTATCACATATCATAATTTAATTGTTGTATAATATCCTTAAACTTTGAAAGTTTATCACCTATGTTTTTCTAGTTAGACTATTAAATCTTTGGTCTTAATTTATTTCGCTTGTATTAAGGTTCTTCATTATGTAAGGATTTATTGTTGTAACTCTTTGGCAATCTCCAATTTTATCAAAATTTATGATCCAATTAAATTTAGTCTTATTATTATCAGATTCTGATATTTTTCTATTCTACATACAGCAGGACTTAAATTTATTTTTTTCTTATTAAATTGGATTCATACTTTAATAAAATTATTTCTCATAGGCCTGCTTTTCAAAATAATGTTGAGGTTTTTCAGTTTGACATCCTTTTACTCATTAGCTTCATCAGCTTAAGAATCTAATATATAAATATTTTCAATTAATTCTAAATTAAATATTCTAATTATGTGATAGATAGGATTATGAATAGCATTTGATATTTCAGGTTTTTGTTATCATTATTGCTCCCATCTATATTTCTATTTAGTCACTTTTGCTGGATATAGATAGCCTTCAGATTAAAAATCATTTGCATCCCTCTTTAGAATAACTCTAAATGATATCGAAAGATTATGTTACTAATTTAATTTCATATTTTTATATTAGAGCTTTATCTTGAAAAGGATTAAGAAGAAAAATAATTATTATTTCCAATGTAAATAAAATATAATTCGAACAAATTTAATTTGTTTTATAATTAATCATTTATAATTTAATTTAAAGCTTAATAATTCAGCAGCTTGCATTGTTAACCTGGTCAACTTTTAATATTTCTCTTTTGTTGTATTTAATTTATTTGATTATTATTATTGACTATTATATGTACATGATTTTAAGGCTCGATCTCTCCATAATTCTAAGATTTCCATTAAAGGATCATGTTTTATTTGTTCTACTTCTTTTTTCATCTCTTCCTATAGTTCTATCAATTTTTATTAACCAATCATAATTTCTCTTCGCTAATTCTCAATAAATTCTTAGGCTTTTAAATTCTTCTGATAATGATCAATTTCATGATGAAGTTAAAAGTTCTCTTATTCCAAATCCAATATTGTTGTTTACATTGAATTGTGCTCTTATTATTGTTGATGGCAAAAATTAGTAATACGTTGCATTTCCAATTAATCTTAATCGTACAATTATTTTAATTGCTAAAAATTCTGTTAAATTAAATTCAAATGATATTCTAGTCTCTTACACTCGTTTTATAATCTAACATTTTAATCACTAAGCTAAGATTGTTCATTTTATTTAAATACCTTTTAATTTTATATTAATAACTATTCATTCAAGTTTTACTATTACTTTTAAATCGGTTATTAATAGAGAAACGAATTGGAGTTCTCTTTATAATGTTAAGTTTGACATCTCACTCTTTCAGTATTTATTGTATTTGCAAATGTCTGACTTTGATTTGTATTCAACACTTAATGATAATACATTTTACTAACTGTTAATATTATAAATTAAAATTTATAATTAAGAAGTTCTAAAATATATATACTATACATCTATATTACTTAGAATCATCACTAAATATAGTATTGAAAAAGAATTTGTCTTTTAAAGTTCAATTTCATATATCTTTATGTGCTTATTATTTGGACATTAAAACAACAATATAAAATATTGAAGTTTGAGTTCGTTAGCCTATAATTAGATTAAATCCAAATTATTTAATTTATGTGTTTCTAAATTTTAAGACCTTCTAAATTTTGCTGTAATTACATTATGTTGTTATAAAATAAATCTTAATTAAATATATTAATTAATTAATGGGAGCAGCCATTGCAGTAAGAAATAGACATTGGTGGTTTAGAGGTCTTTACGATGATTACATTGGAAGAGAAACAAGACTTTCATTTGGGTTAGCAGCAGTAATTTGGATTCCTCATTATGTGTATATCATTAAGTTAATCATAGCTATGGTGTCTACTTAAACAGAACAATTGAAACTAATACATCACATAAGATTTACTCTATGGAAGTTGGACCATCTAGAAATAGATTGACTCATTCAATGATCTTTGAGTAATTTGAAATGGTTTTGGAAAATTGGGAAGAATTAAATAAAGAATATGCAGAAAAAGGGAAAAAAATGCTTGAAGAATGAAATTGGGCAATATTAATATTATAAATAAATATACAAAACACAACTTTATTATTATGTATGAAAATAGTTCTAGAATATTTTGGTATATGATTTGTGAAAATAAATATAAATATCCTAACTCCAATGATCCCATAGAATTCAATTATTGTAATTTTATAACTATTAACCATTAAAAAATAATTGCCAAAAGGCGAAGTAGGTGGCTATTTATTCTATTTAAAAATAAATCAGCTAATTAATGGCAAATTTTAGTTTGGATTTTTTGTATAAAGTCTTTTAATATATATTTAAGTATATAATGAATACTTTAGACCTATTTGTATAACACAATATATTAAGTAGACTTGAAAAAGCTTTGGCTAACATGATCCTTCTTTCATTTTTATTATGATTCAATTTAATTATATTATAATTGATTATAAAAGGGATTGATAGTGTTTATACTTTAAAATATTTTTGATTATTTTTCATATTTTTAAATCCTTATTACAATAAATGGCAATCATTTCCTATTAGTTGATATTGCATATTTATTGTGCTTCTTGTACTCCAGGAGGTATCACATAAATGGAATATAAATCTGTTTGAATGACTCCAGCTCTTTGCTATTTGGAATAGAAATAAAACTGTTACTTTGCTTCTCAAATACTATAAATATTCTGAGAATTTTGGAATATCTGATTCTTAGGCTGGACTAAATATGAGAACAGCAGACTAATCTTGAATAGCTCGTTGATAGGCATCTTGATAGGAACATAAATAACTCATTTCTAGATTACAAGGTAAATTGACTAAATAATTAGATGCTAACTTACTTTTGTTTCTATCTATGGCAGCACTATACATCCGAGCATCAATTCCAACTCTATGTTATTTGCCTCTATTCATATATCCACTCCAAAAGGTGGCATTTGAATCTTCAGATTTGGTTGGTTAAGGTGGAGGCATGATCATATCCATGAATTGTTATTGAGTATAATTTTGATTTAATGGCTATGGAGTTTGTACTTATTAGTAATAAGTGTTCATTGGCTATTATTGATGAGGCCTAAATTATTGCTGTGTTTGTGATTAAGGTGAAAAAGGCAATTGAGACTAAGTTTTAAGGTACATCATTTATTATGGATTTTGTTACTATTGAGGATACATAATAGGCATTTAATTGTAATCTCCATAATGAGGCTGTTAGAATTGTTATTAAGGCAACGGTTAAGTTGGATAAGGTTACATCATAGTCATTTAGGGTTAGAATTATCTGGACATCATATGCATAGGCATCTGTTAATTGGGTGCCATATAATCTAGAACAATATATAGTATTGAATACCCATTCCATATGGCATATAAGGATTGGCTTATTTCTTATTCTGTGGATTAGCGGAATAATTTGATAATATTGCTACATCGCATTTCTTATCTCCCAGGATTTGAATCTTGTATCTGCAGAACTTTCTTCTAGCCTTTTTGCAATCTCTAAGTTAGGAAAACTCTATAAGAACATAGGATCTTAGTTATGGAGATTAAGGTTGGAAGATTTGAATTCCTTTGACATCTCCTCCATATTTCTAAGCCATTTTTTTGAGGAACTTCTCATCAATGGTGAAACTTTAATTGGGGGGGAATCCTATAAACATTATAGGCAGCATGTCTTCATCCTGAATTGTAATATAAACGATTACTTTTTCAGTATCTTCAGCATTGCCTACGATCTGAGTTCGTTTAAAGGGATCTGATGGATAGATTTTGACATTTCCTGAACCATCAAGTTGATCAGTGATAAATTGTTGGTTCTGGATTGCCTAATTGACGGCATCCAATTTCTTAAATTTCACATATGCAAAGTTTGCTATTTATTTTGGTATTATGTCTATTCTTTCTACTATTCCATAATGAGAGAAGATTCTTTAGATGTCAGATTGGGTTTTAGATTAAGGAATACCAGATATAAATAACTCTCTTACATGCACATTATGTTTAATTTAATATTGCGATTATGGCTATTTAGACAACATACGTATACTTATTAATACAAAGAATGGGACTATAGTTCGCCTGAAAACACCATATCGAAAAGATTGCTATCATTTGGCTTACTTTCTATTTTAACAAGGGCACTTCTGGTTGGCAATTTGGATGAAGATGAATCAGAGGAACTTGATTGCTTCTTCTTTTTTTATTTTTTTTGTTTTTTATCCGATCTTGCTATTGAAGAATCGGATGATGAAGATGTTTCCGATTTCTTATTCGTTTATGAATTAATATTACAACCTTCTTTTTTGGCTTGGTCTTGTCTTTCTTGAATCTCTCCTTTGATTTATCTTTCTTCCTTATCTTCTCAGATTTCTGATGGCCAGTCCCTACAATGTCCTTCATTTATTTAACCATATACAAACATACATCATTTTTGTCCTTACTAAATGCAACTGTCCAAGTAGTACCCAAAGGACTATTTTATTTCAATTCGGTAACTGCATTCTATGCTCCCTCACCATCGCACATAAGAACAAACCCATAGCAATAATCTTTCAAAGGTTACTTATTATAATTTAAATAATAAACTAAACCCCTTGACTATTTTTTCGAATTATCTTCACTTCCTTTATCTGCCCATATTTTGAGAATACTCGATGCAAGGTTTCCTCAGTTATCTGCAGAGGAAGGTTCCCAATGTGCAATTTACAATTGCTGTTCTTCTAATTATCCTTTTCTGGTAGCATAGATGGCGGGAAGAATTGGTTTCTAGGAAGATCTATAGAACAGAAACAAATCAAAAAACAAATTATTACCATCCTCTTAAAGTTAAGTCCATGCATATTTATCATTCGACGTACTCACTAAGAATAAAAAAATCAACACTTTGTAAATATATGAGAGGGATTTAAGAGAAGAAGGAGCAGATATTACTTTTTCAATGCTTGTAAATGTTAGCTTAATTATTTAAATATTAAATATCTCATAAAATTCATAAACTCTTAAATTAATATCAATACAATTATATTTTTTATAGAAATATATGCATTATTCTTTTCATAAACTAAGACCAACTCTCTGTAATTAATTCAATGAATCATTAATAGATTATGAAATCCCAGTCTTGAACTTGTGTAGGATTTCTAAAGAGCGTAAATCATGATTTATTTTTAATGGAACTTCCTGCTTTGTCTAATCCACAGCAAAAGGCATACTATATGTCATGTCTTAACCAATTGTTGTAGTCTAAAAGATGTTATCATCACTCAATGGATCGGTGAATTAGGCTAAACTTATAATCAAAACTTACTTCCCCTTGCATTCTAACTATTCCCTATTGAATTGATCTATCCAAAGCTTCCAGTTTTATCTAATAATTAGAATTATTAATTACTTTAATCTTGAGAGCTCTAAGACTTAAATGGTACCTACTCATCAGGAGGAGGGACTGGCAAATTGGAAGTAAATCCACCTCCATTTTAGCTCTATGGATTATTGGATTAGAAATTTGATTATTTAGGGGGAAGAGGCAACTCTACCATCATTTAATTGCTTGTTTGATTAAGTATGGCAAATGGATCTACCACCTATGCTTATTATTATGACTGAATTTATGGTTATTTAAATTAAGATTATTATTATAAAGGTAAAAATGCAATGCTATTATTTTATTATTAGGATGATGTATTGTATATTGATTGTAATTGTTATGGATAATTGTAGTTGGCGTTCTATTTTGGATTTATTCCAATTTAAGGCTGAGAAATCTAAGGTTAATAAACATTTGGATTATTTTAGTAAATATTCTATTAATTAAATTGCAGTTATCCATATGGATTAGAACTTTATTATATTCCTTGATTATTTGTTTAAGAATTAGGATAGAAATTATTTTGCTATGGGATTTATTGTTGATATTATGGATGTTATGATGTTTGATATGATTATTAATAGTTACCTTGTTATGGATATTGTTGAGGTTGCTATTGTTAATATCCTCCTTACTATGGATATCCTCCTTACTATGGATATCCTCCTTATTATGGATAGCCTCCTTATTATGGATAACCCCCTTATTGTGGATAGCCTCCTTATTATGGATAGCCTCCTTATTATGGATAGCCTCCTTATGTTGGTTGATGATATTAATTAGCATTTTATTATTATTATGGTTGATAGTTTAATCCTGGGACATCAGGGATCTAATATTTCTTACTGAAGTCTTAAGCATATTTTTGGACAGATGGAGATTAGAGATTTAAAATACCAAACAAAGTTTTAGCTTAGGGATCGACTGATTTTTCAAAGGAGTTGGCAATATCACATCCGTAGTATTCATTTAATTGCAATTTGAGATCAACAGCACCTCTTAAATCATTGGTATTTTCTATGTAGTAACACACACTGGCGATATAACTAATGGTAGCGATAGAAAAGTTACGGGATGTATTGTGAGACTTTGGTTGGGTCACCTTAGCTTGCTACAATTTGACTCTTGAATTGATCGACGTTGCCTATTTGACTATAATGAATAATGTAAATTTGTTACATAATTGCCTTATCATAAGCTTCGATAGTATTAATAAGATTAACAATTTTGATGATTTGAGTTTCTTCGTCTTTCCTATTTCTCTAAGGAGCCTTGAGCATGTTCAATAATAAAGTTTCCTGCTACATAGCTTCATTGATTTTTTTCTATTTGTCTAAATTAATATATTCCCTTGATTTCATAAATAACATGGATAGTTATTACTAAGTTAAGATAAATTAAAATACGATGGTGACAGTAACTTTCTTTTTGGGTTCATCTTTTTTTGACTTAAAAATTTTCATGTTGGGTATATTAAATAATATAGAAAAATTATGAAAATCCACTTTTAATATGAGAGTATATTAATTAATAAAATAATGTTGAATGTTCTAACAATCACTTTAACAGTGCATTCTATCTGCTTAACAGTCTCTTAATTGAGGAATTAACATTAGATTATTTCTATTTAATCTTTCCACCAAAGATTTATGCTAACATCAACAAATCAGGAGTTGCATTTTCTAAGTTAAATAATCAATAAATACCTTCCTCATAGACCAAACAGAAACAGAAGGATTCAGCTTTAGGATCTGAAGCAGGATCATGTCCCTGTGCAACTGCAGACAAATAATTACTCAAGGCACACAAAACATCAGATGCATTTTCAACAGTGATCTCAACCACTTTAGGACATCTACAATATAAGAAGTGACAAATACTTCTTCTTTTCTACTGGTTCAGATGGGATCAATTCCTTGGAGTCATCATATTCATAGACTGGTCTTGGGAAATATCCGAAAGCTATTGTGCAATATGAAGATAATTAATACTGTAATCATAACTGGATGTTCTGTATGATCCATCGAAGAAATTCAACATGAATCCTTGAACCTTGCCATTGAAAGGTGGATAGAACTTATCTTATCCCAAATAGAAATAAATTTTGCTGGCAAAATAGTGTCTAACATCCTTGAATTCTATTTGAGCCATCTCGTGAGTGAATTCCATGTATCCATAAGCCTTGTTCAAGTGTCTACTGTATCCAAAATAAACATAGAAGCCACTCAGTCAATTTATTGCCATACTTAACCATCTTGCAATCATTAACCTTTGATTTACTACAATAATTAAATTAAATACCCATTAGCAGTCTTGTAAGAATATGTACAAAAGGCAACATGTCCCTGTAAGTTATCTTCATCTCCAACAAAGAAAGAAAGTCCTCTATCTCCAAGAACTCTGAAGTTCTGATTAGTCTCTTGATTATTGGTAGTCCATCTAAATCCTGAAATGCCAGATATTTTAGTCATTAGGTTTTTCCCATTTGAACCAACCACTGGCAGAATATTCATCTGGTAACATGGGCTTCTTATTTTCAAAAACACTATCATAATCAAATGAAGCTGGAGACACAAATGTTCTCTCCTTCTCAATTGGAATTGTTAATCTCTTACCGCTATAAATGTTTTTAGGAATTCCATAGCATTTAGTAACAAATTAAGTGAATTCAGTTGCTTATGTGTACAATTCATCATTGAATGCAAATACTCTAGCAATTTAACCATTAAATGATTTAACATCACCATCTGGTCCACCAATCACCAATTGATAAGATTCATCTAATGTTAAATTAACATCAAATTCGACAGTCTCAACATCTTATCCTTAAATTTAGGCAAATCCTGTAACTTTTTAATTGGAAATACCGAAGTATACAAGTACCCATTGTCCTTCAATATCACCATGACCAGCATTCTTGTATGTTTCAACACCATTCTCATCGAATGAACTGAAATGGAATCCTCCTTATCCTACATAGAATTTCAATGCATTTCCTAATCCAGCAACAAAGAACTTAGTTTCTTAACTCAATCCCTCTGGAACAGCATCTGGGAATTTTGATAACCATCTGAAATAGAATGATAATCCAATGATTTAAGTCTCTGTAACTGGTAAATCACTTACAGCTACTGCTTCTGTACTCTACCAACTGATATCCAAAACATCTTCAGGGACTTTTCTGCATCCTTCTGGTAATACTTCTTATTCTTCATCTTATTAATCATCAGGTACAGGTTCATCACCAACACTGCTCTCTTCAGCATCTGTTGTCTCTTCATCAGTAGTGGTAGTTTCTTCCCCTGGAGTTGCAGTTTCTTCCCCTGGAGCTGCAGTTTCTTCTGTTGCAGGAACTTCACCTTATTATTCTTCTTCAAATTCTAAAGGTTCTCCACTCTCTGTCTCCTCACCTCCTGGTTATTATTATTATTATTATTCCTCTTCTCCTTGTTATTCTTCTCCAGATTCTCCTGCTGGTTAATTTTCTTTTTCTTAAGGTGTTTCTTCTTCACTAATTTCTTCACTTACTTCTTCTTCAATTTCTTCCTCTTCCCAACCCCATTCTTCTTCAGCACATGCTTCTTCTTCTGCTGGTACTTCGATATCAACTTCTTCAGTTGGTTCATCAATTTATAGTTCTTCTTCCTCAGCTTATGCTGCTGTTTCTTCAGGTGCTTCAACTTCACCCTCTTCAGTTGCTTGAGCTACACCCTCTTCAGATGGTCCAGTTTACTCTTCAGCACTTTCTGCTTATCCTTCTTCAGCACTTTCTGATTATCCTTCTTCAGCATCATCAGCTTAGACTTCTTCAGCTGGAGCAGGATTTTCTTCAGATTCTTCCCCTGGTACTTAAATCTCAACTTCTTCTTCTGGCTCAGTAATTTCCTCAGCTAAAGCAACTTCTTCTTGTGGGCTTTCCCCTTCTTCAGCACTTGGTGTTTATTGCTCTGTTCCTTCTTCTTCTGGGACTTAATGCTCAGCTTCCTCTTCTACAGCAGGTGTATCAACTGCCTCTTCTGCTTATGTTTCTTCTGGGGATCCTTCTTATTCTTCTGCAGCACCTGGTTGAGTTTCTTCAGTAGCTCCACCTTCTTCTTCTTCTGGCTTCTTTTCATCAACTGCAGGTTCTCCTTCTTCTGGTTGAGTTGTCTCTTCAGCAGGCTATGGTTGTTCTTGATCTTCCTCAGGAGTGTCAGCAGTTTCTTCTTGAGTATCAACTGTTTCTTCTGTAGTATCAACTGTGGTTTCTTCTGTAAAATCTTCTGAGTCTTTTTGATCATCTGGAATTGGATCTGTGGTTGGTTTTGTGATTGGATCGGTAGCAGGCTCTTCTGTTGGTTTAGTGATTGGATCAGTTGATGGCTCATCTGGTTTGGTTTCTTATTGAGTATCGCAACTCTCATCACCTTTGATATCTATGGTACCTCCACAGCCACCTCTAATGACTTGGAGATCATGGATTTTTCCCTTAATTTTAATTACAGTTATTGGATGTTATTGGCATTGGGATTAAACATTTCTTAGGGAAAGGATGAAGTAAGATAGCAATTTTAATAGAGCATCACAATTGTCATCAGAATTTTTGAGACATCCACATTATTGTTTTAGTGCTTCAACTTCAGCCAAACCTATCTTTGTGGATGTTTTAGGTAATTTAAGTTGACTTAATGATTTGATCACTTATTTATGTGATGCTTTGAGACCCACTTTAGCTTGGATGCCTTGAAGTACTTAAATATCATGATCGATGAAATCTTTGTGTTCCAACAAGTCTTGCCATTAAGACAAGGAATTCTCCATCTATATGAATTCAGACTAAGGACGAGAACAGTCAAATTGGGATGTGTCCAATGAATTCATCTACTCCAAACTCATAAGGGTCAGAGACTCCTCCAAGCCATGTACATGTACTAATGTAATGGCAATGATCAACAGCAAATATGAGTTTCTCATATAATAACAAAAATATTAAAAAACGACTATCCATCAAAGCAAGATGATTTTTATAATTACTTTTTCTGCAGATCAATTTATTTTTATTCTCAGCTCCATTTTATCTCATATTCAATACAATACCATTTTAGATCATATTAATTAATTTAATGTAGCCACTCAAAAATCCATTTGGTATTATAGATCCAAATGAGAAGCCAAAGCAATACCAGAGTAATCCCTTTGACATATGTATCCCATTTCCTAATCATTAAAGAAAATGATGAATTGAATGAAACCATTAAATTAGGTGACAACGTGGCAAATCAAGAAGAGAAACATTTGCTCTTTGACTCATAGAAATCACAGTCTCAAGAAACCGTAGAAGACTTACCTTTATTAGAAGGTACTCCAATAGATCCAGTAATTAATTAGACCTCGATATTACATCGCCATTGCTCATTAAATCTAGGATTATGAGTGTGCTCTTTTTCTAAAAATGCGATAGCGAGTATTTGGAAGACCCTGATCTCTCAGGTCCCATCCTTATTGTTGTATCATTGGGCCTATTGCCATTATTAGTAAATACTTATTTAATTCATCAGACAGGAAAAGTGCATTTCAATTATATTTACGGGATAGGATTGTGGGGTTGGATGCTACTCTATTTATTAATGAACTTTATGATTCAACAACAAGGCAAGTAGATAGAGTTCTACAAAATATTGAGTTATTTAGGTTATGGATTGGCACCAATAGTTGTCTTATCTTTTCTCAGTGTATTTTTGTAATTAAAGTACTTAAACATCATTCAATGTATTTAGTTCATCTTTCGGATATGCATTAGCTATAGTATGTGCAGTCTGGTCTACTGCCAGTGTTTCAAAGACCTTTGATACTGTAATCATCATATATTAGCTTCTAGATTCTAGGATTACAACATAGAAGATTGTTGATAGCCTATCCCCTGTTTTTATTCTAATTGCACATTTGTAATTATAACAATATTTTGACCCCAATCATGATATGGTAGATAACAGAAAATCATTAAAAACTGATATATATTAATTAGTTCATTCTTAAGCTCCTTGATCCTAATATCTGATTTCCTCCTCTCCTTGATTTCCTTGCTCATCCTAAAAGTCTTCCTAAATGGGATGTTCTTCCTCTTGAATTTCTACTTACTAACCTTGATGTTCCTATTATTATTGTATATCCTATTCGTCTTATTCATCTTATTCATCCTATTGTTCCTATTGTTCCTATTATTCTTCGTCATCTTCATTAACCTCCCTTATAAACTAATCGTTATCTTGTTAATTTTCCATTACTTCCCTTTACACTTACTCAAGCTATTCTCTCCAATCTCCTAAATTATTCAATTACTCTTATAAGTTTTATCTCTAAGTAAAAGTCAATGAAAATGTATTAGTATAATTATTTTAGTTGCTTAAAGTTCCATCCAGAGCCCCTGTTTGAAATATGTTCTACTCACCAGTAACGTTGAAGGTTTATTGATTTTAATCATTTTCCAATATATGTTCTTATTGCAATTTGTATTTCTCTTCCTCATACTCTTACTTCAATTTCTACTCACTTTCTTCTGGGAAATCTTCCAATTCACCGTCTCTCATAAATGATCCAGTTCCAAAGACAGGCTCTTGGTCTTGTAATTGTTACTATTGTTGCAAAGTCAATTAATTGTTGTTCTATTATTGCTTGTTTCTATAGTTCTCCCAAACAGCAGCCTTCTAATATGGTTCCTTATATTAATCTTCATAAACGCCAAGGATTGATTTGACTCTCTCATTCTAAAATATCAATATATAATATTAATACCTATAATAACTTCTTCACTTGATCCTCATTTGATGTGATTCTCTTATCGATTGAGACAATCAACTATGTAACTTGATCCATTTAAGATACAATTTTCTCAAATTTGGTTGATAACATTTATGCCAAAGGACTTTGATGAGTCTGATTAATCAACAGAGATTAATTGGTCTAGTTTTCATAATTGATTTTATTTTATTATTTATTAGCTTTGAAGGTAGTTTAAGGAACTTTAAATTAATTTGAAGATGATAATGTTTATGAATCATTATTTGATATATTCTTATCAATAAAATTGATAACATTGCAAGGTTTCATGTTTTCATCAAAATTAGATTGCCAAACCAATACATTTGAATCCAATCCAGCTGAAGCAAAATAATCACCTGCATAATTAAATTAGACTTATTTAATAGGTTAAGAATGAGAATACAGTGACCATGCCAATCTTCCTTGTCTTAGATCAAATATCTTTAGATTGCTTTCATCATCACCAGACAATAGAAAATTACCACTAGGATGAGTATTAATTGTATTTACTGATTTCTTACTACACTCATAATATTAAATTAATCTCATTGAACGAGCATCCCATAATTTAATTTTGCCATCCATTTAACCTGCACATATTGTAGTTCCATCACTGATCCAATCAATTGTATATATTGAATCCTCACATTTGAATTTCTGCAATTCTTTAGATATATTGACATCCCACAAACGAACTGTTGAATCATCTGATCCAGACACAACCAATCTAGAATCTGGAGACAATTTGGCTTGTCTGACCCAATTAGTATGTCCTGCCAATGAGAACATAAAATTGTTCTTTAATACATTCCATCCCTTTATAGTTTTATCATCTGATGAGGATACGATCATACTGCTATCTGAAGAGAATGATAAAGATCTCACACTTCCAATGTGTCCTTTAATCGCCGTGCACTTTCCTAAACTATTCAATTCATATTAATATAAAATTACACAGAATTCTTCCACAAACGAATAGTCCTGTCTTCTCCACCACTTGCTATTATTTAACCATCTGGTGAAAATTGCACACTGTACACTGCTCCTTTATGTCCATTAAATTTAAATGGTCTGCCTTGTGGTTTGAAACTATAGACATATATTATTGAATCATTTCCTCCAGATGCCAATTACCTCATTTATGGATCAAATGACAGACAGTAAGTTTTTTCATGTCCTCTATATGATCTAGACAATTGTGGATCTTGCAATGTCTATATATGTCGGACAATCCCTTTAGGTTCTTCCATTAATTTGAATTTAAATTATATAAATAATCGTATATAGCACTTGATAATATTTAATTAATTTTGGAAACAATATTATATGTATATAAAAATAGTAAATTTTATATATATATATAATTTATAAATCTCTTTAAAACGGGAATATTTAAAAATGTTTCAAAAGATAATATCAACTCTACATGTACAATTACTTGCCCTTGAAAACTGACGAGTGCTTAATTGTATCTTTAAGAAAATAATCACAATTTTTTAATCAATTTATTAAATATACTGATTTGTGATGATCTTGAAGGGCCATTAATCACTTTTAAATATACAGAAAACCGTAGGTACACTTGATGTTATATATTTCGATATCTATAAGTCAATAACTTCTTAATTAACACTCACTTATGATAAATTATTTAAAATGATTTTGAATTATTTAATCAAAACAGGGTAGTAAATACAAAATCATTTGTAATTATTTTAAGTAGTAACTATTAATAAATGTTATTTAGAATAAATTAAATATCTAATAAATGTACCAACAAGCTATTTAAGCGCTTTCTTTGAGATAGTTGAAAAAAAAAAATCGCCTGCGATAGAGTTTCGAAACTCTTAGAAAAGTGGCATATAAAAGGTTTGTTAATATTTTTGATTATAATGTGTATAATATATATGTGTATAATAACAACTCTTGTTCTTGAGTCTGTGCGGGAATGTTAATCGAGCACCTGTAAATAAATTTAGATAATGTATTAATTTAAATTATACCTGATTTCATTATTTTATTTAATAAATATCACTCTTTTTGTAAGAGAAGAATTCAAAGAAAGGTATTGTTATACAACGAGAATATTGAACGATATTCTTCCGTATTCCTATATACATTTATATTTTGCTATTTCAAGTATATTATTTTAGGAATGAGCGAAGAAAATTAATTGAATGCTGATAAAAACTAAAACAAAAATAATCTTGAGAAAATAATAAAGTTAGATAAAAAGAATGGGAATTTTGATATTTATGATAAATACTCCAGGTAAGATCAATATTCATTACAAATAGACGCAAGCTGAAGATTAGGACATCATAGAACAATTCCTACATCAACAGTTCGTATTAGAATGAATACATTTTATGTTATTTTTGGAGACATATTAACTAAGTGTACTTTAAGAAAGTGGATGAACCTGAATAGGAGAGACTTGAATATCTCAAAGCTATGAATGATGATGCTATTGTGACAGAATTTCCTGTGAAATATGCCGATTATAAGTTTTATTAAGCCAGATAAATCTTAAATAAATAACAGATTTAATCAGAAAATAAAACTTATTGGGAGAATATTTAGAAGCACATCAAGTTGAGCGGTCTCATTCACAAAGCAAAAGCTCTGAAAATACCTTAGATCGAGAAAATATATTACATGAAACAAAAATCAATGGTTAAGTTTAAATGAAAAGACATCAGGTATTGTGTACATTATAATTGAGTTCATTAATACAAGAAAATGCTTAATTGGATAAATTGCTGGACAAGTTGAATGAACAGATAGAACTGAGAACAGGACAAAAAGATGAAATCTTTCAATAATTGTAAGAGTATTCAAATGAATTACAACAATTAAACAAATCTAATAAGAAAGATCTATAAAATCTCACTTAAAAAATTAAAAGTGAACAACCTTTAAATGTCTTTGGAACCTAAGTGCACATTTACAAGCAAGCCCGAGGCAATAATAATCTTAGCAAGAATCAAATTATATATAATAATGAGGCACTATTGACTTATCTGAGGAAGAGTCTGGAACAACTGGACTTTAGACAAACTGCAGAATCAATAGTGAAAGTCATTAACTCTGTGCATTCTCCTAATGGTTATTAGTTCTGTGTGGCATTTGAGTAGGCTTTGAATTCTACATATGTAAATATAGATGAAGATTTGATGTATGAATTGGATAAATTGAGAGATACATCTTTATTTAAATTCTACAACATCCCTTAGAAAACTAAATATTCTCACATCGCTTAAAATGTATGGAATTATAGTATTAATCAAGTTTGTTGGAATAAATCAAGTTCAATAAAATAGATAGAAGCCTAATCCATTAATAAATAAAAATCTAACTAAAGAATCTAAAGCATCTTAATCTGGTGATAATGATTCTACTTTGCTAAGATATGAGGCTTGTCATCATTGCAAAATGTTGTTTAGAGAAGAATATCTTATCTCTTGTAATTATAGAAGTGGAACCATGGGACTCCCAATAATCAATTCATCAATAACTGATTCATATTTGTTCACTCAAAGTAAAAATTATTGAAAATCATAGTGGATGACGAGGGCATCAAGAGTAGAAGACAAGTTCCAAATAGAAAGAAAACAGCATACAGCATTTATTCAAAGAAGAGTACTAATCAATATAGATTATTATATTAGATGGTGAGTTGATATGTCAACGAAAGTTCTGTAGAATGTGTTTGAAATAAAATTATGATATAAAAATAGAAGAAGTCATATAGAAGACAGATTGGGTTTGTCCTTTTTGTTAGGTAATTTCCAAAATTAAATTAGGCTATATGTTTTTGTTCAAGATGTCAGAGAAATGATATAATGATTAAATTAAAGGATCTATATACAATTTGTGGAGGGGATTTAGAATAATTAACTAAGGATTCCATCTTTGAAAAGTATGTTCGTCCCTTAACAGATGATTAATTATATAGGAAGAAACCCAGCCAGCTTCAGGTATATATATTTAAATAATAATAAGAGAACTGGGTATTCCTTTGTAAAATAGTAGTTGAATAACTTCAAAGATATGCAAGCAATAAGATTGGACTTTGAGAATTTGAGATTGTTGTGTTCTCAATTAATGAGGAGAGAGAAAATGAAATGGAGAATGTTGGAATAAGACATTCTTATTTGGAACAATGAAGCCAAATAACAGAAATAATAAAAATTATAAAAATCATCAATTACAAAATCTGTCCAAAAAAAACAAAAGGATCAGAAGAAGTTAAAAAAAATAACTAAAAAAGCTTAGAAGTATTATTTGGTAATTCATGATTTAGATCTGATGTTTAGTATATTCAAGAATTATCCTCTTCATCTTCATTTTCATCAAGTAGTAGTGAATACTAATAAAGTAGTGAATACGAATCTGAAGAAAATGATAATAATAACAACAATAACAGTAATAATAATAGCAATAATAATAATAACAATCATAAATAGAACAATGAAAAAATTAATATGATATCATAAAAAATGAAATAAAAAAACATTAAATAAGTCAGTAATGACAAACAATAATCATTAAATAAGATATTACAAAATTATAAGTCATTTCCTGCTAAAAATGTAAAGAGAGAAGTTGCATACTTATTGCAATATCAAGACAGTGACACCTATAGTCTCATTGTAAAAAAAATCAAATAAGATTAATCGATTAACTCCTTAAAGAGATGAATAATTTATAAAATACAAAATAACTAAAATAAATAATATATCAAAGGATCTAATAAAGGTTTATTTATTGTTTTCTTTTTTTCATAAGTTGTTCCAATAAACCAAATTACTTTTGAGAATGTATCTTTATAATTGAAATATTTTATAAGATAGAGTAGTAATTCAAAGGTTAATTTAGTTTATGAATTTTTTATTAAAATTATATCGATTTGATATAGTTTATAAATCTATTATCATTTTAGATTTGAATAACTAGTTTTGATATTAAATTATGAACTTTCTTTTAATCTAATACTAGTATATTGGTAAGTATATATTTTACATTTAATATGATGTTACTGATTTTAGAATTCTTATAGCATAATAAAATATATAAAAAAATATTAATGTAAACCTTGAAATTATTCTATCTTAGTAAATACTACAAGAAATCTGTATATGGTGTATTAGGTTTAGGTGTAATAGGAGTAATACTATTGATTTCAACTAAAATAAGGAAATAAAATTCAAAGTAGTAATCTCTTGACCAATTTCAATCAGAAGAATAATCAATTTAAGGGACAATTTTTAATTAATTGGATAAATGCTCATTGTCTAATTTAGAAGAAGTTGTAACACTGAACACATCAATAAAGATTGAAATTGATTTTAAACAATAATAACTAATAGGAAGTGTAACATTGAAGATGAAGGCTATAAAGGATATTAATAAAGTTTTATTAGATGCTAAACTGTTGAATGTACAATAGGTAAGTGTCAATAATGAAGACACACAATTCAATTATAAATAATTAGTAGTTAATGACTTGGGAGATCAATTAGAAATAATAACATAAAAATAAGCAAATGAAGAATTTCAGATTGAAATCACGTTTTCAACATAATAAAATGTACAGAATGAATAAGTAGCTATGAATTGGCTTTTACCATCTTAAACATTTGGTTGTAAGCATCCTTTCTTATTTACCCAATCAGAGCCAATTTATGCAAGATCATTAGTAAATATTTAATGTATTCAATAAGTTTCCCTGTCAAGATAGTCCATCAATGAAATCAACTTTCGATATACAATTGATTGTTCCTGCTCCTTTAAAAGCATATGGATCAGGATTGATAGTCAAAGAAACTAACTAGGGAGACAAGAACATATTCTAATTTAATTAACCTGTGGCAATACCTGCATATCTCTTTGCTATTTGTGCTGGAGATTTGGAGAAAAAATAAATAAGCGAGAGGACATTTGTAATATCAGAACCGATTATAATAAATAAATGTAGCTATGAATTTTCTGACATGGAAAAGTATCTTTCAACAATTGAAGACTATTTAACACCCTATAAATGGAATTAATATACAGTTGTTGTATTACCAAAGGCCTTTCCTTTTGGAGGGATGGAGAATCCAAATTTGACATTTTTATCACCTTCCTTGATTGTGGGGGATAAGAGTGAGGCCTCTGTTGTTATACACGAGATGATACATTCATGGTCTGGGAATAATATGACATGTTAAAATTGGGAATGTTTTTGGTTAAATGAGGGTATCACTACTTTTATTGAGAATAAAATGGTTGGCAAGATTTTTGGAAAAGATCAATAGACATTACATGGCTTATTAGGAGTATTTTCAAATATTATATTTAGGATAATGATTTATAGAAAAGTATAAGTAGCTTTGGAGCAACTCACACTTATACGTCTTTATCTCCAAAAATCAACTAACAAAATCCAGATGACTGTTTCTCTTCAATTCCTTATGAAAAAGGATGTTAGTATTTGAGATTGCTTGAATCTTAGATTGGAGAAGTGAAATTCTAAGAGTTTATAAGATTAATCGTTTCTTAGAATACTCTGAATTCGGATTAATTCAGAACTCTTTTAAAGAGATTTCTTCTTGAAAATAATATTTAAGGAGTGGATCTTCAATGGTAGTAATGGATTGTTGAGCCTGGTTTGCCTAAAAATTCATTAAAAATAGATCCATAATTTACTAAAAAATACTAAAATTTAGCTGATGATCTCTTTTAGAATAAGTTGCCTTTGTAGGATTTCTAAGAGTTACATTCAAATGAAAAGTGTTATGTCTTGGATTTATTAGGCAACAATTAAATTGACTAAAACACATTAAAGAATTTGGATGAGGAGTATCAACTGCTTGATTCTAATAATCCTGAGATTTTACATAGAATTTTAATTTATGGAATAGAGTGTGGTTATCCAAGTGCTTTGGGGTATGAAGAAATTAATATTAATTTAGAGATAAGTTGAGTTAATTTTTAAGTATGAATGGCAGAATGAAGTTCATAAATCCTGTATATAGAGTTTTGGCTGAAAAGCAACCAGATTTAGGATAGAGAATATTCAACTTATACAAGAATAGTTATCATAGCATAGCAGTAGGCTAAATATAAAAGATGTTTTAGAAATGAAAAATATAATTACATTATAGTATTTACAATCAGTGTATTTAAAAATCATCTAATAATAGAACTATTAATTTTTAACAATACAATTCTGGTGTGGCCATTATAATTCGTTTAGAACCTACTCCAATTGATTTCAGAAAATGGAAGTTTATAAATTAATGCTTTCTCTATATATTAAATAAATTAATGTCTAAAAAATAAGTAAGTGACAATGCTGATAGATACAAAGGAGAGGCAGGTAACTTCTAGTCTTTGGAAAGTGATGATGGACCAGGACCTATGAAATGTAGAAGATTAAATTATATAATTTAGCTGTTGAGGGTTGGATTCTAATTGCAAAGGGAATTCATGAAGAAGCTTAAGAAGACGATGTATTTGATGCATTCAGCAAATATGGTCCAATTAAGAATCTTCATTTGAATCTTGATAGAAGAACTGGCTTTGTTAAAGGGTAGAAGCTAAATAATTATTATTAGTTATGCATTGATTGAGTTTAGTGAATTTGCACACGCTTAGGATGCTTTGAATGGTGTTAACAAATCAGATGGAATCTGCGGCAAAAAGATTCAGGTTGACTGGGCATTCAAAAAACCTAACAAGAAAGGAGCATTGAAACAAGTGAAGAAATAATGATTTTAATGTTATATCTATGCAGGCATTTAAAATTTGTTATAAGCTGTCCTATGATGGACGAGAGATAACATTTAAATATTAATCATACAGTCATCATTATCTTAAAACAACTGAGAAATAAATTACAATGATATCTCGTTGATGAAGTGAAATATTGTTGATCGACAACATCAAGAGAATCTGATCAGAGAGTATGTTATTGATGATATATTAATATATATATATAATATATTTTTTAAATTTGCAATTTTATTACTAATCTATAATTGCCTTTGTTATGCAGTTTAAATTTTAAATTGTAAGATTGTTAAAATTATAATTATAAATATACCAATTAATACAAGGATTTGTACAACCTTAACCTCCCCCTTTTAATAAAATTCCTTAATAATATTATCACTTCTAATGAACTATAACAATAGCAGCAACTCCAATACCAAGCGTTAAAATAAGAAGAATAAAGCCTTGAAGAAATACAATATCTTGGGTTAGGATGACAAACAACATATATTAGAGAGCTTACAAAAAGACTCATCCCTTGAGATGTATTAAATCTTGAGTGAGAAATACAACACCTCAATTAAAAACCTAAGAAGATGGTATCAAGATGGAATCGCTCGCAAACCAGGATGTGGAAGAAAGAAACTCAACACTAAGGCAGAGGAGGAACTCAGATAATGGATCATTAAAGAGAGTGTGGAATTGAGAAGAAGAGTTAGGAGATCTTAGTTAAAACAGAAAGCTATAGAATTATTTAGCATTCCAAACTTTAAGGCTAGTAAGGCTTGGTAGGATGAATTTATCAGAAATTTTGATATCAAATATTAGGTGAATGAGATAATTGTAGAAAGTAAAGTTTGAAGAGCAAAGAAGGAAGAGGCAACAATAAGTTTAATCTGTTGATTAGAAGTCAGAAAAGTAGGAATAGCTTTAACAAATCTTTTCATAACAAGCTACTGAAATCCCACAATCAAAATTAGAAGTATTAAATATACAACCAAAAGTTTCAGATTTCAAATTGGAAGATTGGTCTTTTGAAAAATAAGAAGAAAATAAAGACTATTTATCAGAAGTATTCTCTCCAAAATTAGAATTCTTTAATGATGAAAAGTCAAATTAGTATTTTATGATCTTATTATTAAATATCTTCCTTTACATAATAAAGAATTCTAGATACCCAATTTCTCTATATTATTATAATTATTTAAGTATTATTATTAAATATAACAACCAATTAAATGGAGAGGGATTGTAAATATAAGAAATTTCTACTTAGATTTCAAATAAAGCGCTTCCAACTTCTGCTAAAACCCTAACATAAAGCATCCTGATCAATTCCCATAAGTTATGGAATAATATGATCGAGAGTATCACTTACATCTCATTTTAGTGTTTGCTAGAACCTTGGCTAAGCATATCCCTAAGTACCCACTTATTATCAATAACAATTGAATATCCCATAACAAAATTCTTTGCTTGATCATTTTTCTCGTTAAACTCTGTTAGCAGATTCAGGGTAGTGAAACAATTTATTTAGATAATTACTCCAATATTCATAGACTCTAGAAAATGCTAAGGTTCAATAAGAGAATAACAAGCCCATTCAATAAAAACACTTATTGATGGATCACATGTTGGGGAGTTAATTCGTTCCTGTGCCTAATAATTATTTAGACTTTAATGTTAATTCAAATTAGTTAGGTCAAATAATTAAGTAGCCCACATATTTCAAAGACCCTCATGATGTCAGTGAATTTTAAAAGAGATAAATTCAATATCTCTAAGCAATAAACGATCCTTCTCCTCCTGAATAAGTTAAACTATTCAAATAAAATATACAATAATTGGGTGGCATCGAGGATACTATTGGAAGTAAGATCTATTGTAATATTAGACATGCAATAAACATTAAACCAATATGAAATAAAGCATTTGAACAATAAGAACATTAAATATTATCCATAATCCTCTCCTCCATTGACTTAGGAATAAATAGAGTATTAAAAGTCCATTTCTGGTAATAATTAATTGTATAATTAGGCAATCCTCACCCATTTCTATATAATCCAGCAGATGATAAGGATAGGTTTGTATATGGGCCTTTGAAACCAGCATAAAATATTTTAGAATAGCAATAAACTCAATAATCCTAGTTTTATTGTATTTATTAATATCTTACTAGAAACATTACGTTAACAATATAATTAAGATTTGAATTAGATGTAAGAAAGAACACAACCTTTATAATAATAATAAGATTAAAGATACTAATAGTAAAATTGTTAACCACACTACTTTGATTCCATTGAGCAATCAAAAAGACTAAGAATGATGAAATAGTAGTAATTATAGTAAAAACGTTGATATATAAATAAAAGTGATTTATGATTTTTTTTTGATATTTTTACATCAATTATCCATAATATTGATAATTAAAAGTAATTTGAAATTTCCCTTTCATTTTAAAGGATTGGTTCCATCAATTAATTGTTAAACTCTTATGTTAACTATAATATACTATTCATGTAGGTATTTTAATTAGTTTTGTCATATAGTAAGTTATGTAATTTGAATGTGAAAGCTGTTTAAAAGAAAGAAAGATAATTCAAACAATGATGTATGTTTAAGAAATAATAATGCTATTGTTTATTATGAAGATAATTAGATAAAGTAAAGAGAACAATGATGATACTAATATAATATATATGAATATAGAAATTTAATTGATTTATGATAAAGATATATGAATGGTATCGTTGAATTACAAATTCAAACACTAAGTTAACCTTTACAATTGAAAAAGGAAATTGAACATAGAATTAATCAATTTGATGATATGCAAAGTGATAATTATAAATTATTATATTATTTATATTTTAGAAAAATAATAAATGAATATTAACAGTAATAGCAAGCCAAGCCTTTAGGAATATCTTGATAAATTGAAACAAATCCAAGATGCTAATAATAGGAGACTAAGCCAAGCAAAATCATAATCAAATGCCTCAAAGATAATGACTCCTAAGACAGTTTCTCAATTAAAATAACAAACCAAGTCATCAACTGATCGTTCTCACTCTTAACATAAATTGATTCCTTTCTTTTAGAACAGGAAAGTATCGAGTTCAAAGAGATAAACAAGTTAAGCTGATGAACCTAAAATACCAATTTCTAGTTAGGGTATTACAAAAACAGTAGAAACAACATCTCCAAGGACTGGTGAGTTAGAAGACATAAAAAAATAATTAAATTAATGGTTCATTAAAGAGAGTAAGAACAATAATACGGGAGGATGTCTCTAGTTATTGGAACCTACGTTAGTTCATAATATTTGTATAAATGATATCCATAAATCTTAGTAAAATTACCTCCCAGACAGAAGATCAATTCAGAACTAAGAGCTTCTCTTTCAGCTAAGGATATGTTAGATAACACAGCACTTCATTATGCAGCCAAAAATGGGAATGCCTAATTGACATCTGCATTAATATTTAAGTAAATAGCTATTGATGGGTAAAACAAAGATAACATGACTCCTTTAATTTTAGCTGCTATCAAGTATTGAATTAATTATTAACATATTAGTGGACATGAAGAAGTCTTGATGATCTTGATGAATGCAGGTTCAGACATCAATCACTAAGATTCTGTAGGAAATACAGCATTACATTATGCTTGTAAATCAAATCATAAGGCAATTGTCTAATTGTTATTAAAAAGACAGTCGCTTTAATTTAAAAAAAACAAAGAACATAAAAGTGCTGAATAATATGCGCAAAACGAAGAAATCCAACGTTTATTCTAGAATTACAATGAGGACATCAAAAAATAATGTAAGTCATTTGTATATCTTAATTTAAGAGTAGAAGATGAATATGGTCTAAATATAAAACACTTAAAATGATGTCATTCTTAAAATGTTTTAATATAAAAGAGGATAGATGAATTAATAACAATAACAAGGAATTCAATCATAAACGTAACAGAATTTTGCTTAAACTCCAACACAATTAAATAGTTATTCATGTAAAAATTTAAATATTGTTAACAAACAATCATCTTCTCCAAACAATCGAACTTAATAAGAAATTAAATAGGAGAGATTAAATAAAATAAACTCAACTCATTCTAACAAATAATAATTAACAAATACCGTTTCGACAAACTCTGATTCTATTAAGAATAAGGAAGAAGAGAAGATTGGACCCTAATAGTTCTAAGTGATTGGATTAATTGGAAAGGGTAGTTTTGGAGAAGTATATTTAGTTTAGAAAAACAATTAGTTATATGCTATGAAAGTACTTCATAAGAGCAGAATTATGAGTACAATTATATTATAATACAATTAGAACATAATCTGACTAGATATGCTTTAACAGAAAGGAATGTATTGTCAATTACATCACATCCCTTCATTGTTAAATTAAGATTTGCATTCTAGACTTAGGATAAATTGTTCATGATTTTAGATTATTGTCCAGGAGGAGATTTAGGAGAAGTCTTATAAAAGTAGAAGAGACTCCCTGAAAGTATAGTAAAGAACTATCTCTGTGAAATTGTCTTAGCCTTAGAGGATTTACATAAACGAGATATAATATTTAGAGATTTGAAACCAGATAATATTGTTTTGGATGCTGAAGGTCATGCACTATTGACAGATTTTGGATTATCCAAAGAAGGAATCTTGGAACCTAATACTGGTGCTAGATCATTTTGTGGATCAGTTGCATATTTGGCACCTGAAATGTTGAAGAGATCTGGTCATGGAAAAGCAGTCGACTGGTACTTATTAGGGGTTGTGATGTATGAATTATTGGTTGGATTACCTCCTTATTATGCCAATAATAGAGAGGAATTGTTTTATAATATTGAAAATGCTTAACTCAAAATACCTTCATATATTTCTAATGAGGCTAAAAATCTATTAAAAGCAGTATCAATTTACTATAATTTCAATAGTTGTTATAACGAAATCCAGCCAAGCGTCTAGGCTCAGGCAAAGGGGACTCAGAAGAAATCAAAGCACATCAATATTTTCAAGATGTCAATTGGGAGGTTGTTTATAATAGAGAATTGGCGATGCCAAAACCAAATAGAAAAATCAGAATCAATACCAAAATCGATGGAAATGTGTTTGACATGCAGAGTATAGTAGATGAATCTAAAGCTCATTTAGGAGGCTGGACCTTTGTTAATAATGATGATTTATGATAAATCTCATCTAAATAGTTTATTTTTATTAGAAATCTACCAAACTAGAATTTATAAATTTATTTCTTATCAAAAATAAAATGTATAATTAGTATTTTCATTTAGCAGATAACATTTGTATATGAATTTGATAGGACTCAAGTAGAATATTAATAAAAGATAATAAAGTACTAAGACTAGAAAAACTGTATCATATTTATAAAATAATAAGTGTGTCATGAATGTGTTATTTCAAATTACTATTTCAGGTTCTCTTTTACGTCCACATCCACCACAATATTTATGATTTGCCTAGAATCTATTTCCACATTCTGTGCAAAATTTTTTACTATTTCCAATAGGAGGCAGAGTTCCAGCTTCTAATTACTTATTGGTTTTTCTTTAAATCTAAGGTAAAATAGCTGTAGGAGTCAACACCATTAAATTATTTTGTTTGATGGGAACACTCTTTCTATTTTGATATTTGATTTCTTAATTGTTAATTAAATAGTAATACGAAAAGAGTGTTTTCTTGTTAATTTTTCACAAATTGGAATGTGTCTTTCTGCTGCCCTGGATATAAATCTTCTATTACAATGTGGACATTCTGTATCTTAGATAGCAGTAGCTCTTGCCTTGCAATCGATAAAACCTGCTTAGAACATGATTCGATACCTATATTTGTTAAATTTGCTTTGCCAGATTATTCCGCTATAAATTTTTATAAACTAGTAGGTCTAAATTGTTATGATGAATCTGATAATTGTTTTTTGATAATAGGTTTCCTCTCCATTTAACTGGAAGTAGATGGTGTACTAACTTAGGCTTATCTTTTCTCTTAAAGTGATGGCTAGGAAGGTTGGATCATTTCAACAGTCTTCTTTCTAGGAGGTTTAGGCTTGGCTATGATTTCTTTACACTTAGGTATATGTCTTTCAGCAACATCTAAGAGATAGATATTTAATTGTTACGTTTATCAAAATGCCTTTCACAGTATTCGCAGAAAACATAATTGGAATTTACTTTGGTTTCTAATGGTTTTAACTAATTGACATCTTATCCTTCAGTTTCTAACTTAATATATTATGCTGTTATTACTTATTTTAATTTTCGGTTATACTAGATTTACTCTTGAAATTTTTGATGTTCCTCCCTCCAATTAGTTTTAACTATTTCAACATCCACTTATTGAAGTTGCTATTTTTTTTGTTCATTTTGTTTTTTCTTTTTTTATATTATTTTATCCCTTTCTTATTATTTTTATTGTGCTTTTTGACAAGCGATAAGATGTCTTTCAATTCTTTCAGGATGAAACTTCCTATTGCAAAGATCACACGATTCTAGATCTTGGTTTTCTGGATTTTCATCAAGAAATTCGTTATCAATCTAATCCTCCATATAATAATAATAACAATAAAATAATAGATAAAAATCATAGAATATCTTCATCATAAAAAAACCATATGATTAAAACAGCAAAAATTTATAACAATAAAGTAAACTTAATTATTGATTTCTTCTTACGCATCATCTTTAAGCTTCCCTTCTACTTTTATATCATCATTATTAAACTGTATCTCATTTGCGGAATAGTCTGAGATGTAATTTCTTATAGCATTAAGTTTGTTGAAGAGTCTTTACTTTAGATAGTAGTTCCATTCTACTATTTATTTTTTATTTATAGCTATCAGTTTATTAGATATTTTATTACTAGTATTCAAATTCAGTGAAATGGAAGAAGCAGAGTCAGGCTATACTCCAGGGTTAGATTGACTAAAGTAATTAACTCAATTATACTGTTTTTTTTATTATTTAAGATACAAGTAATAGTTTTTGTTCGTTTATTTTTTCTTAATTTAATAATAGGGAGAGAGATATCATATGAATTATATCTTTTAATCATAGTTTAATAGAGATTTCATCAGTTATTTTTGGACTCAATATTGTTGATGTTGTTTTCATTTGTTTTCACTTAATTTCATTTAATCTTTGATTTCTTCAATAAATAAACATATGATCAATTTCTTGTTGAATATTTAATACAGTTCTCATTTGATTGTATCAATATTAAGATTTTAATATACGACATTATTCTTGTAGTGTAATATTTCTAGTTTGAATTCTATTTCCTTATTGTTGATGAATTCGTAGCTTACTTTGTAAATTTACTACTAAAACTCTTATGCTGCCTTGGTTAGAAGTTAATAATTCATGATTATATAATTTATTTTTATATGCAATAATTTCATTTCCTTAACTCTGCTTCCAAAGTAGCAATCTCCTCTCTCAATTGATCCTAATACTCCTTGTGAGTTTACTTGGCTCTTTCCCAAGCTCTCCTGGTCAATGGATGCAATTCAAGTCTATCATCCAATGTTTTTCTAAAGTTGAATGGTGAAATGGAAACCTATAAAAATTGTTTTATCTCAATCCATCAAGTTTAGCATTTGTAGCAATGGCGTATAGAGGAATGAATACAGCAGATGCAGACCATATTATTCTAATGGATTATTGGGATGTAGCATAATGTCTGCCAACAAGACAAACGAGTCCTAAACCAGCATTAGTCAGCCAATCTATGTAAGAATGAGTATACATTAAAGTGAATGTGGATTTGCATATTCTGGCAAAGGTCTGTATTTAAATGGCTTGAATCCCTAATCTTCCAATCTTTATTTAACTTCTGGTGTTATATTAGGAATAGCTTATTACATTTTAATATTTAATATATTTTTATACATTCAAAAATTGTTTCTAGAATTTCCTCCATTAACTTAAACTTATGACTAAAACCTCTTCTATATTATTGAGATTACCCATATTTATTAAAATAGATTATATCAAATATCTTAACCTATATAGAAAATCTATGTGATTTCTAAAGACTGTTTGTATTCTTCACTTTATTCTGATTACATTAATTATAATCAATTATTCCTTGCTTCAGATAACACTAAATGAGTTTCATCCTATCCTTCATGTTAAAAAGAAAAAATGTAACAAATAAATTAATATTCCCCACTTTACTTTTTTTTATAACTGCTGTTTCTACTCTTCCTAAATCTTAATTGTAGATGTCTCAATAATTAAACTCTTTGGGCTTTTCAATCTAAATACAAAATCACAATTTCCATTATTATATAATAAAACCAGTCGTTACATTATGCAAATTAGTTATTTACTAAAATTGATATGAAAATTTCATTTTCTTAATTTTAATGAATATCCTACAGTTCCAACCAAGCTACAGAACTCTGCCTTTTACATTATCTTTTAAAAATTTAAGTCAAAGTGACCAATAATAATTATTAAAATGAAAATGTCATTTAGTTTTATTAGAAAATTCAAAGGAGATATGTTACTTATTTTATAGATATTATATCATCCAATTTGCCAATATGATTATTAATCGTAAGTTAAGCCTTTTTATAAAATCTAAGGTTTCCTATCAATTAATATTATTCTCTTATAAGGAAACAATAAAAATTGTTCAATCCCTATACTCCCACTCAATTCTTAGGATGTTATTTAACTGAGTCTAGTTAACTTCATTTTCTTAATTCATCCTGGTGTTTTAACATTTAATATTTGGATTATTAATATAATTATGTAACATTAAATACTAATTTCTCCATCAAGATTGGCTGTTTAGTAAAAAACCTAAATCTCTAAGAACACTTTGATCTCTCCTTAAAGATTTCCCAATAGAAAGATATCCCAGGGTGTCATTGAGGATTTTGTTGTTAGATCAAATTATATTACCAAAACAAATAATGGGAGCTTGACTGAAAGAGTAAATAGCTTATAGAAATCCCAAAAGTCTGTTTCAAAAGATAAAGTAAGACCCATAAGCAAATAATTACGCATTCCAACTGAAAATTTTTTCCACATCACAAAGGGTGTTAATTTACTTCTCACATAGAAAAACTCGAATCCTTAACAATAAAATAGTCAATAACTCAAACCTATTTAAGGCTCAATGACAAGAAGAAATAGTATGGAAGAACTAATTGGGAGTGCGATGTATACTGGAATTGGAAAATCACAATCTCAAGATAAAATTCAGAAGTAAGAAATATCAATTTATGTTCACTATTCATAAGAAGATGTTCAAAACTATCGTTTCACTCCCTAAATCACTACTGATAAAATAACTAATCTCTTGAAATAAAAACAACAGAACAACAACATTCAGATTATTGGATTCTCAACATTGGATGAGAACTATGCTATTGATTACTATTTATAACAACCAAATTTACCAATGGATTCTTTTATCAATAAAACAATTAGGTTGAAGCCTATTTATAATTAAAACATTAAACGAATCAATCTAAGTAGTTTTCAATTCATTTCCATTATTGGCAAAGGCGGATTCTCAACCGTCATCTTAGCCAGGTCATTGATAGATGGCAAATTTATAGCTCTTAAATTGATTAATAAATAATTTATCTTGTAGCATTAAAAGTAAGATCTAATATTGAATGAAAGAGACATTCTAATTCAAAGTACTTATAGTGGTTCTATTTTTACTAATCAAATTGAATGTGCTTTTGAAACTAAGAATTGGATTGTTTTTGGAATCGAATATTGTCCTGGAGGAGAAATGTTCAATTTCATCAAAAGACTCCAAAGACTCTCAGAATAACAAGCCAAATTTTACATCATTGAAGTTATCCTAGCCATAGGATTCCTACACAATGAATAAATAATTTATAGAGATATTAAACCAGAGAACATTCTAATTGATTCTAGTGGTCACATTTAATTGGCTGATTTTGGCTTGGCTAGACCTAATATGACCAAAGATACATGTGCTTATTCATTCTGTGGTTCACCAGAGTATATGGCCCCTGAAATGTTTTAAACAGCAGGTCACACTTAATTAGTTGATTATTATTGTCTAGGATGTCTATTATATGAATTTGTTACTGGATTGCCTCCCTTTTACGCTGAGGACAAAAATATCATATATGCCAGATTGCTTAAGGAATAGGTTGAATTTCCAGATTATCTAAGTACAGATATTAAAGATTTAATAAGATAATTGATGGTCAAAGATCCTCATAAAAGATTAGGTTCTCGTTTTGGAATTGACGAAATCTTCTCACACAAATGGTTTAAGGATGTAGATTTGGCCTCTTTTATTAATAAACAAGTTAAACCTCCATACATTCCAGATCTTCAAAAATTGAATATCAAATAACTGAGTTAAAATGATAAATACTTTTTTGAATAACTCTAAAGAGAACAGAAGTAAAACATTGCCTTTCAACCTATGTTCTCTTCTTAGTTTTATTTTACTAAAGATTAAGATAAAAATAATAACAACGTCATTTTGAACAAGGCAACATTAGATAAATTGATTAAAAAGACTCTTAAAAAAAATCCAAAGCAAGGGTTAACAAATCTTTAGTTATAAACAAACTTTGAAAATCTTCTTAAGCAAACATTCACTAATGTTAAGTCAAAGCCTGATTCAAGAAATAAGTAGTAACTTCAATTTTGATCTATATATTTATAATTTAATTCTAATTCCATTTATATCAATTTATTAACATAATAATTAATATCTTGTTATATAATATAATTGTTTCAAGATTTTTACTTCTAAACAATCTAAAAAATTTTAGTTTTTGTCTTGATTGATTTTAGTATCTTTAGTTGTTATTGCTGAAATTGATACTCATCCCTGATGTCCATTAAGATTTATTTTTTGGGAATCATTTTAGGGTCCTCTGCATATGTAAATAGTTTAGTATGCAAATGAAATTTCTCGATATTAAGATTGTGTTTTTTATCATAAAAATCTTCTGATTACTTGTTATTTATCAATTTTTTAATTGATTATTAATCCTCTTTACTTATGAATCTGCCTTTAATTCTCAATCGTTGTTCAGCAACTTATGACCTTCCTGAGTAAGATATTTTTCGTTCCCAATTTCTTCTTTTATTTTTATATCTTTGAATTTTTTATTATCTTTCCTAATACTTATCCATGACTGTCTTAATTTATTCCAATCCTCTATTCGAGATATTTTCGTCATCAGTTAAGGCATTGATATCACTTTTCTTCTCACAGGAATCAGTTCGTTTTTACAATGCTCTCAGCAATGACAGATTAATTCCTATATAATGTTTAAGGTGTTTACCCTATCCTTAATTGATGACATTCTTCAATTGGTCAATTATATATTTTCTCTTGTATGGACACATATGATCATCACTCAAGGAATCCAAATTATCTTGATTCGGCAAGCAATGCAAAAATGTTTGGCAACTCATATGATCATCGAGCGTTCCCTATGCTTTATATATAATTTAGATACATTAGTTAGTTCATCGAAATTTAAAGTTCTTAATTATGGTTATAATATTCCACTAACCTGCTCCAAGTCCTTCTTGGTGATATCTGAGCATATAAATATAATTATACAATTTGATAATATAACACTCTTCTCATTCCTCCCCTCATTGCTTCTAGACTTCTCTTTTGTAAACTATCTATTCATATTTATTATATTTCTTTGTGAAAATATTTAAACAAATATTTATAATATTATATTCTTAACATCTAATATTTCAAACAATCCCCTAATCTAATTCCTTATAAATTCCAATTATAAAACTCATTTAAAAATACTTGACTTTAAATAAATCAAATGATGCAAAAATAACTCATCAAATGACTAAGTAATAAATCATTCTAATTTTTAATTATCAAAGAATTAACAAATAATTACTTAATCTTCATAATTATTGCTAATTTTATGTTAGTTTTAAATTAAATAAATTATTCAAATTATTCATCATATAAACAGACCTTTAAGTCAAATCATTGAGAGTATAGTTATGATCTCATCTAAATATAAAGACTAATTATTTGTTAGAGAATTTTAAGAGAAATATGGATAATGTTCATAATCATTGACCAACTATAAAAGTTGATAAGAATATTCTAATCATACAATCATAATAATATATAAATCAATTTAATTATAGAATCATGGCTACTCCTCTTTTTGTCCAATGGCTATCAGATTGGCGGATTGGTACTCTAATATTACAAATGAAATTGGCTGATCCTCCAGTGCTAGTCACATTTCCTCTTCTCTAAACTGTGTTGTATAATGGACATGCATAGTTCTGTAATATCTATTATTCTAAAGTAGGTTTAAAGTGTATGATAGGAGAGTTGTAGTAAAGTATTAGATTTTCAGGTTCTTCGATTGAATTAGTCTTAAAATCAAATTTAGCACCATCAATATAAATGCCTTCAACGTAAAATCCATCTTCAGGCTTCTATGTTGGTTTATTCTAATGGAATTCATAGTCAAATTTAACTTCATCAATTGGTATCTAATGTTTTCTAGCATAGTTTTGTAGAATTCCAGTTAAAAAACTTTGTATAAAAAACAGACCACCTAACCAATATATGATTGGTTCTCCTTGGATGATCCATTTTCGAATAAAGGCTACTCTATCTAATAAATCTTGGATATATGTTGCTAATGGTTTCGTTGTCTAATATGAGTGTTTCAACCATTCATTAGGGACTTTGTTATCCATAATATTTCCAAGAATGTCTTAGGAATCATCAGACATATTAATATATCCATCTATCTATTTAATAAGATTAGACAAAGATGAATTTATTGTACGCAATAGTTTGTTATATCTACCAACATCTTATTGTAGTACAGTATTCAAAGAATTCTTCGATAAAATGGGATACTTTTATTCCAATTCTACAAGATTGAATTGTTATGGCAATAAATCAATGATTTCTTTGCATTTTTGCTTGGAAATATAATCAGTATTTTGTTGTGCTCCAATTGCTCTTGGTAAGACCTACAAGATTTCTTAACTGATGTGATCAACTTATAAAATTGAGCAATATATTTCAGCATTTGAATGTAAACCAAAAAGTTATGGAGGGTCTTCAATTGGCAAAGTTTGAATATAGTTAATATATCCAAGTATATTATTAGATTCTGGTATTTTAACATATTCACTAAACACATACCCTACTTTAGCTGTGTGTTCATTTAAGAATTCATGTACCAGTATATTCAACAGTTTTCTATCCTAAGGATCTGTCACTCGACCACCATAATTTGATTCAGCAACTAAATATTGTAATGCATCCCATTAAATTTCATTTTGATGATTCAGAATGTAGAGAATTTATTCTTTTGATATTTCGAGATCATGTTATGAGAAATTGTAACTCACATTCCATCCCAAAGGACCATATTTTCTTCTTTCCAAAATACATGCATGAAATAAAGTCAAAGAAAAGAATAAATTCTTCCATTCGTCTTATTTCTTACATTATTCAAATTTCTCTTAGTCTTATTGGAAATATGATCTTAACATATTGTTCTTTAAACCTCTTGGCAATTCATATGTCAATTTCAATGCTATAAATATTATAATAAATTATTACTTTTTAGTAAAACATTATGTGGAAATAAATTTGTAGGTTGACTTGTTAACCATAATCGGAATTCCTTATTTATATGCTGACCTTTAAATTGATTTTCAAATAACTGCTCTAACTCTGGCATAAAGGATTGGGCAACGTGACAATTTTATAATAAAACCCACTTACCTTAATGCAAACCACTCTTTATCAATTTCAACGCCAACTATATTTAACCTTACCCTAAAGACACCGTATAGATATGATCTTAGTATCCTAATTTTTCTGCCAACTATATTATTTCTTATCTTGCATCACTGCCTGGTTAGATTAAACATAATAAGGGTGTTGTGGGAGTGGACTCTTAATAGAACTATTCAAATGTAAATGGGATATTCTCTAAGAATTGCTTACCCATTAAGGTTCTTACCAACTCATTGAAACTATTAATAAATTGTTCAGGTTTTATAATCTTTATCAACATCAAAGAATTGAATTAATTTACAATCTAAGGTATTTGTATTTTATATGATTATTAACTATAAAAGTACCCGTCCCAAAATTGATGATTTTCTTCCATGTCTTAATTCAACCATCCAAAATCCTTAGGATACTTCTCCATTAAATCAACCAAACCTAACCACATCTTTGGTGTCAACCAATCATAATGTTTGGGCATTTTTAAATCAGTTTAAGTTATCGAGGGACCAATAACGCAAGTTCTAATTTATTCTATTGGTATGTTTAGTACTTTTAAACAAAACAGAAATCTAAATATGAATTTATCTTTATCCAATAATGATCGATTTATGGTTGTGTAAATGTGATGAAGAAATCTCTCTATGATATTTTACACTCTTTTCTATTTGCCAAATTAGGCCTCCTTAATTGATCTCTAATATTATTAGATGTAAAATTCCAATGACCACAAGTAGGTTGGTTCAATTATGGATAAGTCATTTACAATAAAGTAGATATTTGAAACTAGTTCACCAACTTGATTGTAAAATGACTTAATTTAATTGAAAAGTAATTGATCATGTTCCAATTTCTATAACCTCTATTCAATTTCGAAAGCATCATCTTTTGACTACTATAAAGTCTTGATTAGAACTTCATTTTCTAAGAGATCCCCTGAGGCTTCAGATAATAATTTTAAGATTAGATTTTCAGTTTGTATTTACTTATTCTTATTAATCACATATTAAGAAATGTTTTTATTCCTCTATTCATCTTTCAAAGGTTCGTCAATTTTAACAACGATATTCAACATTTAATCTATCAATCCTTCTTAAGTAACCTAAAAATTGAGCATGGTCACTACTACACAAACTTAAGGCTGATAATGAGGATTCGATAGTTTAGTTGTGATATAAAATCTAAAGTCACTAGAATATTCTATCATCTTATCACCAAACTTGATATATAAATTCCTTTGTCCTCTTTATTAGTTGAATTGTAATATTTATTCATACAATGGATCCAGGGTTTATCCTGCATTCTCTAATAAAACAGCGTAACCAATTTAAATAGCATGTTGAAGTTATAGTTATATCTAATTGATTGGCCACATAGCATTAAATATGATTAAGCTTTTTTGATTTTCCATATTCTTGATCCACTCATTTGCTTAGAGTTATGGGTCTATCATTAGTGGCCACCTTGTTGATTATTTCATAATGATGGCATTATCAATACTAAATTAATCATTAGGTAATTTCTATTGAAGCCATCTGTTTATTTGTACAGGATCACTTAACTGATTTTGTAATGAATAATGGCTTGAGATTTAGACATCATATTCCTACAATCTAGATTTCCAATAGTCTAAGCAAATTTCTCTATACTGTATAGGAAATACTCCTAAATAAGCAATAATGGCTGAATTAAGCATGCAATCACCTATAATATACTTTTAGCTATCTTTATATTGTTATGCTTTTAATTACCATCTTGACTTTTCTTCACTTAAATTTGCAATTAATTGTTCTGCTCTCTACAATTAAGAACTGATAGTAACAACTTGCTCTTCTATTCTTTCTTTTTCTGCCTTAGCCCTATTATATTCTATTTAATAATTGTGTAACTCTTCCAATACAACCTCCAAAGCATTTTTCTTTTCTTAGACAAGTTCTTCAGCCTATTGCAATTTTTCTTCAGCTTACTTTAACTCTGCCTTCTTTGGTTCTATTATTTCAACTGCCATATAGGATTCCAGAACTGCTCTTATCCAAAGTGCTAGATTCCCTGCTGCCTTTGATGCGTTGAATACTCTATCCTTTTCAAATAAGGGATTTTTAGCAAAAATCTATAACTTTTAGATATTCTTCAAAGATATTGATCTAATCTACTCTAACTTTAAGCTTTTAATTCTCTTAATAAGTTTATCATTCAATAAGCACTTCTTGGCATAATCCCAATAATCTTATAAGACAGGGGGTTCTTTGTTTTTGCTTTTCACTAAATGATCCTCTTCAAATGCATATGATAAACCTTCCATAACAATAGCTGCAGAGACTGGTGGATTTGTGAATGACTTCAATAATATCATATCATCTTTAGTAATTCTTTCTAATGCTTCAGTAGCTTAAGTTAATAATGGAAGCACATTATCTAATGCTTATTAACAACCGTTTCTCAATTGGTTTGCCTCCTCACTTTATATTAGACATAATTTCTCTTCATATTCACATGCTTACTTTTTCCTATCTGCTTCTTCTTATCTCTTTTGAATCTTAATGAGCAGTTGGGTATTATCTTCATTTGCCTTTTATAATTTTGGTTATAATTCAAATAATTTAGCTTTGATTCTATCTACATCATTTTCAGCTTTTTTGATTTGTTCAACTCCATTCTCAAATTTTTCAATAAATACTTAAGATTATCCCATTTTCTATTCCTGAATAATTTAAAAGGTATAAAGCATTTGCAAATATTGAGTTGGAGTCACATAGAAATACCTTCTTAATTCTTACTTAAACCTTTCAGTAATTTAAAGAATCTTATAGTGAACTTCCACACCCATCTTAACGAGTTATTTCGGTAAGAATTGCTCTGCAGTTGATTCCAGGGCATCTTAAGGCCAAGATGAAAACCAATCTATAGTTGTACAATTGATGATAGTTGGAAAAGTGCGTAATCTTTTTCTATATAGAGATCCTACTGGCTACATACACAAAACAACATGAATATTTAATTTACAATTTTTAACAAATTAACTATACGTTGTGGTTTCTTATATTTTGATCCTTTCCTCAGGAGGAAATAAATGTGATACTTCACCATGACTCATTAAATTACATACATCTTCTAACATATATTCTGATTAAAATTGAGAATCATTAAATAGAATTGTATTCTATTCATTTTCTAATCCAGTTTCTTTTAATTAGATTAATAATTGATCATTCCAAGATCTAGAATCTATAGTTCTTAGGGACTTATTAAATACAATGAAATTAGCTATTTTACTTAATGAAGATCTCCCTGTTCCACCCATCCCTATCATCAAAACATGACCATAAATATTAGATAAAATACGAACAATCCTGATAATGTGAATGATGGCCATGTCAAAAAAGATTAATTGAAGTCTACTCTGTGAATCAAGTGAATTAAATTTATCTAAAATCATGTTTAACTTTTCTCTTAATTTGGATATATCATACACTTCTTCATATTGTTTATTTAAACACGATGAAAAAACTAGATTATGGACTTGAATTTACTCTTATCCTAATTTTATAAGACTATCCTATATAAGCTATTCGAATTTATTTTGATCTTCCTCATCAATCAGTCTATCACTAAATACTCTAAAGCATTCATGAGCCCATAATTTAAATAAATGAATTGAATTTTCAATGACTTTAACCTTACTGATTCCTTCAAATATCTTAAATATATCTCTTAAATTATATATGTAATGAGATTTCTAAGGAGTTGGTAATAACGATTTCTAAACATTTGAATAAAGATTGATTGTTTTCTCAACCAATTTATTTTTTAAATCTCTTATTTCTTCTACCTAATTCATTATTAACCATTCGCCGAAGACATTCAACATAGTTGTTAAACTTTGTTGGTTAAATCCACCTATATATAAAAGATTAAAAAATCTTAAATATCTTAAAGTAATCTAGTTCCTTTCTACAGGATGAATTGCTCCTAAAAATGTTATATCACAAATGTATTTGAATTCTTTAGTTTCTAAATCATACCATCCATTCATTTCCATCCATTACCTTAATAATTCTACTGCTGGAACTGATCCTTCAGGTTCTCTGTAGGGCATATTTAAGTCATCTACAAATATTCTGATTTACCCTTCTTCTGCGTAATAATGCCCTTTCTTTCTTCTCTTATTGATTTTTGTTTCTATCAATCTTTATAATACATTAGCAGTAGTCTACCCAGAACAAGTAATTAAGAATTATTGATATTTATTCATTGATAAAGACTTACCAGTACCAGTAGGACCTGCAAACAAAAAATGTAAGCCTAACTAACAGAAGTAATCATTTCTAATGGTCTCTGCTGTTTATGCAAAAATCTCATGAAATTGCATAGATACTTGTATTTTTTAAGGAGCTTATGTCTATTTATAAAATAATTTAAATACATCACTCCATTTAACCCATTTTCCTTGGTAAAAACAATATGAAAAATAGTCATCTTAAACTTCTATTTATAATTCCAGCTAAGAATCAGCTGGAAATTAAGTTTATAAATTAGAGATCTTAGTTTCTATCAAATTATTCAAAAATAAATTAAACTATGGTCTAATTTATTCATCCATAGCTGCTCCAAATGACCAAATCAAACAAAATATAATGATATTATCATTATTTTTTTAAATTAAGTCTTCAGTTAGGTACTTGGATAGCAACCTAAGAAAACTACATGTTAATATATTAATGGAATCATAAAGTATAAAAACATGATGTTTAGACTTAACCCAGGCTATTGTGTTATCTAAAAAACTATATAAAATATTAATCATATCTTACAATCTGATTCTTCTAATTGTATAATCTTTATCAAATCCTTTTGGTAATTAGATAGATTAAACGATGAGATACCAATTTACGGGTAAAAAATATACCATCCCACATCTTGATACTGTTGCTGGAGAAGCAGCCTTCAAGTCTTCTATTTCAAAGAGCATACACATTGTATCAGGTATTTTTAGAATTTCGCCTGATGTCAAACATAACTTTTTATTATCATCCAAAACAGTGTTCAAATTTTCGATCCAAATAGAATCTACAGGACCGTCAAACATTATCCAAACTTTTTATCGTTTATCAATATTATCTCGAATTAATATAGGTGCAACTCCATCTGACCACTATTTTGTTTCAGGGTCGAGCTTTCCATAGAGCTAATCACTTGTTATGGACTTGGGATTTAATTTCAAAATAAGAGCATCTTAACTTTTACTGAGTGTTTATAATACGGAAGTTTTTCCAGCACATGCTTAACCTATACACATAACTCCATTTCTGACATTGATGTTATTGTTCAATTAGATGCATTTTTCAATGAATTCGGCATCCATTTATAAGTCCAACTCCTAACATCCATCATATAAATTTGATAATTCTTCTCCTTCGGCTAATTAAATTCCTGGAAAGAGGTCTTATGTTATGGCCATAAACAACATGAGATCACTATCAGTAAATTTAGGTTTATTAACATTGATCAAAGCATTTAAACATATTTCCTCTTCAATTTCATTAAACATAGATTTAGCAGAATTTAAGACAGCTTTCAAGGTTCTCATACCGAAATCATAATGTTCTTAGCTAGATAATTATTCATTGCATAGTTTTAAACATGTCACTATTTTACTACTTAATTCTCTTGCTTTCTAAAAACCAATACTATATAAATAGATTTCAGCTATCATTGCATAATCAGGTACCATCATAGCACAAGGTCTGAATAAGATTTTTAAGTTATCTGGCAATTCAGTTCTTCCTGCATATCCAGGATTCATTGTGACATTTATAGCACAAGTTTTAATTAATTGAACATTTTCGCCTTCAAATATAAAATTAGTCTTCTCCTCTTTAATAGCTTTTTAGATTGTGTAAATCTATTAAGCAACAACAGACAAAACCTCAGCATCAATACGATTAAATTCATCAAAACAACACCATGATCCAGAAGAAGCAAGACCCTTAAAAAATTTACCCATTGCAATATAATTTAAACCATCTGAACAATTAAACACAATGCAAGGCATTCCAACTGCTTTAGCCAAGTCTTTAACTGTCTCTGATTTTCCGGTACCTGCTGGACCTTCAGGGGCTCCTCCATAATTCATATGTAATGCTTCTAATAGTGTCCTTTGACATCTATCTGTTAATGATGTCATTACTAGTCTAGTTACCTTTCCTAAGTACTCAAATCCATATTAAACAGATACATTTATCATTCTAGCTGAAACATTTTTGTTATCTTCATTATAATATCTTAATTATGAAATCCATGCAAATTCAAAAATAGTTTAGACATTTTATTTATATAAAGACTGTACTATATCTTTTGCATGCACCTCCATGACAACCATGGCCTCTAGAATAGTTTTAGGAATAATTCTATTCTCTTTTCTTACCAATTGTACAGTTTCATGCAACTCTTTATTTAATTATTCAAAAAATATTCCCAAATTTAGTTTCTGCTAACCTCTGATAGCTGATTCAGTATTCCGAGTCCATCTTATATGATTTGCCAATAAAATGCATTGAGCAGGCCATTTCGCAATAAATTCCTATTTGGTTGATATCAAATCAATCAAAGTTTAATAAGAATAATTTTTGATAGCTGTTCTCATCTCACTTTATAGATCTAACAACCATAATTCAACATTTCCTTTCCTCGACCCTTCCATAACCTTAACATCTTTGAATAATTAAATCTTCTCCTCCTAAGTAGATTGAAATCCTGTAATGGCATTAGATGCAGTGAACTATAATTTATGCATAGCTTCAAAACATTTGTAAATATGATTCTATATTTGGGTCGGATCTTTAGTCTATGATAGAATCTAAACTAGTTCTTCATCTGAAACAAAATAAAACCTTGGAAAAACAATTCTCTTCTACTCTAAATATATTGTTAAACTCTTTTAGATTTAATCTAACATCAAAACTCCATTACTAAAGTCAACTTTCATTTTATCACTATCAATACATTCCCACAAAATAGATTCCTTCTTAAATTCTTTCATGCAATTCCTAAATGCTTGATCAACTAATTTAAAATTCTTAGTCTCTTCTACTAGTTTTGTTTAAATATCTTCACTTGAAAAAATTGGATCTAGATACATCCATTATTTTTGACACTTCATTCCAAAATCTAAAGTATCTTATACTAATAATATTTTATATTCTAATTGATTAGCTTAACCAACAGATAACTTAATATGAGGTTAAGCTTTTAGAATTGTCAATACACTGAATTATTCATCCAAAACAACTTATACTTCATCTAAATTCTTAAAAATAAATGTTTCTCTATAAGGACTCACTTCTAAAACGACTTAACATAGCTTTTCATGCATCTCTTATAATCTTTTCTCGATATTCCATCCTTTTTCTGCTCTGATTGATATTTAAATCACTTAATCTTTATAATTCAAAATTCCTCTGTTTAACAAAACAAAAAATGGAAAATCCTCTTTTGGATCAAAATTACTAATCTTGCACTCTTTAAATAATTCTCTCCAAAATTAAGGCTTTTTTGTAAATGCCTCAATTGCCAAGGCCTCTACTACCCATAAAATGTCCTTCAGAGAATCCAAAGCTTTCCGAAATCCTTTTAATAAATTTTTCAAATTTTCATTCTCCCCTTCGAAATTGGCACTCATGGATCCTATCTCACTTGCAAACTAATTTATCTTCCAAATCATCTCCTAATATATCAAAGACTTGAAAGACCCACTAATCCATTTTTCCTTTTGGGACTCAAATTTGCTCTAATGCATATGCAGGAGATGAATACCACTAAAGTCCACAACTTTTCATAGGGCTTGAACTAAAATATTATGTTATCTAATTCAGCCTAATTAGTTAGTTGCATCGATAGCATTTATTAGCGAATATTAAAACTGCTGATTTAGTCCTTAGCATAATTGAATGATCTAGTTAATGAGTTAACTTAAGGAAGATAAGTCTTAATTTAACTATAATCATTAAATTATTTAATTTAATTAAATAGTTCTGCTATCTCATACATGGTTTCTTTGAAATCTTATTCATCTTATTTTAAACGCTTTAAAAAGTCCTTCTCCTTAATCTAAATTACATCCTTATTTGAATGTATTATTTGAGTAATATCCTTCGGTTTATATAAGAGATGGTAATATGATTCAATTATTTTGTTATCATATTCAAAATAATTATCTTCAAATATATTAACATACTTCATGCTAAAATTAAATAATTAAGTCTTACATTTAACTAATTTCAAAACGCAATTTCCCAAACTGCACATTAATTTCATCGAGCATCAATTTCAAGTCTATTAATTCTTATTCTGTGTCTGGAATGTGTGATCCTTTCTTGTATGCTTCTTCATATTATTCTCCTATGTTCTTTATATTGAATAAAATAACTTCATGAATTCTATTCATTATCATTTTTTTTTATTCTTCAGCTTTATTAATGAGAAATTCTTTAATTCCTTTTAATTTCAGAGTGAATAAACCTAATTTTAGTGAATCAAAAGAAATGTTGATTATTTCCTTTTTTGCTTATTCTAAACTTTTGATCTTTTCATCTATATCATCAAAATTTAATTAAGATAGTGGAACTCTTTTGGTATGTATTCCTAAGAGTTCGTTTACTTCAGTATTTCTGAATTTCTTCAAAATAAATTCAAATTTTTTTAATTTGATGAGTTCTTGTTCACATTTACGATACTCGAACTTTATAAACTCTATAGTTGGTTCAATCTATTATTTCTAATATTCTATATCCTCTGGTGTTAAAATTAACTCATTTTTTAGCAATAATAATGTCATAATATCACCTTCCATTTTATTGACTTTACTGACTTATTCTATTAATTATTATTAAGGAAAAGTCAAAAGTTCAATAACTTCAGATTCAGATAAATTTATAGTAATTTCTTCATCATACTCAATCTCCTCCTTTTATATTTCCTATTCTTTCTCTCTAAATGATTGTTTAGTTAATCTTTCCATCTTCTTCACTAATTGCTTTTTTGGCTTTGTTTATTTTAAAATCTTAACTTGTAATTCCAACACTAAAAAGGTAGATGTATTGATAAAATAATAATCATTAGGTTTTAATATAAATTTCTTATAAATATTGAGAATAGCCTCTGTGTTGACCAGTAATTAATGTTTTAAAAAATCAGCATAAACTAAATCAAGTCTTCTTAAAATTCTATGTAAGGGGCTTTACTAATGAGCATTTTAATCTTTGCCTAAGAAATTATACTTTTTTTATAAGACATCTTAAATTTCTGATTTTTTGTATTTTCGTTGCAAATTGATTTAATAAATATAATTTTTTATATTTTTCTAACAATAGTCCAAGAAAACTGAATTGAGAACTGGCAATTATAATTCATTTAAATCAATTACTTAAAAATTGAACTTTAAACACCTAGTATTCATTACTTACCAGACTTATACTGTTATTTATTACATAAATGATTAGTTATTTTCAATTTATTATTAATACTTCTAGTAAAATTAAAACTTTGGCAAAGGGCAATAAACTTATTTGTATTTCTGCAAATCCTTATAAAATACACATTTTTTCATATCAAAAGTATAAATTTAATTCACTTCTTCTAAAAGCTTTGATAATAATCCATAACGATCATTTTAATAAAATCTTCTGATGAATCTAAACTTCAAAGGATCTGGGAGTTTATTTACTTCCACATCATTAACATTTATTATATCTTGAATTTTTTTAAGTTCAATTTTTTTTAAGGATCGAAATTGGATTCTATAATTGATATTTTTAATTACTTTTCTTTTTGAGCTTATTAAAAAAGTTCTTAATTTTAATTATAAAACTAGATAGATAATCTGGTAACATTTTTTGTTTATCCATCTGGGTATTTTTAAACTGAGAATTTTTTTGTCTCTTAGACATAGTCCAAGACTGTAACATCATACCATATGTATGAACTTATTTTAAAGTATATTTTACTTAGTAATTTTATCATAAAACTAAGCTTTGGCTTAAGGTGGGTTCATTCTCTTGCATTTTTCAAACCATTCTTAATTGCTAACATCCTTATCCTCATCAATTGTAGGGTGTATTCTTTTTTATTTTCTACTCATCAATAATAAAGGCGTTCTATCAGTTTTAATTCGAGAAAAGCCATACAAAGTGTATTCTTCAGAGATTTTTTTATCGTCTATTTTTTTAATGCTTCTTGAAGTAGATCTGAAAGTTCTGTTATAAAAGGTTCTATCCTAAAAGGAAACACTTTAATTAGCTTTCATGATACCTTTAATCTATTTCATATGAATCTAACATGCATTAAAATTATTCTTCCTCTTTTCGTATTTTACCAATATCAAGTATTTTTTTCATTCTTAATTTAACTATTGGCCCTTTTAAATTATTATTAGTAAATACCATCCAATTTTCTTTAAGGTGATCTGAAAGCCTGATTCATTTATTATTTTAATAAAATATTTTAATATAATTTTCAATACTGAGATTATAAATGTAGTTAATCATTGCCTTCATTTTAATATTTGAGTGTTTTTAATAAATAATTAGAACTGGTTATGTGAAAATTTAATAAATAAATAAATAAAATTAGTACTTTACATTTATTGAAAGGATTTGGAAATTAATAATTGCATGGTAAGGCAGCAATTATCATTGTTATACTTCATAAAAATTATCAAGTGATTGAATAATGTCTCAAATTAAAGATATATTAAATGAAAAATTAACTTAAACTTAAACTAATAAAATAAAATATATAATGAATTTTATACCAATAATGTGATAATTAAAATTACAGAGATTTAATACATGGATAAAAACTTTATTTTTAATCTGAATATGAAACATATATGTATTTAATGAAATTCCAGTTAAAGAAAGTGTATTCCTCCATTTCTGTCCTAAGTACATCAGCTATTCCATTTTAAGGATTAAAAGTAATAATATTTTTAGATCGCTCAGTATTAGATTTTTAATTAAAGTACATTTGAAAGATGTTATAATTATAAAATAAATAAAATTATTAAGGAAATTATCAGAAGGAATCAAGTAAAATCAATAGACACTATTAAACATAGAGATTTAAAAACTCAATTGATGAATTCTTATTAATTTGTTAAATATTATAAGCATTAAACAGTTATCCTTCGAAACATTTCAATACTCTTCTGTTTGATTACAGCAAAAAAATAGCTTTTGAAATAGGTTTTTCTTCTTTGAACTAGAATTCTTAGAACCTACTCCTTATTTTTCATTTTGCTTGATTGCAGAAGAATGCTTGGAATTGGAAAGGCTAGTTGAATATTTCGATTGTTTTTGAGTTACTTTAAGAGAAAACTCTGTTTGATTAGTTTAGGATAGCAGGGTTGAATTGGCAAAGGCTAAAATTTGAATGAACAATTACATGGAAAATCTTCATTAGGAGTTCCTTTTTTCTTTTTTGGAATGTACAATTCATACAAATATTAATTATTTACATCTGATGAAAATGGAGTTTGTAAATATTCATTTTATTCATTAAATTAAGCTATCGCTAGTTAAATCAGATCTCCAATTGTGATTTAAAAGTTATTAGTTTTAATTGGGATCTCATATTTATGATCAATATTAGAATCATACCAATATATCATATAGAGACATTTTTTATCATAATGGTTTTAAGCAAAATGCTAATATTTGAAAAATATATGTACGCCATCGTCATTTCTCATAGTCTGGTCGGCCAAAGATTGAGAACCCCTTCTTTAACTGATTTACGGGGTTAGAGTCAAGAGACTTCCTAATTAGATATATTTTAAAAATACTTTAAGTTTTAATTGGTTTGATCTTACAATTGTTTTCAGTGAAAGCAGAAGTTGTGGAAAGAGCATTGCTACTTTATTTAAACTAAGTTGTCGTAGACTAATCTTGATTATCAAGAACTTATTCTTCATTAAATTTAGCAAACTTCTGTCTTTCAATGCTATCTGCTGACATTGTAGCTATATTATAATTATATTTATTTATTTAAAGCCATCTTTCTCTATTTAATATGTTTATATGACCAATTAATTAATAAATAGCTATTATTTGATCACGTAATATTTAAAATATATTAATCAAACACTTGAGTACTCTGATAATTAAAGAACTGAATTTACAAACAGGAATACACAAGTTACCATTGTCCTAAATTTGTTTCTCTTTTTTGAAATAATTTAATATCAATATACAATTTGTTGTAAATTATAAATATAATGTATATAGAATAATTAAAACTAATACAAAATTTCTATATTCAAAACAATAACAAGAATCCAAACTCATATACTAAAATTAAGAAATCACATAGTTGATAAATGATATTATTAATATAATTATTGTTATAATATCATCTAGCAGTATTTAATTAAAAACTTATTTGATCGAAATTGCTTTCTAGTGACAATTTATATTTATGGGAAGCTGAATGAGTATTAAGTGCAGTTGAGAATTAAGAGTTACTATTAAATGATTGTTTGTTGCTATTTGATTTAAAAAAGGCTTCCTTTCTTTATTGAATGAGATCTAAATTTTATTAAAATAGGTATTCCTTGATTTCAGGTTTCCTCTGTAATATGCTTGCACTCTTCAATCTTACTGACATCTTCTTTTGTTTGGCTACTCTCTGACTTGAACCAGATAATGTGGAATTTGAAGAACTATATTTCAGAAAGCAGGATTCACAAACTAGTATAGTTTTAATTAAGAAAGCATCATTAACCTTCATCTATTCATAAAGTGCTACAGTGATTTAAGGATACAGTTTAATAATGAGTGGAGGTATATGAGAATGTATGTCTCTAATGTGATCTTGACTGACGACAAAGGATTTTGGTTTAAGAACTAAGATATTGTCGTTAATTATTGGATTCGTATTGGGGTTCATCTCAAAATGTTTAATGATGAATTCATAAGCCAAATGATAGAGATCATCTTTTTAACAGAGTGATCCACATTCAACACACTCTATATTTTTAATTAGAGTGACTGGATGCATAGTATTCACAGTTAATACATTTTTGATTTAATGTGGTCGTTTGAAATTAGTATTGAAAGATATTGGCGTGTTATTCTTTTTGATATTTGAGTTCCCCCAAATAGATTTATACTGCTAAATTTATTCGTCAGCTTCTCCTTACAATCGAATAGATGAGCAATATAAAAACCAAACGTGATTCTACTTGTCTGGTTTAAAGTACATGACAACTCTAGATATATTGGTTTAACCATAACTTAAATTGGTCAATTTTTGGATTATCATCTAACACTACTTTCTAATTTCTTAAGAAATCTATTTGCCTCTCAGAGGAATCACCTTAGAATAAGCTTCGCATCCATCAAATGTTGCACATCGCTCTAAGGTTTGAATAGAATGACTATTTACCATAAGGATCAAATTGCATGTCATAGAGGTCTCTATTGTTTTACTTTTTTGAAAGAATGCAAACAGAAGGACTCCAAATAGCTTATATCAGCTGTTCATGATTTGCAATAGGATCAATAAATTTTTAAAGTATTCCCTCAGGGGCTTTATTATTATTTTTAATAAATTATGGAAATGTCTCTTTGGTCAAATAATAGATGCAGATTTTCTCATTTACATCAAATTGCTTAGACTTTTAAATTTCATGAGGATCATTTATTGGATCCTTAACATTGTGTTTACTATTGTAAATATAATATGCAATAACTTATCCATTTTATTTGCTATTATTACAAAAATAGTTGATGATATTTTCAGGTTTACGACAGTCATTCTTCTTCATAAGGATTTCTCCTGATTAATTTGTAAAATACCAAACTTATGGCATTCCATTCTTAAATATAATTGTATCTGGCAATCTCAATTGGAAAGACTCTTTGAGTAAAGAATCATCCTTTAACCAAATATAGTGATAAATAGATTCAGCAATGCCATTTGTATTAGTAATCATTAAATATATATATTTATTATATTAATCAATAAATTTACTATTGTGATTTTAACCTTTCTTAGCCCACTTTCAAACATTTTTTTAAAGCATACTCTTAAAGAACAAAATATGAGAATTCTAGATTTTCCAATATATGTAATTTATAGAGAGATTTACTTTCCTGATCAGTTAAAAAATTGATTAGTTAAATTCATTAAAATGAAAAAATTATAGTATAATTTATTTCTTATTAATTTGAAACATGGTCCTTAAAGTTTGACACTTTTAATAGATAATTGTAAATCAATATAATATAATATAACTCAACTATGAAGAACATATTAAGGAATGTATCCTATTGTTTACTGTATTTCATAACAATGTGAACTATTTTTAGTTAGATTCTTACTGATTTAGATCTATTGATTTTTTCTCCATACTTTTTTCAAGAGTAGGAAATGTGTATTTGGGTCCATCATTAATATCTCTTATAATATCATATCTGCCAGGTCCCAGTAAACTTGACTCTTGAGGTTTATCATATTTTTTTGCAATATGATAACTAGGTCCTTTATTAGAAATCATTGAATCATTGGGGTTATACTTTCCAGGTCCCTACTATAATTGTAAATCATAACTGGCAAATTTTCAAAATTAATTTGATCCTTAGGAGCCTTTGGTATGATTGCCCCATTCTTTTTTAGTTGCGAATCGATTGTGTATGATCCTGGCCCTGGAGTTCTTTCTGTTGATATTATTGATGGTCTCATTGCCTTATTGAAGCTAAAATTATTTATAGATCCAAATCAAAACCTTGCATGTCTAGTAGGATATTTATAATTAGAAACATCATAATCAAGGGGAGATGGACCAAGTTTTGAAAAGTTTTAACTACTTCTCTCCGACTTCCCTATTCTTTCAATTAATAATTTCATTACTTTGCTCCTTTAATACTTTTAAACTTTCCCTCAACTACATCTGGGTCATAACTACCTGGTCCTGGAACATTTGCTCTGTCAATTTGTTAATTTGTTTTGCTTCCAAATGTAATGCCTTATTATTTTGGGGAATTAAGATCAAATGCTCCTGGACCTGGCCCAATCTGACTCCAATCCATGCTCCTTTATGATTTTGGAAATCTTTTGGTATATAACTAAAGATTACTTAATATTTGTCTAAAACTTGGGCTTTTCTATTTCATATGAACCAGGTCCTGGATGATTTGATAAAAGTATGTTTGTTCTTTAGCTAGTAGAAAATCCCTTATTTTTAGGTCTTTGAGTATGACTCTACTCCAATTGGTAATTTCCAGGACCAGGAGTCTTCATGATTTCATTTCCAATGGAATCAAATCTACTTTAGAAAGTAAATGCAGGTGCTTTTTTTGAATCAGATAAATTATATGATCCCGGGCCAATCTCGGTTTCTTTAGGAGATGTCTCCTTTGCTTTAGTAAATTTGACTGAGGATGTGTGAGGTATGATTGCCTAATTAAGTTATACTAATAATTGCCTGCAATTTAGAGTCATAAGTCCCAGGATCAGGGGCTACACTAGCTTAATAAAGTGGTTTCCTGTTAGATTTAGAAAATTTATATCCCGTAGGTTTATCTATGGGATTTACTGAATAATGATTTGGTCTAATGTGAATAAATATGATACCCAGGATTTGGATTGGTTTGGTATATGGCACCTAAGATTAAAACATAGATTACATTCATATCTTTTGCCTATAGTGAAAGCGCCAGAAAATTAAGAATTAGGACCATGAATCATTATTTATAAATAATAAAGTGTGAGACAGACTTACAATAATGCAATTCAAAATAAATAATAACATAGATACATACAATAAGATTGACATCTTATGTTCAATTGTCAATTTCAACTCCTTAAACTCCATTTTCTATTTTAGAAACATATATTTATACATAAAGGTACTTCCTCATCGTTATTTTCAGAAAGACAGATCTGAATAAATAGATTATCAATTTAGCTGATTCCTTCCTTGATTTATTTGAAGATATTTTTTGACTTTTCTTGTTCCTCATCCTCGTAATTCTCTATAAGATTCTGACTATATTTGGCGAGTATTGGATCTAACATCACTCCTTAAACATAGATCTAAATAATATTCAAATAGTACATTAATCATTATGATCGCTATAGAGATAGTTAAGAGCACTTCACCTATTGGACCATAGAGTATAATCGTTTATATTGAAAGAGCATATGCCATTGCTCCTCTTAATCCACTGAACCATAGCATATTCATTTAGTATTCATTAATTATATGGATACTGCGAAATTGATTTGCAAATTTGGTAATTAAATAAACAAAGAAGTATCTTGAAAGATTTATAGCTATAAAAGTAGATATAATGATTCCAACCCCAGTTTCTTAATATGGCAAATTAAAACCAATGACTCCTATTCCAATAAAGATGAACACTGAATTTTCAAAGATGTGAGCTATAATTTCATAGAATTTAGTGAATTCTTTCTTAGACAATTCATTTGTATTGGGAATTGTGTATCTAGCCATTGAAATACCACAAAACATAATACTAACAATTCCTGACATTTCTAATGCTTCTGATATAAGGTAAGTAATCCAAGGTAATAATAAGAGCAAAGATGCCTCAAAATTAGCAATGGCTTGATTTTTAAACCTTATTACAAAAGCACTTATTATTCCCATGGCATAACCTATAGCTATTGAAAGAAAGAATATTAATAGAAATTAACTAATTACTTTCAATAAATCACTTGTTTCTTAATTGATTATTTCATTAACTGCACTATTAAAATCAATAAATATTCTTATTACTTAAATAATGTTAAAGAAACAGCATCATTAAGAATGCTTTCTCCGAAAATAAAAGTGTAGAGCATTTTTGATTATTTCATATTTTTGAAAGCACTTAGAACAGCAACTGGATCCGTTGAAGATATTATTGCTCCGAATGCAAAGCATTTAGATAATTGCAGTTCCTTTGCTAAACCTAATTAACCACATATAAAGATAAAGAATGAGGTTATTATCATTGATATTATTGTGCCCAAAATTGCATAAATATTGATGGTACCAAAATGTTCAAAGAAAGTTACCGAATCCATGTGAATAGCACTTATATTTATATGTTTGAATACCTTTCAAACAAGATAGGCGGTAGCAATATTATTAAGAATAATTAACTAAACCCCATTTTCATGGTCATTGTTATATCCTTTCCTGATTTAGAAAAAGTTAAAATATATCCTGTTATTAATCCAATGGATGTAGTTATAATAGTGTCATTGATATATTTTAAGTAGGGATATTTTAGTTTTTTAGTGGCAATGGTTTGGAGCAGCAATTCATTGAATACCAATAATCCAATAATTAAGAGAATTGAATCACTTATTAATGAAGTTTCCTATATGAATGTCTTGAGCTTACATTGCTATCATCAATGTTGTCTCCACATTTTTTAAATAAATGTAAAAACATCAAAATAATTATAAAAATATTCTAACACATTTTCAATATTTATTTGTGTTCTCATTTCTCCTTTCTTTTGGGATTACTAAATTAGAATGATCCTTTTGTGACTCTTAATTCTCAATCAATTAATAATTAAATGTTAGAGAATGAATAATAAATTTAAGAAGACCCTAAAACTAATCTTCTTAATCTTGATTCAGGAATAGAATTTATAAAACCCATAAGACATAAATCTTCTTATTATGAAAAGGATTTTTTTGTAGAACCTTGGGATGAAAATCAGGATAATTTCCTCCAATTATCTCCAAAAATGAAAGAGGAACAATAATAAGAAAGAAAAACTAGATCAATAAAAATTAAACTTCCTTAATCTCGAACCTAAAGTAGACAACGCTCAAGTGAAACTTAGTAAACAGTTCAAATTACTCTTCCATTACATGATAGAGCTGGAAGTTGTCATGCATAATTTTAAGACTTAGGTATTTCAAATCATTCAACCACTTATAAGAGAATAGTAGATAAAATGAAGAACATATAAATGAACAAAACTCCTGCGATTTAATATAATCATAATTATAAGCAATTTAGTTTAAAGGTATCCGCAAACAAAAAGAAAATCAAACAGATTGCTCAAGTAAAGTAAAAAGAACCATTCTCATGGTCAGACTACTACAAATTCATATAAAAAAATCATAATCAAATCAAGCCTAATAAAATGTTCAATCCATTAATTAATGGCTACACTATTTAGATAAATAAGTCTCTACAGTAGAAGTCTGATAAAGAATCTATATTAAAAAACTTTCGATTGAGATCCTCCTACAATAAGACTATTGTTTGATAATTTTTGTATAATTGCAAATACTTATGATTAATATATCACTAAATATATTTACTGAAAATCTTAAAATGCTTATATTTCAATTTGTTTACTAATTAAACAAGAGTACAAAGATTCTGAAGTATGATATTCCTATCAATTAGTTTAAAAATGTTTGAGAATTCCTTAAATTCTAATTATATACTCTTATTCTTATTAAAATTGGTTGAATTTTCTTTTACTTGTTCTAACTATTCTATCGAAAAGTAAATTTTCATTTTGTAAGAGTTATTCATTTCTTATTTGATTTGAACTTTCAATATATAGATATTTTTATATCAAGTATTTGAACACTACATCTAATTTGCTACAAAAGCTTAAGAAACAGATTCTTGTGATTTTTATCAATATTTTTTCATCAAGTCTTTAAAGTCGCAATTCTAGAATATGATATATTAATTTTTCTATTATAATCCATATTTTATGAGATTACTTATAGTTATCAACAATTCTTGTTATATTTCAATATTAAATTCTGTCAATTTAGCTATTTCTATTGAAAATAACGATTATTCAAGTTATTCTATTTTATAAGATTAAATTCTTTCAATAACAAGAATAGATGCCTTTTTTTACTGCTATTTTTATCACGTTTTAGTTTCATTTCGCTTATAAGTTATGCCCTGCTTTTTCATAAAAAGAACATTTTATAATATTTCAATTCTTAAGCTGCTTAACTTTTATTCAATAAATATCTATTTTATTGTGATATATTGTCAATATTTTATAAATAAAATAGTAGTCTTTTTTGCTTTAAAATTGAATTTTGGTTATAAAGGGGATGTGTAGCTGTAAATTGACTGTTTGTTAAACTTTGACATAGAGGTTAAAATAAGAATTTGAAATGATAAAAAGCACTTAATACACAAACTCATAAATATTTATCAAATTTAGTAAATAATTCAACAAGCATTCCAGCTAGAAATAAGTTAATAACAAAGAAGATTGATTTACAGGTATAAATGCTGTAACCGAAATGCTCTTTTTTAGAAATGCCTTTAGGTTCCTGATACATATTTTATGTGTTGATTTCTTAGTGAGTTTGTATTCTAAAAATATATTTTTAATTTACTCTTAAATTTCTTGTTTTAATTGGCCAACGTGGTTTTCAGTTTTTTAATTATATTAAACCATAATTTCTGCAATCACCTTAGTGAATTGGCCCTTGTCTATTCCTTAGGCTGATGTTAAATTATATTTTACACTGAGTCATCAATTAAAATTGATCTGCAATGTCTTAAAGAAACTAGTAGGCAAATGTTTTCTAATCTTCGATAACACTATTTTCTGGCTGTTGCAATAAACACATAAAATTATATTGGTTTTTTTGTAGGTGATACAACGTGTACTCATTCTAGGATAAAATAAGGATTTGAAATACAATTTGAAATTGTTGTTTCTCTTCATTATTTTTAATGAATTTGAGCTATTTCAAAATTAATGACTAGAAATCTTCATTTGATTCAGTATATTCACATAATATTAGAGATCCTTTGGAAATAGCTGAAAATAGAATCATAAAATATTTATTTAATTCGTTTTTAATTAACAAGCAGTAGATGAATAGAGCTTTCTAATTAATTTATAAATTTTTTATGGGAAATTGTAATATAAATGAGAAGCAAGAGGATTTGCTAGAAAGCAACAGTACTTATTCTTCCTATTCTAAGTTACCTCGATATCCAACTTCCAATTTATTGATGCAATAGGCAGAGGGGGATTTGGCAAGGTATGGAAGGTGAAAAAAAAGAAAAACAAGTTGCTTTATGCGTTGAAAGTGATGTCGAAGGCGAAGTACTTAAAATTGAATATATGTTGAGAATCATCCTAAAGAAGTCGGTTTAGTCGGTTATAAATGAGAGATAATTGCTGAGTAATTTGAGACATGGGTATATGTTAGATTGTAATTTTTTTCAGATTTTTGATAAATATGCAAAGTGCTTTTCAAGATAAGGAATATCTGTATTTGGTAATGGATTTGTTAACAGGAGGAGATTTGAGATTTCATATAGGGAGATTGAGAAGATTCAATGAAGAATAAACAAGTACAGTTTGAAAATTTGAATTAGAATTTTTTGCTGCTTGTATTATAATAGCTCTTGAATACTTACATTAAAATGGGATACTACATAGAGATTTGAAGCCTGAAAATTTGGTTTTTGATAGCAGTGGTAATTGGTTTAAATAGTAAAGTGAGGTTATTTGAGATTAACTGATTTGGGTATAGCAAGAATATGGAAACCTGAGAATTCAGCAGATACTAGTGGAACCCCAGGTTACATGGCTCCAGAAGTTATGTGTCGTCATAATCACGGAATAGCAGTTGATTATTTTGCCCTGGGAGTTATAGTTTACGAGTGCATGTTAGGAAGAAGACCCTATCTCGGAAGGAGCAGATAAGAAATAAGAGAACAAATGTTATCAAAATAGGCAGCAATTAAAAGATAGGAAATACCACCAGGATGGAATATATAGGCAGGCGATTTTGCAAATTAGGTAAAATGTTTTATTTGACAAACAGTTACTCTAAAGAAAGCCCTAAAATCGGTTGGGTTCAAATGGTCCTGATGAAGTCAAGGAACATCCATGGTTCAAAGATTTTAATTGGCAAAAGTTGGAGAACAAAATTATGGTAGCTCCATTTGTTCCAAATGTAATCTATCTAAATTATTTAATAAGTGCAACGAGGATAATTACTTGCCGTCAGATGGCAGAAAGGATTCAGACGATTCCCTTAGTTAAGAATAATAACTATTGTTAAGACGTAACTCAATATAAGGTATGTTGTAATTAAACTACTAAGATTTATTTAATGGGTATGATTATGATAGTAGTCAATAACAATCTTCATAGAATAATCTTATGATTGTTTCAAGTTAATCATCAACCAGATTGAGTAAGCCACCTACTTCCTCAAGCACTCCTAAGTCTTCTAAATTATGAAATTGAGTATTGATATTAGATCCTTCAATAATGATTAGTTGTTTAATTCAATCTTATTTAATACTTAATAACATAATATCATGCTCTTTCTCTCTTTCTTGGTGCACATTTTACAATATCATCCACTCTCATAATTAATTCAGCTGCTTCACTTGCAGCCATAACTGCTTACTCCTTAACTCTCATGCATTCTTTGATTCCTAATTCTTTCATGTCACCAACAGTTCCATCATTCATATTCAATCCATAAGATAAATTTCCTTTTTGCAATTCCACTTTGAAATTTTATATCAATTCAGCTGAATCGTAACCTAATTTGATTATAATAAATGAATACCTCCATTATCACAGATGATAGTTGGAATCTATCTCAATGCTCTAGCATATGCTTCTATAGCTAATGCTTATTTTCCTTAAACTTTCTTGGCTTCTTCTTCACATGCAGCAGCCATTTGCATTTCTGAATTACCACCTCCCCAAACAACTCTTCTATTCTTCACTGTAGTGATTAAGACACACAAAACATCATGAATTGATCTATCTACTTCATCCAAGATATGAATTGAAGAACCTCTCAATACAATTGTACAAGCTTCATTCTTTTTGCAACCTGTGAATTTGATCATCTATACATATAATATAATTTGTACCTTCTCTTCTCCAATCATAATTTCTTCAATTAAATCACAATGTCCTAATACTTAATCTCTTCTTTCAGGAGCATCGAATGTTGATAAGATTTCTGCTCCAGTAGCAGCAGCCACTCTTTCCATACCTTCAAAATCAGCATGTTCAATAACAGTAATTCCAGAATCAGCTAATAATTATTCAGGATAGTTATAGATCAGTTATCTATTTATAAATATTGTTGGTTAAAATTTAAGAATCTTATCAACCTTATGTTTCATCTTCTCTTTTTCTGCTGCTTCTATTTCAGCTACTTTGTCCATTGAATTGACTTTGACTTTGGTACCATAAATCTTAATCTTATCATAATCCATGGCTGTATTAGCAACCAAGATTTTGGCATTTTCAATTCTTCTTTTACAACCAATTGTTATTTATTTCTTAAGAATGAATCCATCATCCAAATAGGAATCTCTGATTGTTCCTCCTGGAAGCTTAATGATCTAGATGTAATCTAAATTAGATGATCCCTTCAATCTCAAAACCGCTTTGACACACAAATCAGCAAAGTAATCTCTGTCTGTTGTAATCAATTTTGAACTCAAAGTTGTTCTGGCAATCTTAATCAAGTCATTATGGAATTCTTAAGATTCAATGTCATTTTCAGTTGCTAGAAATTATAATCAATATAAGTACAAATATCCCTTAATCTCTTTAATGCCACATCTCTAGCTATTCTCCATCCTGCTATCACATGTTGTGGATGAATTCTTTTTTAAATTAATTTCTCTCCTTCTCTTAACAATTCACCTGCCAACACTGCTACTGTTGTTGTCCCATCTCCTACTTCTTCATCTTGGGTTTTGCTGATCTCAATCAGAATCTTAGCAGCTGGGTTCTCAACATACATGGATTTTAAAATCGTAGCACCATCATTAGTAACAGTGATGTGAGTCATCTCTTAACCAGGTCCTGTGGGTTTCAATATTTTATCCTATCTCTTAATAACTATATCATACCATTCCTTTTGGACCTAGAGTTGTCTTTACTAAATCAGCCACTGCAATTGCGCCTACAAAACTTTACTTAAATTTTAAACTCAAATAATACCAATCTGGCCATCTCGCCTTTGTCCTCTGTAGCTTCATCCTTCAAAACTTATGGCAGCACGTTCTAATGATTAAACAATAGCTTACTCCTACGATATCCATTATTAATGTTAATTAAAAAAAGAAAATTTTAATCAAATATAAAATGAGCATCGAAGATGATAAAATTAAACACTTCCTCCAATTCTTAAATACTCATTATAATAACAAATTTGAAAAATTATAAAGATAATAACTAAATTAGATTGATTCCACACTTTTATTTAGGATAGTCCAATATATAAATTTTTAGGATTATGTGAGATATTTGAATTATGTTGAAATTTAGATATTTTTAAATACTCAGATAAACATAATATTCAGTTTATATGAATGTATAATTGATTAGGAAGCCATGTTGAGGAAATTTCTATCCTGATTTTGTTCAGGTTAGTAATCTATAGAGCACTCTTAGATGAAAATTAGAAATTTGAGTGTTTTTTCATAAGAATCTAAAAATAAAAGAAGAATAATAAACTTATTGGCAAAATTATTTCTAAAAGCTCAGTATATTTGTATTGAATATTTTATAATGTTTCGACAAAAAGACAATTAGAATGAGATTTTGAAATGCAAAAGATAAGTAAATAAATACAAATAATTAAATTATATTTATTCTTATTTGAATAATCATTCGAGTAATTAATTGTTTATACTTATGATATTACCATAAATATGCTTGGACTCTATTTAGTTCTCTGTATTTAACAAAATATAAAAGTTAACTGTTAAATACATCCAGTCAATAACATATCATTATGGTTTAAAGCATAGATATTTGGCTGCAACAGGAATAACAAGTCCTGCAATATTCCTTTAAGAAGTGTTCAAAAATCAATATCACCTTTTGAATTTCACCAAGTATTTTATTCTATTGAATTGATATATCAGTGATAAAAATAATACTCAATTGAGATTTCAAACATCATATCATGAATTATTGATTTATGTTCAGTAATAACATAAAATTAAAGATGTTCGAACGGAAACATATTTATTTAAAGAGAATTTAAAAGAGAACTTCAATAATATTAAATTATTTTTTTAAGGAGTAGCATTATCTGACCCCATAGATATAAGAAAGTATGTGCAAGAAGAAGAAAGTAGTGATGAAGACTTATGAAAATAATTCTTTTATAATTATTTATTTTTTTAATAAAAATTACATGTTTTTTAATAATAGTGAACAGAACTTTTAAGGGAACACTCCATTAGGATATCAATTTGGAGGAGCTTACACCTTTGGTACATCTGAACGAACAGATTGGGTTAAAAGAGATGATAAAGTTTAATCAAAAACAGAATAAGCTACAATGTGCGAGAGATTCGAGGAGACCCTCAGAATAACTGAAAAATTACGACAAAGCTAATAAAAATCTACTAGATCTAATTTTCCTAGAGATGACAGAATCAAACCAATAAAGTCAACAAATCCTCCTGTAGGGCAATATAATCTTCATAAGTAACTCATATTAGATGAAGAAAATATCAAGAATATCTCAGACAAAACACAATAAGAAAAAAAAAAGGCTTAATTTACAATTCAAACTTCTTTAGGCAAAATAAAACCAAATGGAGAAATTGACACTCATCCAACATGGGTGAATGGAAAAGAGCAACAATTTAGAGAAGATCCTATAGGGTATGTGCATCAATATATATTAAAGTCCTGGATCTTATAATCCAAACATCCCGGGCAAAACTCAAGCTCCAATATCATTTGGATATAAGGAAACTTTTAATTGGACTAAAGATGGACCTTCACCTGATAAATATTACAATTCTGAAACCTTCAGTTAATTCAGAACTACAACAAGTTGGTAAGACACAAAACATAGAAAGACTGGGTTTGGTTCAGCACCAAAAAATGTATGGCCTAAATCAATTGATCTTGGACCTGGATAATATCAACCAAATGAACTTCCAAAAGGCTTAACCATATCATTCCCAAAAAGTGAAAGACAATATTACAAATCATCTGAAATTCCTGGTCCTGGTGCTTATGCTCCAAAGAATGTCAATGTAAAGAAAGCGTTCAGTATTGGGCATAAGTACATTCCTTTTAAAACATCAGATTTCTATGTTCCGGGCCCTGGAAGTACATATTTAGTATTACTTAGCTTATAATCAAAAATTGCCATCAAATGGTAAATATATCTCAATGCCTAAAGATAAAAGATAAGATCTAGTCACTCGAGAATCAACACTCAAACCAGGCCCTGGTCAATATATATAAAGCACAGACACCATTAAGCCTAAAGAAGTACCTATTGAAAATTAGCATGGTTTTGGTGTTGCCAAGAGATATGAATTAGCTTAGGATGACAACATTGAACTTCCAGAAAAGACTGAATTACAAAAACAGGAAGAAAGAGAAAAAATAGGATTTTCAACTCTAGGAGGTCCTAAATACTCAATGAGATAAAAAAATGAAAAGTAAAGCATCAATTAGAATCCTTCTCCTGGCAAATATGAACCTGATTACGATTTCAAATATGGTTAATAATCTGAGTACAAACCACCTTATCATTATACTGTTCCAAAGACTGCTACTCCTTAGATGGGTTTAAGTAACAGAAGTGATCCAACGATTTCAAAATTTAAGGAAATTGGACCTGGAAGTTACACAGCCCTGCCATCATAATCTGGTCCCAGAATAAGGTATATCTTCTATTAATTGTAAGTATGCCGAAAGCTGCTAGATTTCCTATTAGAGAAGCTGAAGATGTGGGTCCTGGCTCTTATAAAATTGGAACAACAATTGGTTTAATACCAAAATATCATTTTGAAAAACAAAGAGATTAATTAGAAACTTCATTAACACAATTTGATAAATTTCATAAATGAAATATTAATTATTCTATAAATAAATAACACTATATTAAGATTAACATAAATTTGTACAAGAATCAAATGGCAAATACTTAATCACACAGTAAATAGACTAAATTTTTAATAAATTTGGGATATTAGGGCATAGATTCTTCATTTTAATATATAAATTTTAAATTAATTTTGATTCTGATAAAAAAATGGAAAAAATTTGGCAACTTTCGAACAATTGGCGGTTGACAACCTTTTTTAACAATTGGCAAGTTCAGACCTGATTAAGTTCTAAGGAGTTTATGTTTCTATAAAATAAAATTTATTCTAGAAATTGCATTTTATAATTGAATTAACTAAATTAATTAAATTATTACCCCAAAAATAGGAAAAATGAATATATATTTTTTTTCTACATTATTTCGTAATTTTGAATACAAAAGTTTAGTAATGTATATAAATGATCAGAATTTCATCAGGGAAATAGCGTATTTTTAATTTTATATCATTGATTACGATAAATTTGTTAAATTGTGATTATAATGGTTCTCTTAATTTATTAATAATGTGTAAGATCTTAAGTGCTATCATGTATTTAATTACAAATTAATTATTATAATGTCTATTATAGCTAAAAATTATTAGGAAATTGTGGAAGAAAACAGCTGTTTGCAGAAGAAAACTATTCGGAAGCCAAAAAGAAGAAATTAATATACAGTGGAATTTAAATTTGGATCAAATATTAATACAGAAATACTGAGAGACTATTTAGAAGTTTATTACAATATTCCTCCTTAAATTGCTGAAATATAAGTTATAAGACTTTACTCCAACATTTAGTTTCCAAATGATTTCAAATTTTAAGCTAAATTAGGTAATTTGTCGGTTGATCCTCACTCCTATAATTATAAGGTAATAAGAATTGATAAGAAAAATAATTTGACTATATTCACTCTAGAAACAATCGATCATCCTTTTACACCTTTTGAACAATTCTTTTAAAAAATTTAATCATCTAATCCTCGACTAGCGCAAAGTTTTTCTGCTTTTAATACCAGAAATTTAGATACAAATACATATAAGTAAACAAAGGAAAAATTTATTGAAGACTTCGAATTGCAGTTGGATTCTGCGTTCACTTGTTATTTGTACAAATTAAAAAACGGTGTGTGTAAAACAATTTAAAGAGTTATCAATGACAAATTTATGGATTTGTTAGGAATAAGTTACTCGATGTTGGAGGATCATGTACTGTCCACAAGCACATTACCCTTTTCTACTTACATTGATCCAAATGATGATGTTTCTGAGATACTTTCTGGATTATTTGAAGGCAATTTAAAATAAGATATTAGAACGAGAGAGGTCATGAATTATAATGGCTAGATATTTCATTCTCGAGTTTAGAATAAAAGCTTTTTTACTTATGATGAAGAAGAGAATGCTTATTATGAATATGCCTACTATATTTATGACTGTGATCCGAGATGGCTGACAAAATAGAGAGTAATGAGAAATTAAGAAGAATATTTTAATGAAAAATGGTTTAATCAAGACAAGTTAAGAATAAGATTGGCATCAGAAGATTCTTAGTCAACTTAGTGTAATAAAAACTGTAGATACAAGGAATTGGATTTTTGATATGTAAATGATTCTGAAAATTAATCTTAATTTTCAGAATCTTGATTTAGTATATTTAAAATCAATTTTATGTTCCTTATTCTAAAAAGGAGAGTTGATTGTAATTTCGTAAATTTACAATTTAAATCATATTCAAATGGATTTCCACTTACAACTTAAATTCTAAATGCATTTATCATGTTATATTGCTCTTAATTATAATATCATAATAATATCCAATTTTAATAATTAAGCATTTATAAACTTTAATTAGAATTTGAATTTTTTTTTTAATCTTTTTTAACTCCTTATTGCAAAATCATTATTAAGCTTTTTCATAAAGCTGAATAACAAGATATTTTACAAAATGATTTATATTTATTCTTAAACACAATTTAGAATGATGAACCATCTATTCAGTTAGCCATCTGATTTGTCTCTCAAATAAGTTGGAACAAACAAAAAGATAAAGAAGATGAAGTCCAAAGCAAAAGCCTAGAATGGACAAAATAATTAGAAAGTGTCTACTTCAACTAAGGACGAAGTTAAATATCTATTGGAGTTGACCTCCTCTAAAAAAGTAGACAAAAATTAACTAACAGAACTTCCTAGTCTAACTAAAACGAGTTCTTATCTAATGGGTCATCTGGAAAGTGATATATTTAACAATTCTTACAAAATTATTTCATTACAACAATAGAAACAGGAAATAATTGTGAAATGTCTCCCTTTTAAGGAAACAAATTTGCTTGATATTAAGAAAGACTTTCCTTTTTACATAAATTTAGATTAGGTTTCTATGAATATCTATAGTTGTGATACACAAAGAACTTTAGAGTGTGTATAATAAAAAGATGTTCCTCTAGAAAAATTTGAATTCATCATAAATCCTAATCAAGATATTATTGGCTGTAATCGAATAGTCAACAATTCATGGCTGAAAATGTTTGGAATCAATTAAGACATGATGATTCATAATTTACTTAAGAATTAGTCCTTCCCATCTGGATGGGGTTTTGAAAATTAAATTATATAAAATTAGGTTTCCAATACTTTTTTTAATAAAAAGTTGAGAGTTTAGTTGGTTTGTTATAATAGTACAAAATTCCATGCAGATATACACGTGAGATAAGAGATCGAAACAAATTCGAAAAACTAGTTTTTATAAAGATATTAAATTTAATACTTCATTAATCGAGAGAATTTGAGTTTATCATAGGTGGAACAAAATTTCCAAATATACTTCCAGTTAAAGGATCTTACTTAAGAGTTAATGGATAAATTTATCGTTTAAACAAATAAACAATGTTAAATAAAGAAGCTGTGATAATATGTTATATTTCAATAAATTTATATAATAAAATTTAGAAAAATAATATTATTTTTATTATTATATTTTAATATAAATTTATATGAAGTTTAATAATAATATAAATATAACAAATTTGTATATGCTTTTATGTGTGGTAAAAAAAAAGAATCAAGGAATTAATTTGGTTTATTTTAAATAAGATTACATATAAATATTACTTCACAACTATTCCAATAGTTATGATCATTTTACTTTATTTATCTAGTTTAATCCTTAAATTATTTTTATAAAATATTTTAATATTGACAATCTAGACTGATAATTTGTCCATCCTAATTTTGATTTATTTGAACCCCTCTAGATTTTTGATACATATGAAAAATATGTAATTGATGTATATGATGTCTACCTTTATTTCGATTGGCTAAAATAATTCTATTTATATTTTATCCTGGGTATCAAAAGTTACGAGCCATTTCAATATCAGTTTGAACTACTTACAGATTTGGATTTCTTAATTAATATTTTAGAGAATTTGCTAACTTGCTTAATATTACCTTTATTCTGCATAAATTTTTGCTTGCTCAAAACATTCTAAACCTTTGACTCTATAATAATTAAGAAGAATCTCATTTTAAAAATCGGAACTCTTAATTTCAATAATTTATTCAATAGTAACTTTCCCTCCGACCTCAACTGGATAAGCTTAAAACAGAACTCTGACTTCCTGCTTAGTGGAAACTTTGTAATCAGGCACTTCGAAAATGTAACCTTTTCTAACTCCAGATAACAAATTCGGTTAGTAAAGAGCGTAGGCTCCTTTCTAAGAATCATATATCCATTTATCTCCTTAAGCCTTCTTAATTTAGGTTTTATTTGAATTCATGGGTTAGACTGATAACTGAATATAATTGGCTACAACTGAAACCAGACCACCCAAAGCTTCAGTAAAACATTCATCAATATTAGTAAGATTTGGAATAAAGTAAAATTATCCTTCTTAAAAATGAGCAATTTCTGACATTAACTTGGACGACAATCTCCTCCAAAACCAACTGTTTTGATTGTAAATGAATCGCGTATTTTATATTAGTATAGATCCTCTCTCACTTTCTCTTCAGCAGATACAGGTTTCTTGTCTTTTCTATGTTTTAAAATTGATAAAACCATCTTCATACCATTCCCTATGTCAGTTCCACCTCTTGCTTGAAGTGATGATATTGCTATTAGAGATTTTTTCTCTGAGATTACATTTCTAGGCTGTCATGTACCCTTTTCCTAGAGAGTTTCTCCATAGTTTAAATTATTATTGTTCGATTAATACACTGCTAAAATTTATAGAATGATGCTTACTATCATATATCATCGTCATTAAATCTGCTAGGATTCTAACCAACTATAGGAACTCTTTCTTCGAAAAACACTTCATCTTAAACTGATATATTTGGGGAAATTATTGTCCTTAAAATCATCAATACTTGTACATTGGTTTCCCATTTTTAACATTAGTGATTGTTTTAATACGCTTTAATTAAATATCCTAGAAAATCTAAATTTATAAGAATTTGTATCTGCTGGAGGATATATCTAGCCAAATTTGGATCGAAATAACAAAACTGTCTCAAAATCACATTTAAAATATGAACCCCACTATTTCTAACTTCAAAATTACTATTTAAAATGATCCACATAAGAAACACCATTTTTTATCATATAAGCATTTTGAAGTTTCAATACTGTAAGCTGTATTATTTTTAATATATCATATTATTTTGAGCCAAAAAATTTTAGATTACTGGCCATTCTTCTAGCTGTTCAACAAAATATCTTTAGAAGAGATATCTGATATTTATATTTATGCCATAAAATGTTATCATCTTATTAATATTAATGGGGAATTTATATTAATAGTTGGTTATAATAGTATTTAAGTAGTAAATTAATGGATTATAATTCTTCATTTCTAATTTGCATCTAGAGCAATTATTTATGAGAATTATGATATAGAATCTAAGATCCAATAGACAATTTCTAATGTAGATTCTGTTTAAGAAATTTTTTGTTACTTCATTAGCCTAATAAAACATTCAAAACAGATTTATATATTCAAATGACTCAGTAGAAATTTAAATTTTATCAGATAGACTTATTTGATTCACAGTTAATTCAATAACTTTTTCAGCTCATTATGATAAATAGATAGATTGTGAATCCACCCGTTTACTTTGTAAAAACTCAAATTTTATAAATTTAATTAAAGAAATGATTGTATAATACATGTTATAATAGAAAATAAAGATAAATATATTGGAAAAATGTCTTAGCACTCAAATAAAAAGCAGTTTAAAACATGTTAGTACGATTTAGACTTGTTGTAAACTATTACTAACTTAAGTACTTTATCTATTAAATATACTATTCTAAAATTAGGTTTAATTTATTCAAATAAAAGTGTTTCTTAACCGTTATATGAATTAATTATTATATTACAGAAAAATAAAAGTGAAATAATTATTGATAATGGATTTGGTTTGAAAACATGTAAAATGAATTAAATTAGATTTTCTAAGATTATTCAATAGTAGGTTATAACAAACCTATTGTGAAATATAGGATAAATTCTAAATTCATCAAGAATAGATCATAAAATGTTAATATTGAAAAAATAAAATGTCATAATTTTAAAGCTTCTTTTGGAATTGTTATTAGTTTTGGACTCATTAGATCAAACTTTAAGGCGAATTCTGTAAACCTTGTGCACAAAAACATTTCATTCTAATATTGGAATAGACTTATACTTCAAAATCTTCAAAGATCTCCTTATGATTAAAATAAGTGTGAGAAAATAATCTATAGAGTCTTCTAACTATAAAAGCAAAATTATTTGTTGCATTTTGAGGATTAATTGAAACTCTAATTATAAAAATATAGAGAACCTTGATGGGTATGTTTTAATATTCGTTAAAATAGATGTGCTCTAATCTAAATTATGTATCATGTAATCAATAGCCGAGCATTCTTATGCTTTTTTATGTGCAGCACATAAGTATAGCCAATCTTCAGTGGCTTTCATTTTTGGACAAGTTTAAGCTGTGCATAATCCTTTCAATTATGTAACTAAGAGATTTAATTCTAAAATGAATTGTCTTAAATGTTCATATTGCCAAACATGAATATCTACTTCGGGAGGAGGAGTGATGATTTATTTTATATTTGATGAGTCAGCTCCTATTTGATGAAAAAGTTAGATTACTTATTAATTCTTAAATGTATTCTTAGACTGCTAAAGGTCCATTCATTTGAGAGATATCTTCAACATCCCCTAAGGTTAGTACGGAATATGATACATGCCCATAGAAATTCTGCTTTGGTGCCTATTCTATTTCGACGCATTTTTGAATTTCAAATATATAATATATTATTAATGATGATAATTATAAATCACTATTTCTTAGATCTACTTTTTTTAGGGGTTCTTGATCTTTCACGTCTTTTTTGTCTCTGAATTTTGTCTGATTTCTCTGATTTCTCATAATTTATAGTAATTTTTTTGACAAGCTATGCAATTTAAATAGAAATCTCATCCTCTTTTTAAATAGGAAACACTTTTACAGCTGTGTTTAAGAGATATAAATCTCTTTAATGTTCTTTCTTATATTATTTATAGAGATCTTAAATATCCTTTACCTATTTTCTAAAAATATCAGAAATAAACTTGGATTTAAATATTAAGGCTTCACCAGTGCAATGATACTAATTGTACAAAAATTTTTCATTGCTAGATTAATTATTATATTATTCATATAAATTTTCAACTTAAAATTTAAAACCAAAATCAACGACTTTATCATCAACAGGTATAAATATTCCACCTAAATCAATTGGATATACATCTTTGGTTTGTCGTCTAATTTCCTAAGCTGAATTAAATATTGTTTCTTTAGAATTATCACATTTGTCAGCAAATTATAGTCTATATTTTCTATAGATCTCTGTCAATTAGGTAATTTTATGCACATAGATTTGCAAAGTATGTTCATTAAAACCATAATTAAAATAGTCTGTAATGTTGGAATGCCACTTATGAGATTTTCGCGGTTGTCTCTAAGGATTGTTAGCATTATTAAGCCATTCTTAATATTCTTTGTATGCATCATAAAAGGACATAGAAAAGGTTTCTGGCTTGGTTAATTTGTACTACTTGAGTTTATTTTAATCACTCATCAATATTATTATTTAATTAATATTATGCAATTAAAATTGAAATGACTCTTCTATCAAAAAATTAACAGGTAAATCTCATCCCGATTCTATTAACACAAAATCATATAATTAATCACAATTAATTGTTCTTAACAAATCTATTGCCCTCACTCCTCTGTTTAACAGTTTTAGACCCAGGTTTTTAATATTTTTAGTTGAATTCGATCGTTCCTTTCGCTTCGTCATGCTTCTGCTATTTAAATAATAGAATTACATTTAATTATTGCTGTTGCTATTACTAAATTTTTTATTATTTAAAATAATTTGGATCGACTTCGTTTGGGTCAACTGGCACTCCATCTATGTTTTTTAAATTCCTTAATTATTTAATTAGAGTTGATCTATAAGTTTAATATTCCTCTTCACCAATAAACATGGGACAAATTGGGTTTTTTATGAGACTCAAATGTGTTAGTTTAGGAAACTTAGTTTAACAATCTTCTATGAAACTATCTATAAATAGATCAGAATTACATTTCTAAATTATTAAAATTATTCTTATTTGCACTTAAAGTTACGAGTTGTGGAAGTTAAGGAAAATCATTTAGATTAAAATAATAATTATTATCAATGATCAACGTCTCTAGATTTTGAAAATAAGCAAATTCCTTTCCAGATTTAAGCAAATTATTCTACTAGATTAATATTAAATCAATACAGAAATATCCAAATGTTTGATTTCATTATTCTACATTTGAGTATATTCGTTTAAGTCTTTTAATTTTTTTCCAGCAAGAATTAACATTAAAAATAAAATAATTAATCATTGAATAGTTTCATCTAATTTAAATGTTATTTTGAATTACTAGTATTTATTTAATAGTATCAAAAAATCAATTATTCTTTGGGTATAATTAAAATAGCCATGAATAACTTAATCAAATTTATCTTTTCTGATAATTCTTTTTATCTTAGACTTAGATGTGTTATATCAGAATTTAAATTCATTCTTATCAAATCTATCCAATTATGAATGAATTAATAATTTGATTTTAGATAAAATTTCCTCCAAGCATATTGTTTTCCATATCTATTTATATTAGAAAATTAAAAAGGAAATCTTTTTGATTGTTATTCTAATTTAATCTCAGTTCAAGAATAAAGTTAGGATTTATACCTTAAAGAAATTACATTTAATTGTTAGTATCTATATCAAATATATCATTTAACAACAGCCTGATCTTTTAAGATAAAGTATATTTACTTGAATTGAAATTATATGAAGGTTTCACGCATTTAACTACAATAATTCTTTTCCTATTAATTTTAATAGTAGTTCCTATTTCCATTTAATCCTTCTCTTCTTTTTTATCAATATAAGCATAAAAAGATTATTCTACTTTGCTAGATTTTGATTTATATTAAAATTACATTTTTAATAACTAATATAAATCTATAATAGATTTTGAATAGAATTTCACTTTTATATATATCCTTAATTGATATACCCTATTTATAAGAATTAGGTGAATTAAGCAGTGCTATATTATTCTTAAGAAAATTAGATTACATAATAAAACGAAGAACCAATATCACTTCATTATTTGGATTAGAGTTTATCAACATTTTAATAAAATCCATTTGAGAGAATATCGAAAAGTGATAATATTCAATGAATGGTAAGTATATTAAAAAAACTTTGGAAATTATTAATAATATATGTATTAAAATAATTAATTATCATATGCCTTATATATATGAAAAAGAATCATTTTCTCATTTTTAGATTTGGCTAATTTTTTTATCCGAATCATTTTGTTCCAAAATATCTTTAATCACTTTAATTCTTTCAGCCATATCCTAGCCTTGTATTTCGAATCTAAATATAATTGAATAATTACTTAACATCATTTTAACTTTGACATTCGAAAATACATGCTTCAAAAAACTGTATAAAAAATAAGGGAGCTTACGTTTTGAAATCCTCATAGGAGTATTCATCACAATAAGGCTGAATGCCATCTGATCTTTGTTTCCAAATAAGTGAAAATAGGCCTTTATTTTCATTGGATTGCAATTTGACTATTTCTAATTTGTCATTGGAATTAGCTAATTTTTCTGTGGCATTTCTTAAATTTAGATATAAAAATTACTTATTTGTTTCAGGGAGATTAATTGTAGTATTGGAAGGCTAAATGATATTTACTTTATCTTGTTGTTAATCATTTTTAGGATTGTCTATTATTTCAATATGCTTGCTATCAATTTTATCAATTTTTTTTTCTTTTTTGTTTAATTCACTTGGAGGCGTTAATTTGGGCATGGCTACTCTTTTGATAGCAGTTCTGGGTTGTGATTGAACAGTCAATTATCTGATTTCTTCTAGTTTTTTTTCATCATATCTTTCACCAGTCAAGGAGAAATAATTGTAATCTTCAATGAGTTCTTTGTATTTCTTCATAGTTTCATCTGATTCCCATGTGGTTTCATCAAAGCCCTTCCATTTAACTTAGTATTTAATTTGTCCATTTAAGATATTCTTTTTCATGATTTTCTCAGGCTCTTTCATCATTTTAATTATTTAGGTAGACAAATAATTGTTCAAACTCTTAAATATGTAAAATATCACCAGGCAAAAATTTAATGTAGAAAATTAATAAAAATTATTAACTATAATATTAAAAATTAAATTTGATATTAAAATAAAAAATGAATTTAAAACAATATAAAAAGTCGAATTAACTTCCAGATTTTGAGACATTGAAATATCATAGATAGGTTTAGGTGAGTAAGAATCCAAGCAATTTGATAGAGTTTGTGAATGTAAATAAAAAATTTACTTAAAAATTTGAAAACATGAGTACTCGTGATTGTTTAACTGACATATTTTTGAAAGAATTGAGTGAAACAGATCAATAATAAAATTATGAATACTCTCCAAATGAATACATTAATTCTTTGATTGTTCACAGAAATCCTATGTTTTTATAAAAAAAACATGCGAAAATAAATTGAATGTGTGTAATAAATTACTTTGTGAAATATAAATTATTAATTTGTTCAGACAACAACAACATTGGTGTTATAAACTCCACAAGTGTTTCCATCTCTCTTTAAGTGGATGTATCCCCTGTCTCCCCATTAAGCACTCCATGAGTTCTTGATTTTCAATGAATTTTTGTCATAACCAACAGCCAAGACTGCATGATTTAAGCTTGAATCGCAAGTGCTGAAGACTTTTTCGTCTGATGGGTTATAATATTACCAGTTGGTAGCATCGACTCCAACTGAAACTGGTCCTTCATTAAGATATGAGATCAAAGCTTCTTCAGTGGCTTCTAATTAGACAGCTCCCTTAATACGATAAGCACCTCCCTTGATTTGGCATGATCCTTAAACTCCTTTCTAAAAAATTAATATTAAAATAATACATATGGATAAGCAGCTTGAGTTGTGATACCACTTCTCTTGACATATTGTAAGGCTCTGTATGGGAGACCACCATTGCATCCAAGATTGAAATCTTAGAAGGTTGAGCAATCCAACAATTATTATTCTGATAAGTTTGGTAATTCACCAGTGGTTTTGAAGAAGAAACCTTCCAAAACTCCTGTTGTACCGAATGTCCAGCATGAACCACATTATCCTTAGTCCTTAACATCGGTGACTGCTCCCTTTTATGACCAATCAATCTTTTCAGCAGCTGAGATATTCTTGGCTGGGATTCTTTCCAAATTCAAATCTTCTTATGTGATTTTAAGGGTCAAATAAGTTTCAGCGAATTCTTCTTTTGTTAAATCGAAGAAGATAGTTTCACCGAACACTCTTTTTCCTTATTACAAGTTGACTGATTCAGCATATAAGACATTCTATGTGTAGACAGCCATTCTGTAGGCATCTTCAGTTTAAGAATAAACCTTTCCGAATTTCTATTTGAATGTTTGATATTTTGAGGCGAAATCAAGTTATTCTGGTTGATTCACCATCATAAGTGTTCCGAGGAGTGCGATTGTACCTAAAGCTAATAATGTTTTGGACATTTTGTAATTTATTTATCAAAAATACAATACTGCCATTTATGAATTCAATTTCTTTGATGTCATTTATAATTTGACCTTTACGTCAGAGTTTTAATAATTTTTTTAATTTATTCATTATTCTATATGGAATGAATTTAATCAAATTAAATTTCAAAATACTATAAAAATACTTTCGTCATCGTTAATAAATACTAAGTATATCAAAGATGTAATAATTTGCTACCAAATATCTAAATTCTTCCCTTTAGACATCTAACTATCCATTAGTATTTTATGTTTCTCTTGAGGTTGATATCTCATTACAGAAGAATTAGAGCCAGAGTAACAAGGACTGAGTGAAAAAAATAGTGCTTTGAATTGAATTCAAAACATCAAGAGTTCAAAATCGGGTTTGTAGGTTGATACAATGTATTATAGAAGTTGTAGAGTTAAAGATAAATGGAAGACGTACTCGATATATTTTCAATAAAAGATCATTTTATAATTATGAGTATTCATTAATGTCTTCATTTTCACATCTTTGACACATACATTAAGGTAGAAGAACGCAGGTCGGTTATGAATTTTAATGTATGTCTAATAACTCTATTATATATAGAATAAATTGATATTTCAAAAAAATTCTAATTAGAAGATCTACATGTAATTGATTATTAGTCTCCAAGATACTGTGTATCTTTATTAAGTATTCTTATCAACAAGTAGAGTTATTTTTTTAAATCCACTTCTTCATTGAAAAGACGATCCTAACTCAATTTAATCATACGTTCTCTCTATTGCTACCATTTACAAACTGTTAGGAAATACTAAGAATATGTAATTCTGAATCTTTATGCTCCAAAAAATTACATTACTAGGAGTTAAGATTGATACTGATTTCATATAAAATCAATATAATATAATGTTTAATTATTAAATCAAATTATCAATATAAAAATTAAAAAGAAATAAATATTTATATTATCCAACACTATCATCTACAACTATTCAATTGAGAAATGCTTAGTCTTGAATTAATTTTACTAACATCAGATTGGACTTTATTCTATGAAATAACAGAAAATAAAATTAATAATAATAATAATCAAAATAATTTCTAAACATTGACTTGAATCAGATGTTAACAAGATTATCAAAAAATTGTATATTATTACTTCAATCTACATATCTTGAATTATTTTAACTACTATTTATTTATTCTTTTTTGTTTTTGGCTTTCTTCTTTAATTAAGAATTTAATGGATATTTTGGAAAATACATATAAATGATATTATGTTTATCTATAATCAAACCCATAGGATTGAGTTCAAAATTAAGTGCTACGAGCAACTTCCTCTAACACTTCTTTGGCAGGACATTGACTCTAATGTTTTGGATCAAATTCTTTACGGTATTCACTGTTATATTAACCATTGTATGATGGATTTAGAGTTGACTATATGTATTGATTAATGTATTTACATCTTATTTACCTTTGGCACTTTAAGTTGTTTCTGGTTTGAAGGGTTTATATGAAGATTTCGATATTGATTCTGCATAAAATTTCAGATCTGGAGGTGATAAGGGTGATCTATAAAATTATTCTAATAGTCTTTTACTTTAATGCTTTGTTCATATTCTTACAACTTTGCACTGGTACTGTTTAAGCTCCTTAATAGCTATCTTTATAAATGCTCTTTCCCATAAATGGCATTTCTTTGATAACAGTAGGGTTGTTTTATGGTAATAATTGAGGTGTGTCACCCATTCCCCAATTTAAATACATATTATTATAGGTTGAAATTCCAGAGAATGGAACGCCACTAACAGTAGGTTTGGATGTGTTCTTTTGTAATTCTACTTTGCTATTATATCCTGGAAAATCATGCTAAAATAATAGTTTCCAAGTACTTACTTTATAAGTGGTAACATTTCCTAAATCACCCTCAGGCTTTGGTTACTAAAAAATGTTTTAGTTGCATCTTGATCCATTCTCAGGGGTCTTTTTTACAAACTCCTTTTAATAGATGGTGTAATTTCCATGTAATTAAGGTTTGTTGACACAATTCTTACTGTTGCATTTATGTTTTCCACAGTTACATAATGAACATAGACACTTTCCTAAAATTGATATAATTTTGATTTCTCACCTCCTAAATGATCGAAATATTAGGAGACATCTGTTTAGTTATCTCGATTTGTTTAGGAACTCATAATCCTATCGTAGACTTCCTTAAGATGATTATTTATATTATACTTTCTTTTTTGAGGATAACAATTCACTGTCTACTCCCTAAGACTAATTAAGAGGACATCCTTTATTATTTTAATTTGGAGTAGATTATTAATCTAAATTCGCTTTGTATTATTTTGGAGTTTATTAAGCCATTTTATTAATCAAATAATTTATATTTATATTGATAATATTTTGCAATCATTTTTAGCTATTGCTCTATTTTGTTATTGTTAATAAGAATTAATAAGTATGATATTATACTCATTTAATCAAATTACAATTATTCAATTATTTGAAATAAAAAAACACTGAGATATAGAAGATTATGAGTTATTTTTAGTAATATAAACTTATCTGCTGGTATGGATTCACAAATTTGTTGGTTTTATTAATTTATATATTAATAGGAAATCAATAGATCTATACATTGAGATAATCATATTCTAAATAGGTTTCCCTCTTTAATTATTTAATTATTGATACTTAAGGGCATTTCTATGCAATAATTAAGATTAATTCACTTAATTTGGAAAGTAATTAGATTTGCATAATGACTACCACAAGAGATTATTCTCAATATTGCTAATTGATTTTTGTTTAGAATAGTCTAAGTTGAGTAACTAAGTATTTTACCTCATAAAAGTTTAGGTAGAAAAATATTTTATTATAGACTTCTTGAATATTCTATTCCATTTATAATTAATTGTTGTTACAACTTAAAATTCATCATTAAAGGGCCAAATTTTTCATTTATCAGGTGACATCTATTTTTAAATGTAGGTTGTGCTCTCTTATGCATGCAAACATTAAAGTATTTCTCATAGAATAACAATAAATGGAAATTGATGAAATAGGTAGTTTAAGAATTGTAAGTGATAAAAATGAATAAATTATAATGTTCGAATAACTAATGATAATTTTTGAATAAAACAAAATCACAAAGATATTAATTTCAAAATCAAAGTTTACCTTAGAAAAGGACAACAATTAGATTGATAGGTCAATTCCAAAATGTTTACTCAATTATTAAGGAAATAAAGCTGTATCTAGAAGATATAATATTGTATTGAAGTGAAGAAATCTCAATTATAATCAACGCATGGAAAACCATAATTAAGAACAAAAAAAGTATAGAATATTGAGAACTAACAATAATTCAATGAAAATATATATATTCAATATAATTTTTATTTTTTAATTAACTTTAAGGTTTTATGGAAGTAATATATAACATTAATAAAATTAAGGTTCTAATTAAAAACCACTATCCTAGTTTGGATAATGAAAAGGTTATCCTATATGAAATAGAAATTAATTATGGAAATAAATCTTGGACAGTCGAGAAAAGGTATCCTCACTTTATTTAGCATAAGGTTTAAACAGTTTAAGCAATTCAACTAAAGACTAAGAGAATATTTTGGGAACAATATTCCTTAACTGCCAAAACAGACATACACGAACTTTATTGTAAGAAAAACGGAACAACAGATAATTCTAAGAAGAAAAGGACTAGAAGATTATTTAAAGCAAATTTTATAGAATGAACAAATTGTCGACTCGATAATTTTTAAAGAATTTATTTAATCTCCATCTTTTACAATTTCAAAATTATAATTAGATTATGTAGGAACATTTGAATTAGGTCTAAGGGATTTCTACTTTTATGAAGATGCAATATTTTTTCTATTAGCAGAAATGAACCCACTAAGTAGAGCAACTAGAAAATTTCACAATATGAAATTCCCTTGGTAAGAAGTTATAGCTACTTCTAATCTGAAACCTTTGGGATATTTGGATTGTTATATTGGGCCATAGATGATTTGGAGAAAGAAATATAACTCATAACCAATTTGCATGTGCGTTACTATGAAGAATATTTTAGTAGGGTAAATTATTAATGTAACTTTAAGGTTGGATAATGGAATAATCAATCATCTTTAATTCAAATCTAAAAAGCATATGCTATCATCTTAGGACTATCACTAACACAATGGCAGGATTATGGGATTGCATATTTAAGGAGACAATATATATTCTGTAAGTAAAGATTAAAGATATAAAGTAATGAGTATAAAAAAAAGTTAAATTTATATTGGTAATTTTGATAACTTAACTTTTTGAGATATTCATCATAAGAATGAATTAACTTGTTTGAAATATGATGAAGACAGAGATTATTCATTTATTGGTGACAGAGGTGGAATCATTTACACTTATAATTAAGATACTTTAATATTTAGTTTGGATACTAACTTATAATTTATTAGGGATCTTATTATTAAAAAATCCAAAGATACTATCATAGCTATTGGATTTTAAACAGGTTAAGCTATTGTTCTTAATATTGTTGGTAAAGTAATTTTTTAATTTTAATATAAAAGGAAATTTAGAAATAGGAAGCAACTTAATTCAAAAACAAAATTAAAAGTAGATGTATTGCTTGGTCTCATTTAAGAGATGAAGCTTACATAGGGAATCAGGAAGGATATGTTACAGTTTGGGATGTTAAAAGGAAAATTCCAATTTATGAAATAAAGCTTCATAATGGTCCTATTACTAAAATCTTATGGAATGAAGACGAAGAAATTTTATGCACATCTAGTAAAGACAAAACTTTTAAAGTAATTTTGTTTTCATTTTTTAGATCACCTGTTTTAATAAAAATAAAAGAGAAACCCTAATATAAAAATTCAGATTATCTAACGTTAACTTCAAAGGAAATTCATGATTATAGTTTGATTTCATAGTTTTATTAATTTTTATTAAAAGTATTACTTTTCAAAAAGGATTTAATATTTAAATATTTGTATATCCCAAAAAGAATTTATCATCATTTTGAATTGTTCAATAACATTGTTATAATTCAAAAGGTACATTGTTTTTATCTTTGTTTTTTTTATTAATAATTTTGTAAAATCAGATAGATGAAATTGTTAGTCAATTATTTAAACATTTATTTATAGATAAAATAATTTTCAAATTTCAAATTAATATATTGATTTTTTTTCGAGCTAATTCAGCTTTGTATTTATCAGCAATTCCATTATCATTTAATGCTCTTAATTTTGTATCTTTGATATTCTCTAACAGTTTTTTTTCATTCAACATTTTGTCTCTAATCTTTTTTCCTTCTTCTAATCTAAATTATTAAGAGGAAATTACTTATCTCTTTCCTCTTATTTTCTTTTCTCCTCATTCAAAGAAATTTGCTTTCTTAATTCATCTGCATGCTTTTTAACAAGAGCATCTTTATCATGCAATAACTTAAGTTCATTTTCTCGTTCTTATTTCTACTTTTATATAACTCTTTAAAATTCATCTCTTTCTAATCTAGCCTATATTAGTATTGATTAAATTATACTTGTTCTTCTAGTCTATCTTGTTTTTCATATTATTACAATTTCCTTGCTTCATGTACTTCGTGATTTAATCTCATTTTTAATTCTGCTTCCTTTCTTTCCTTTTCTCTTGCTTATCTTTCATTTTATTCCATGGCTCTCTTGGCTCTTAATGCATCTAATTCAGCTTATCTATCTTATGCCTTTTCTTGCATTTCCCTCAGTCTTTAAACTTCACGTTCTTTTTCTTCTTTAATCCTCCTTTGCTCCTCTAAGAGTTCAGCTTCTTTTTGCGCTTTTTGTAAATTGTATTTGACTATCATTTCTTCTTCTTCTCTCTCTTCCAATTTTCTTTTTTCTTTTACTAAGATGGCTCTATCATTGGCTTCTAAGATTTCTTCTTGAACCTTTTGTTACGATACTTTTTTTTGCATAGCTTTTTATGCTTCCTCTTATTATAGCTGCTTAATCTTTTTCAACATAACTTATCCCTCTCTTTCTTATTCTTCTTTGTCTTTCAATCTAATTAACTCTCTCTCTTTAATTTGTTCAATAATAATATCATGCCCTTGTTTTTATTCAACTTTTCTCTATTTATCCTTCTCTTCATGATATTTAATGGATTTCAGCCTTTCTATTTCCATCATCAAATCCTTTCTCTTTTCCTAAACCTTATATTGATTAATCAATTCTTTTTTCTCATATAGTTGCTTATCTCGAACAGTTACACATTTAGCATACATTACCATCTTATTCATTTCTTTAACATCATCCATCTACTCATTCATTATTTCTGCTGCCTAAAATACAAGTGGTATCAACAAATACTCTTGCAAGAAGGGAATCTTTCACAACTTTATCCTCCTCCTATTATGATGTCAACGGAACTTATTTTTTTTTTTCTTCCTCCATTTGCATCATTCTTTATTTTTTGGCTTTGGCAGCAGCCATCTACTTCTCCTTCTATTCCTCAAGCAATTTCTTTTAGTATAATTGCTCTTCTTTAGTTGTAATTATTGCATTATTCTGAAAGCATATATATAAAATCTTCTTACTTTCATCCTTTACAATTCCCCTTCCCCTATCACAACCACCTCCGGACTAGAAGCATCACCATTTCGAACATTATTTACGATCAACTCTGTTTATTCTTGACTCCTTTATTTATCTACATTATGCATTTTTATCATACTTTAGGTTTCTTCCGCCAAAAGACTCTTTTTAGACCTTTTACTTAGCTTGCTATTCTATAATTAAATAAAAGGAATTTGATACCATTATTCGATTAAATTAGACAATTTAAATAATAATAATAAAACACTTTTTATTTACCAATAAAATAATATTGCATTATATTTTGATTCCATTTAATTATGATTTTGATTCTTTCTGATTTATAAACTATAAATCACTGATTACTTTTATTCTTTTATTAATATGTTAAATTTAATTATATTTGTTGTTCTTGCCTATTCTTAAGCAAACAACCCTGAATCACACTCTCCTCAAATTAACAATACTAATGCTGATCTATAAGTGTTTGATCTACTTATAATGGGTCCTAATAATAATAGCTTAATAATTGTAGAAAATCCAAACATTCTCATAACCTTTTACTAATAATAATGTCCTTATAGTCAGCAATTCTTTGAAGAGTTAAGCATACTTAAAAATGAGAGCGATTAGTTGAATATCACTTATGGAGTATATGATGTTGGAAAAGATGATTTTTCTGTTTATTAATCAATGAATAGGTTTGGTATTGTGGAAACACCAACAATAATGTTCTTTTAAAATGAAATACCTCATATGTATGATGGCAATAAAAAGTCCCATTTAGTTTAGAAATGGATTTAAGAAGTATTTATTAAATTAATTCTATTTAGTTTTTTAATGGTAATAATCCTCCTAAAGAAATATTATCAGAATCAGAATTTAACTCATTACTAGGAGATGATAAAAATGTTCTTTTTTATTAAAAAAATTCTTCCCTGAAATACGACATAAGTTTTGATAAGTTCTATTAAGTTGCTATATAAAATACTGACCCAAATACAGTATTTGCTTACTCATCACACTATCAAAAGAATAATCTATTTAGTCTGAAATTCTATAAAAAAGAGACAAATGAAGAATTTACTTTTCATCATTTAATCACTCTTGAAAATATTAAGAAATTTATTCTTAAACATTCACTTCCTTTAATTCCAGAATTAAATTCAGAATCAGAAGGTTTAATCTTTGAAGCAACCAGCTTTTCCTTTATTTTGTTTACTAATTTAGATGAACCATCAAGATAAGCTGAATCAGCTTTTAAAGAAGTTGCAATAGGTTTCAATAATTCTTACTAATTTTCAAAAATAAACATTTCGAATGACTAATACTTCAACTATCTCGATGAATTAGGAGTCAATGATGGAATAATTCCTAAGATCGTAGCTTTGAATGGCAAACTTAAATATAAATATGAAGGTCCAGATTTTTCAGTAAATGGAATTAAAGCCTTCGTTTTTAATTTAAGATAAGGGTAAATAGGTTCTTACAAATTATCAGAGCCAATACCTGATAATGATCACACAAATTCATACGTTAAGGTAACAGATATATTAAATATATTAGACAATTGTTGGCCTAAACTATGACACTGAAATAAAGTAGAGTAACAAAAACGTATTATTGAAATATCATGTAAAAGGTTGCTAACCTTGTGAGGAATTGGACCCAATTTATGAAGAATTAGCATACCATTATAGAGAGGATTAGAGTTTATTAATTGCCCAAATTGATGTAAGATTGAATGATTTTACTGATCTTTATTATCCTCGATCAACACCAGATATCATTCTATTTCTCCAAAAGAAGGGTGAAAGAAATGCAATATTCTGGAATAAATAAGAGATGACATTTGATAATATTTAGATGTTTGTGGAATATAACATTTAAGTACAGTAATGAATTAATATTATGTATTTTTGATTATGAACAGATATTTTTTCAGATAGATTTAATTAGATTAATTTTAGCATCTTAAACATCTTCATTTAAGTGAAAATTAAAAAAAAAGCATTTCCGAAATGATCATATTATTTTAAATTGCTTCAAGAATAGCTTAGATTTCTCATTATAATGATATTGAATTTATTACTTTTTTTATATATATATTTTTAATATGGGAAGTGGAGCGAGTAGATCACTTACAATTCCAGTTGTTTATGAGGAATCGTAGGCTAATAATCTTGCTAATTTTAAGACTACAAACAAATAGAAATTAACAATAACAGATCCATACATGAAACTTCAATAAGGTTACCATACTATTCCATTAATCGTCAGAAAAATTGACAAACATGAGGAAATTAAGGTTGTTCATGGTGTAGTGGGTTTGAAAAATTTGGGTAACACATGTTATTTCAACAGTGCAATACATTGTTTAAGTCATACATAACCTTTACTTGATTATATGTTATCGAGAGTTTTTGAAAAGGAAATTAACAAGAATAGCAAGCTAGGATCGAAAGGTTAGGTGACTGAATGCTTTGCTTAATTGCTGAGTGATATTTGGAAGGATGAAAGAAGTATTGGAATGAGTACTATAAATCAGGGGAATGATACTAAGGACAAGAGTAAGGACAAGCAATTGAAATAAAAATAATATGAGAATTGGGTAGATCCTTTAAGGTTACTGTTGTTAATACAGAAATACTCAAGGAGATTTGAAATAGGATGTAAACAATTAGCACAATTAATTAGAGCAGGAGGATTGTCAAGAGTTGCTGAGTTATTTATTAGATATGATTCATGAAGATTTGAATAGATGTAAGAAGAAGGAGAATATCAAAGAAAAGGATTATACAGGTGATCCCAAAGAAGAATGGGCTGCAGAATCTTGGGGGGAACATCTTAAAATCAATAAGAGCATTGTGGTTGATTTGTTTTAGGGATAATTGAAATCTACAGTTGAATGCAAATATTGTAATTATCAAAGTCATAAATGGGAACCGTTCCTATTTCTAAATTTACCTATCAAATAATAAAAATAACAATAATAACAATAATAATAATAATAATCATTTTAATCTAAAACTCTTGGGAGTTCTCAATTAAAACAAGACACCACTTGTGAATTGACTGAGTGTTTGGATCAATTTCAATAGGATGAAACCATCCAATGGAAATGTCCTAAATGTTAGGAAACCAGAGATTGTAAAAAAGGAATTAGAATATGGAAATTGCCCAATATTTTAATCATACATCTTAAGAGATTCGAATACGGAACTAAGTAGTCAGGTAAAATCACTTAGAAAGTCAACTTCCCTCTCAATTAATTAGATATGTCTCCTTATTGTAATTAATAGAACGATACTGTTTATAATTTATATGCAGTGGCATAGCATCATGGTTCTTTGTAATATGGCCATTATGTGTCTATTTGTAAACATAGAGTTGATAATTAATGGTATATGTACAACGATGATGCAGTTCTTAAGGTAATATAGTTCTAACTTTAGATCCAAGATCCTGAGAAAGTAATTGTAGATTCATAGGCTTACGTTCTATTCTATTAGAAATAAACAGAAACCATTTTCAGATAAACTATCACGAATCCTAGTTGTTGGCCTCACAATTAAAGTGCTAAAAAATAAAGTCAGCCAAAAGAATAGCTTTAATTGATGGAATATGAGGAAAGTGAATAGAAAGGCTAATTAGATGAAACCAGTCCTCATAATATCTCGGGTAATTCCATAAAGATTGATACTTAAAATGTAAAAAAGAAGCATTCTTACAATCACTTTATTAGAGAACAAAGCATTAAATCAAACTCTATTTTTAAACGATCACGGCCTTCAGAAGATAATGAGAATAATTATACTAATAAATAAACTTCTATTACTAAAATAGAGGAATAGGTAATTTAATTCGTATTAATTTGAAAGTGGGGTTTTGGACAAGACAATGACAAGCAAAAGGAGATGGATAAGAATAAAGATAGGAAGCCCAATGATTGGAGATCTAAAGGTACTCGTAAATGAATAATTATTTTAATTAAAATAGTATTTTTCCGTTAAATAATTTATATTCAAAATGAAAACAAATCAAATCCCACGCTTTTTTTGTGTTGCTGATTTTAATAAAGAAAATTTTAACAATGGCACCAAACATCAAAGAGTACAATCATCCCTGGCAATCAGAGAGAAGTCATCAAACTCATTCCATACAATGATCCCACCTTAAAAACCATAATTGAAATTGAATGATGAATCTAGTAATCGTACCAAAGAAGGATTTCATAGAGTCAAAACAGATTCAAATATGTCTATGCCTTTAAGAAATGGTAGAAACCTCAGTATCACTAGTGGGGTTACTACATTATTAACAAATAAAAGCTTCTAATTACCTAAAAAATATGATAATCCATAGTCTGTCAATGCATATAAAAAAGAAATCGTCCAATATATGAGAGAAAAATGCGTAATCAATCTAATTTAATGTAGTTTCGGTCCAATTATAAACTGAATGCTTTATAATTTCAAACTGAGATTACAGAAAAAATGCGCAGTATCTTACTTGATTGGATAGTGGATGTTCATTTTAAATTCAAATTAGATTAGGAAACATTATTTTTAACTATTTCAATAATTGATAGGTAAATTATGTAATAAATTTGAGAGTACTTGAAATTCACTAGATTTCAAAATCCAAATTTTAACTCTATGGAGTGACTGCCTTATTCATAGCATCCAAATATGAAGAAGTTTATACTGTCCCTCATGTAAGAGATTTGGTGTATGTTTGTGACAATGCATATACAAAAGAGGAAATCCTGGCAACTGAGGGGAAATTACTCTCGTTATTGGGATTTGATTTACTCACTACAAGTCCCCTAAGAATGTTGAATGCCTATTAAGAGACAGCCAAATTGGATCAAAAAAATTACATGCTAGCAAGGTAATGAAAATATTTTAATTTATTTTAGATATTTAATAGAACTCTCTGTTTTAGAATATTCAATGTTATAATTTTCAAACAATGTGTTGGCCAGTGCTTCTATCTATCTGGTCCATAAAATTAGACGAATCCATCCCTCATGGAATTAGGATTAGATGGTACCTCTTACTGGATTAAATGAATTGGACATTAGAATATGTGCAAAAGAAATGTGCAGTCTATTGTAAAATCAAGATAAAAAGTAATTTGCATCGATTAGGAAAAAATTTTCTATGCCAAAATATTGCGAGGTCTCAAAAATAAGAATAGAAAAGAAGCCTTCACAAAATCTATAAACCCTTCCATAATGATTTTTTTTAATTCTCATCCCATTTAATTAATAATGTGCATATTGATTATCTTTAACTATAAAGGCTATACTTTTGTCAATAACATAATTAGATGGATTATATTATTCATTATAATATAATTATTTAATTATATATTATTATGAGCAAGGCAAAATCGAGATATTCAACAGAAGAGCAGGCTGCTGTTTAATCCAAAGTTGTAATTTAAGAATCTAAATAAATTAGTAATCCATTTAATTGCCCAGCATTAAATAAGAATAAGTTAATTCTGTATCAGTTATTGCTTTAAGTGAATTATATTAGATTAAAAATCATATATAAGGCGAGAAATAAACCAAAAAAGTAACATTAAATATATCAATAGACACTTGATAATTAAAGACTTTGGGCATAAAGAATAACAAAGTAAAGATAATAAAAAGAGGCTGAGAAATTAGAGAGATTCACTAAGGAGGAGGAAGAAAGAAGAAAAATTGATAAAGAAGAGGAAGAGTATTAAGAGAGACTCAAAAATGAACTTGTAAAAGAATCGAATTAAAAAATATTTGATCAAAGAGCAGAGTATGATAAAATTTACAAAATTCTAGTGTTCGAAATTTGAAGGCATAAATGATGTTAAGTGAAGTTGAGAGAACTAATGAATAATTAAATGCTATTAATAGGGAATAAAAAGAACTCAAAAAAATACATGAAGAGGAAAAGGAAAAAGAGTATGAAATGCAGGAATATTATAAAGAGCAGGAATTAATGCTTAGGAAAGAGAAATAAGCAAAGAAGAAAAAAGAATGCAATGAGATCTTAGCTGATTAGCATAAATAAGTCAAGGAGAGATATTTGAAGGAAATGATGCTAGATAAACAAGAAGGATAATTAATTAAGAAGAAAGCAGAGGAAGACGAAATTTTCAGAGAGTAATTAATATGCATAATTTAGACAATAAAAATTAGATATCAAACATAAGTAGTAGAAATTACTCAAAGAACATGAGGAATTCATGGAAAAGAGAAGAGAATTATAAGAACTAGAAAAAAGTATTTTGGATGAAGAGGATAAGAAAATAATTGACCATGAATTTCACAAAGAAAAAGTGTTATAGATGAGAAAAGATAGAGTATAATATTAATATATAGTATTTAGGAACATTAAAAATAACACAAAAAGGAATAACTCAGAAAATAGATTTATGATCTTAGGGTGGAATAATAAAAATAATAAGAAGATAATTATATGTAAACCATTTAAAAACATGCAGAGGAACTCAAACAAAAATAGGATGAAGAATTGAAATAGAAAGAATTAGAAAAAACATAAATGATTTAAGATGCAGAAAATATGAGATTGAAACAACTTCAAATTTAATAATAAAAGAAGGCAAATTAATAGGCAGAATAGGAAGTAGATTTTAAATAAAAATTAAAAGCATTAGAATAATTAGAATAAGTTGAATAGCTGCAAAATGATGTATTGAAAAGGAGGAATAAAGACTTGTAGGATTATTAGAAAATATAGATAGTAATATTTGTATTTATACAAGGAAGCTAAAAAGTAGCAACGAAAAAATTAATATATGCAAGAGTTGAAGGAATCATTACAAATGCAATAACGAAATCAAACTGAAAAACAAGTATACTCTTCTTGGGCTCAACAGTGTATTGAAGAGTGGAAGGATAATGGCAAAAACATATTGCCAATGGTGAAAGCACTCTATTAAACTGAATGAATCAAAATTTCGATTTTATTTTATAAATCAAGTAATAGTAATTTTAGATTTATCGTTTTTAAATTCTTTAATATAAGTTCCTTGCTTGATATTTTTTAAGAAAAGAATGAGTTTTATCTTGGAAATTGTATTTAATTTTTAGTTTCCAATAATAGAAAATTTTAATTTTTAAATATAAAACTCATATATGTATATACATATTTCTTTAAGAATTTTTTGGTATAATAGAATAACATGATATATATATATTAGGTGAATCATTGTAGAAAGTTGGTGAATTCCTGTACCTCACTTTAGCAAAGTCTAAGGAAAATGGAATTTCTTCTATTTATATAAAATATTATAATACTCTCTGCAAATATTGACAAGTAAATCGTCTCTTCTAAAGCTTAGCTTTCTTCCAAAGATTTTATACAAATGTTAAAATCTTTGTAAATCATTTCTCAGATCTAGCTACAATTTGTCTAATTTGGTTAATTAATTAGATACTTGGATGCAAGGGAACCATAAGTTTTTGTTCCCTGAATGTCTTCTCTACAAAATCTCGTAGTTCTTCTTTATCAATTACTTCATAGTGGGCATACTGACAATTTAGACCTAATGGACAGACACCCGTGGAAAAGAAAGATCGGCAAGGTTTAGTTCGTTTATTGCCAAAGTTCTCTATTCTATGTGGCTCATGTATAAAAGAACACTTTCATTTCATTTAAATGTACCTTGTCTTTGTATTGGCAATAACCTTTTTCTTGAAAGTTCCGACAGATTTTCGTTCTTAATTATTGTCTTTTGCCATCTGATTAATCATTTTTATCGCCTGGTGTCGCGAAGCTCTTCTTTCTTATTGTAGGTTATTTAATTAGATTCTCAGTGTCCTAGTCAGAACCATCACTGCAAGTGGAGACATACCTTTAGGAATGATCAGTGCTGTAATTTTAGAGCATTTTCTAAGGAGTTGTATTACAATGTGAAGCCATTGAATATTTAAAATATTAATATTTGACTATTTCTAGTTTCTCTTTATTAAATGTGGCAAATGAAAAAAACTTACAAATTTAATTTTAAATAATATTATCGTTAAACTATGTTAACATAGAAATTCATTTCAGATAGCCCTGCAAAAAAAAGAGATGAAAACGATGAATAGGATTACATATTTGAATAGTTAGAATAAATCAATAAACGTATATACAATTACTAGCAATTGATCAAATAGAAGATTAATATTTTACTTGGCAATAATACTATGAAATCAATCGATTATGACAGTCTCTAAAAATAGTTGTCAGATCTAAGATTGGAAGAGCAAAAGTAATCATAAACATTAAACTTTAGTTATTCTTCCATGTAATTTGACATTGACCGATAGTAGAGTTCAGTGTTCGATTATTATGAATCCGAATTCAATAAGTTGAAAAGTTTGTATGAAACAATTAACAAAGAGCATTAAGGATTTATTAAATAGAAATAAAATGCTAACGAACTATATTGTTAAATGATAGAAACTAAGTAAATTTTGTAAGAAGACTTAAACACCCATCTATTACAAAGAGCGGAGTTGGTGGGTTAAAAGGAAGAATTGGAGGAATTTGTAGAATAAGTCAAGAATTAGAATGAATAATTGTTTATGATTTCTTAGATGTACTTTCTAAATGGTAAAAAATACTAAGAAAATCAAAATCAAGTAGCTACGCAGGAGAAAGAGATTAAAGTCTTGTAGCAATAAAGAGAAGAAAAGTAGAAGCAATTAGGATTATAACATTAAGCAACATTACTAGAAGTTTAATTACATTAAGCTAATTAAAAAATTAAGATTTAAAGAAATAAGATAATTCCATTGCACAAAAGTCTTAATTTATCTCATCCAGACAACTTATTCTAAGAATTTTAATAGCAAAATGATATTACATCTATTGATTAGAGCGATTTTAATACTAAATTAGCACAGTATCTCTAATCATTAAGGAATAATTTGTTCAAGAATTCAAACTAAGGTACTAATTGGGGGAGCATGAAGGAATTCATTACTTAATTAGAATAATTTATAATAGTTTCGATGCAACAAAAATTGATATAAACCTAATTGTCTGAAATGAAATTAAGTCTAAGACACCATGGGGAGGAACTGTAAATTTAGAATAAGATATAAGAGATTGATAGTTAAATGGAGATGAAAAGATTGGTGATCAAATAATTAGAAGAGTAGTAGGAGTAATTTAAAATAAATGAGTAAATGTATTTTTTCAAACCTAAGAAAGTGCTTAAGATTAATTCCAGAGTATGGTTGAGTAGTCTGCCTTAGAAGCTTATGATATGTACAAAACATTGAATAAAGAATAGTTACAATAGATGAAAGAGCACGAGGATTATGATAGGATGTTGTTGAGCATTTAGGAAGAAATAATTTAGATAATATCGGAGAAAGAGAATGTAATTGAATAGTTGTAATTTTAGTAATAATTCATTAATGTTATGAAATTGATTGAGAAGTTTGAAACTTCGGAATAGGCAATAAATACCAATATCTTTATGGTTGATCAATAGATATTGCCTTAATTTAAATAAGTGGTTCAATAATTAAGTAAATTGAAAAGAGAGATTGAACATTTGAATCAAAATGAAAAACATTATTTGGAAAGGACAAGTAAGATAGAGTAAGAAATTCAATATATGGAATAAGAATTTAAGAAGAAAATGGACTAATTTCAAAGACAGGAGAATGAATTAAATAATAAGATTTATGAAATAAAACAATCTATTTAAATGGTTCAGGATTAGTTGATTAATAAGATAAAACCAAACAAAGCTTAATTGGAATAGGAAATATTGTAGATGAATAATTAACTATCCTAATTGTAAGAGTAGAAATACAATTTGGAACAGATAACATACAATTTAAATTTAGATGGTTTGAACAAAAGTCCAAGTGGAAAAAGTATACTGTCCATTTCAAAGTCACTGAATTAATTGGCCAAGGTAAAGCTAAACATTACACCAATCAAATAGATGAAATAATCTACTACATCAAAAACTAATTCATCATTAAAATCCATTAAATGAAAACTTAAAAATCATTTTTCAATTAATTAAATATGATTATCTTAAATTGGTGGTTGATCTACATGCATCGATTATTTTTTCCTTAAAGACGATCCTCTTCTCAATTCTAGAATACCTGATGGTTTTTTATCAAGAGTCTTTGATTCTGCATTTTATGTTTTTGGGCAGATCTAAACAAAATATCATTCAATTACATGTTATTCAGGAATGAGTTTGAGTATGAAACTTACAACGAGTCCAACCAATCCAATAATAAGGGAGATCACCCATTATTGAATCGTAAGTCCATAATAACTATAGCAAGAGAAAGCAAGACTACCAAAAGTTACTAAAATTATTTGCAAGATTATTATGAAGAAAACTATCAAAACGAACATGAGACTTAAATAGAATAATATATATTACTTGTTGCACATGTTGGCAAAAACATTGATCTCATCATTTAACTTTCTGCTATTAATGAAATTGAAAACTTGCATAAAAACAAAAGCATTGAAAATAAAGGTGTAATGACGAGATGGCACTCTGAACTCATTAAAAATATCTTCAAAATCATTCTCACTAGTAACAGTCAAGAATCTTCCGCTTCTTATTTTTAAAGATTCAGGATAATAGTCTGTATTGTATTTAGGGTGATAAAGAGAGGATTGTTCAAAAACAAAATCTGAATCTTCTTCGATTTTTTCCTATATTCTGTCTCTAATGACATCATCATAGTCATCAGCATATTCAGGTATGAATTCTTAGGCTAGAAACACAAGAACAAGGATGACAGCCAGTTGATAAATGGCCTATCCAATAATATGTTTAATCATCTTATTTGTAACAATGGATTCAGATCTTGAATATGGACGATCTTTCAGGAGGATTTCGGAAGGTGGTTCAGTAGCCAAAGCAAGAGAAGCAAAGGAGTCCATAATCAGATTGACCCACAACATTTAAATAGGTTTAAGTACATCTTACTTTAATAGAGCAGAGGAGATCAAAGTGAATCCCACTGCAACAACATTGACAGTCAATTGAAATTACAAGAATTTTCTTATGGATTGGAATATATTTCTACCCCACATGACAGCCTTAACAATATCACTAAAATTGTCCTCCATTAAGATAATGGCAGAAGCATCTTTGGCAACTTATGTTCCTGCTTTACCCATAGCAAAACCGACATCTGCTTTCTTTAAGGCTGGTGCATCATTAGTACCATCTCCTGTAACTGCCACAATATGTTCACACTCTTTCAATCCTATGATCATAGCATATTTATCAGTAGGTCTAGATCTTGCCATAACAGCAATTTAAGGATAGATCTATCTAAATCTGGACATATTGCCCAAGGTATCCACTCTTAAAGAAGTGCCATTCTTTTCAGCTTCATTGGATGATTTAGCACATTTACACAGTTCAGTAGTACAATTCTTGCAAACAACTCCTCCAACTTCTTTCATGAATTCAGCTCCCTCTATTACAATGGCTTGACCGTCTCCCTATTCAATAATTCCACAATTCATAGCAATGGCTCTTGCAGTCTCTGAGTTGTCTCCTGTAACCATTCTCACTTTAATTCCTGCCTATTTGCATTTAGTAACAGCATCCTTAACTCCTTCTCTGAGATTATCCATTATACCAAACAATCCTAGAAATGTAAGATCTTAAGTCTCTATATCATACACTTTTCCATTCATTTTCTATAAGTCTTCATCCCCTCTCAAATCTAAGTAAGCAACACAGATTATTCTTAAAGATTATTTAGCCATCTAACTGATTATTCTCTCAATCTCTTATATATCCTTAACTCCCAATTTTAATTTCTAATCATCATAAGTATGCATGTGTGTTAAACTCTACACTATGATCTCAGATGCTCCTTTTATATATAATCTTTTGACTGGTAATCCATTGTGTTTAGTATCCACTATGACACTCATTCTTTTTCTGGCTGAACTGAATGGGTTTTTCTTAATAAAATTTACCTACTCTCTCATTCTTCTATAGTCTATTCTTGCCTTTTGCAAATATTCTAGTATAGCTATTTCAGTCTTTGATCCTGATTCAGGTGTCAATTCAGCTGATGAATTACAACATAATGCTTCTAAAAATAGATTTTCCATTGATTTTGATACCAACTAACTCAAATTCTATTCTTTAGCCAAATAATCAATTTCATAAAACTGCTTATTCCAAATTTTTGTTAAGACCATCTTATTCATTGTCAATGTTCCTGTCTTATCAGAACAAATGGAATCTGCTCCCCCCATAGTTTCACAAGCATACATTTTCCTGACTAAATTCTTATCATCCATCATCTTCTGAACAGAATAAGCCAAAGAAATTGTAACTGACAAAGGCAATCCCTCAGGAATAGCGACTGTAAGAACCACAATGCACAATGGAGAGAATGATGAAATTCAATATCTCCATCCAATGTTTGCTATGATCCCATTCATTGGCTATACCTCTCTCTATTGCGAAACGAATCATTAGGACAAAGAATATCAGAACGGCTGAGATCAATCCAAACTTACCAATGTCTTCTGCTATCATAGTCAATTTTACTTATAAAGGAGTTTCTAGTAAATTAATTAAATTATTATTATACCTTCTTCTTCCTCTTATTCTAAAGATGCTTTAATTTAACCCAAACAGGAGAGATCTCCAACCACACAAATTAAAAATAATCCTTCTCCCTCTAATACTCTAGTACCGGATAGTAATGCAGGAGATGGTATTTTAAATCTATCTTATTCACCGAATTGAACTCCTTCATCCTGCAATTCCTATTTCTACTTTAGACATTAATTTATTGTCCCTTTTGTAATTGAATGTGTTTCTCCAGTCATTGAGGATTCATCCACTTTTACATCAGAAGCATCAAGTAGTACTCCATCTGCTGGAATTTCCATTCCCTCTATTAGTTTACAAATATCCCCCACCAACACTTACTCTTCATGAATTTGAATCAATTGCTTGTTTCTAATAACTGCCACTATTTTTGATTTTTCACTGGCAGCATTGAGCTTTCTAAATTACTTCTCTTTTGAATAGTCATTCATAGCAGCAACATTAGTACAAACCAATACTGCAACAAATATAGCAAAACCCTCAATCCAGGCTAAATGGCGATGTTCATTATCTGCAGTAGCTACCTCTATCACAATACTGGCTATTGATGCTATTAATAAAACTCGCATTGTAAAATCTTCTAACGCATTCCATAACAATTCACAATATGTTTATGGAGGTCTCACTATTCTTTTGTTATGTCCATAAACTTGTATTCTTTAATCTTGGTCGTCATTTATTCCATCCTTTATAGATGTATGTAAACCATCAATTAACCAATCTAAATTAATGAATCATGATATTGGGTTACCTATGCCTCCTTGTTGTACCAAGTAATCTAACTCTTCGCAAGTGCTTCTTCTTGTGTTTAGATGAAATATTTGTTATAATTGTTGAGGAGTTATTTTAAATGGTCCCAAATCTAGTTGTTCTTAAACTGCAAGTGGCCTAACATCATCCGCTTAATCTCTATGTGACAAAGCACTTTTATTTGGAGATTACATATAATTAATTATATTATCAATTCAATTCAACTTTGTTGTTAATAGTCAATGAATCTGAGAACACATTTTCTTCGCTTGATTGGGTGGGCACAAACTATTTCGATAGAGTAAATTAGACAACAGTACCCTTGATTCCATTTTTGGTTTTCATATAATTGATGATCTCCAAAGGTTTCCTTGGGTCATGAGAGAGGTTTTTTAGGATCTTCTAACATGCCTATAATCCTAATTTACAATCCTAGGTCCTATTTTTGAGCATTTCTTAATTAATCCCTCCACCATTATCAGTTATTTCTACTGTTATTTTCTCGTCGTCTGCCCAAGACTTGATTATGATCGTATTTTAGACCTTTAATTCTTAGTGAATGGTTTCTTACTTTTATTCAATTCTCATTTATTGCAGAAACTCTGATTTCCCTTTCGAAATGTTATAATCAAAACATTAAATTGAATTCTTAATTATATTGATAAGCAATTGTTTAACTCTTCTTTTGTCTGAAGTCAATTCCATCTCGTTCTCATTTTTCAATACTTGAGATATCATAATATTATGTTTAACTACACAACTATCATCCTTAAACAAATCCTTCACTATGTTCAAACTGGTACTAAAATTAAATCTATCTGTTTTGTATTCACTTAATGAAAATAACTCAAAAAAATTAAAATTATTCTGTTCCATCTATAGCACATTGAATTACCATTTCTCTATTTGCTTCGTTAATTCATACGGTTATGAAATAGTGTGCAATTTTTAAATCTACTCCTCCTAAATATCATGTTGTTAACTTAAAGAAGAGGTCACTCTTTGAAATGCAGATTAAACAGGTGATTAAATAGGTATGCTTAGTTTTTATGACAGTTTCATTTCACCTATCTATTTTTCAGACTTTATAAATGCATCACCGTCGCAGAAAGATAAAGTAATGAAGTTATTTTGCTTTATCTTATCAAATTCTCTTTTAGTTTATTATAATACATTACTTTTATCGCTAATCTAAAACCTTTTTTATTTGCACTATTTATTATAATATCTGAGATACATCATCAGCTACTCTGTTTATATATTTATAAAATACAATCCTCTATTGTTCAGTTTTCTCTAAACTAGTTTTAATCTTTGTTATTTATTTGTCAATATTTCTCAGTACCAAAATTATAATCTATTTCTTATTGTCAAATTCATCATCCATCAAAAATATCGAAGCACTCATTTCAATCCTTATCTAATTGGTCTGAAAATAACAACCTAAAGTAGTCTTATTAAATAAAACTGAATTCGATCCTTGCATATCACCATGTTGTTAAAAGGCTGACAATCCAGAAAGTTCATGAATTTGATCTTTATTGTTAAATGTGCCTTTGCCTTCATTCTAGGGTGATATTATTGATATTTGATCCTCCTGCATCCCCTAAATCCCATCCATACCATATCTATATTATTTTTACTTTGCCTATTCCAATTTTGAAGCTGAACTATCAGAAAAGAAGTTTTTTTCTAACCAACTCTATAATGAGTTTGTCTCCACAATTTCTGACCAGAGATTAATTGATTGCTATAAATTAGTAGATTAACTTGTAATCATCAAATTTTGAAATAGCTGTTAAATCGATATTTTATAATCTCCTAAAGATTTTCTTAATGCATAATTTTATTCGCAAGAATTTAAACTTTCTAATATTGAATACCTATTCAAATCTATTTTGCATATCCACTCATCTGTTTATTATTAGTATTATTCCCAGTTTGATTTTTGTTATTACTATTACTACTACATTTAAAATATGGTTGTTTGACATTTCTTAATTTCAAATTAATTATGCTTCAAATCTGTTTGAAATTCTTCTTACTTTGTAGTAGTTTAATTTTAAATATCTATATTATCATTTACACCTAAGATTATTGTAAGAATAATGAAGATTGAAATGTGAGCATTGTTATATTCCCTCAATTCTTTCATTAAATTGATGATAGTCAACACGAATATCACTAGAACCTAAACAATGGTTTTAGATTTCCAATAGTACTTTTTCTTGTCATTAACATTTAATTTGTTCGTGTAAATTCCATTTAATAATCCAAATAAAAAGAATACAAATTCTCCTTAATTAATTCCAAAGAGAAATACTCTCTTCATAAACAGTGCCCAAAAAAAAAAGGAAGATAAATCACCTATTTTAATTAAGTTGCCTTACCTTTATTCCAATGAAAGTATGAAGTTATGTGTATTAATGAGAATATAATCCCACAAGGGATAAAAACTAGATCCCAAATCAGAGTCCCCTAAATATTACATAAGAGTTGTTCCAATACTGCAAAGAGTGAAGAGATTGTAATATTTAAAATCAGGCGTAAATATTCTCTTGCCTTGGATTACTATTCAAGCATAATATTTAATTACTTTATTATTAATTTAAACTAAATCACAAATTAAATCGGAATGTAGATTTTGAAATTTTTTGTACTTCATATTTTAAATATTTTAATTCCATTCAATTTTTTGATTTGTATCATCTTTTACTTTATAGTGTCAATATAAGAAATGGCCATCAATTTTTAAGATTTCAATCTTAATATAAAATGCTAAATAGAGTTATATAATTAAAATGAGATATTATAGCATAAGTATATGTTTATAATAATTTCAAATTAATTTAATTAATAGAATGTATTAGCAACAAATGATGAATATTGTAGCCACCATTAATAATTGAATATTTTTATGATTTATTAAATTCAAGCAACGATAGATTTATTAAAGTAAATTGCCTTGAAGAAATCAAAAAATTACTAATGAATATATTTAACATTTTTAATTAATGAATTCACAAGAAAATAATTACATTTCAATACCCATTTTCTTAAAACATATGAGTAACATTTTTATCTAAATCAAAAGACACATTGCTTTTCTTTTTGCTAGGATTCCTTATATAATTATTGACTGTAGTAAATTTTGTATTAAAAATAGTATTATGAAAAGTATGCTTAAGAAGTTCCTTCTCAGAGTTGTCAAATGTATTCATCATGTCTTAATATGAGAAAGCCAATTTTTTCCATACTTTATCCTTGTTTGAATTCAGAAACAAATTACCTTAATAGTTTCTTTTTTTCCATCATCCTTCAAAAGAAAATAGATTGCAAAGCAAATTAACACAACTATCAGAAAATATTTTGGCTCAAAAAAGCTTAAGTCTTCATTATCATTCCGTAAAACCTATTGTGTCTCCATTCTAAAAAATTATTTATAATTATAATTTTTGTTTTACAATATAATTAGGAGTAAATTAAGGACATAAAATCACAAACATAACAACTTATCAATTAGAACACATAGTTATTATTAATAAGCTTTGAATATCATTCATTTTCAAAGAGTTTTCGATTCAAAATAAATATGAATAATTGCAAATGGTATTTGTTTCTTATTGATCACGTTAAAATTAAACTATTCTACAGTATTATTGGCTTTATTGGCAGAGAATGTCAAGTTGATTTTGATCATCATAACTTTCTTGGGCCTTCCAAAGTATTGAATAATATTAATTTATATGTTGGTTTATGTTTAATTTATAATATATTATTGAAAATAAAAACGGAAATGAGACTGCTTATAGGATTAGCTTTCATTACAATTATCTTTTGCTAGTAATAACATAAATTCAATCCTGAATTTTTAAATTTGATAAGCACTGGAACTGGATTAGGGACTGCAAGAGATGCTATTTAAGCAGTATTGCAATTATTGGAGGACCTTAAAAATGCTAATGAAGAATTAGATAGAAAAGTATGAGATCTTTACAACTAGAGAATAGGCAGACAAAGCATTCTAAGAATATGAAGGTGGTGTATTGAATGATTGTGCAGCGTTTACTGGTATTATGAAGGAGAATAATGAATCTTTGCAAAAGAATTCAGAAGACTTAGAAGCAGTAGATGATAAAATTGCTTAAACTACAGATTATTTGAATTGGAATGAGAAGAGAAGAAAGTCAAACGATATGAAATTAGAAGATCTGGCTGAATAGAGATGTGAAGCCAATTCATTATTTATTGATGCATTAAGAGATTATAGAGAGGCATTAAATGTTTTAGAGTGGGTTAATGGGGATCTTCAACTCAAAGAATAAAATGCATTCATATAAAAGGAGGAGGCTTAAGAATATACTTCTAAGTTGTCACTCTACACTAATATGATAGACCACAAAGAAGTGTTTTCTTAAGTAGGTATAATTTCTATATGATTCTAGAGGTTTCATAAGAGGATCAAGCAGCTTAAGTGGTTTCAGAAATTGTAGGAAAAGTTCAAGGATTGATTTCTAAAATATAAGAACATATTAAAACATTAGAAGAACAAGAGATTACATCAGCTAATGATTTTGTAGATTATAGGAGAAATCTATTAAATGAACAGGTGCTGTTAAAATAAGAATATGATAGCAGATTAAAATTTTTAAATAGTCTAGAAGATGACAAGGAATTAGCCCAAGATGTTGTAAGTTAATGCGAGAAAATATTAGGAAATACATAAAGAATCTTACAATAAACTTAAAGTAATCAATTAGTTTTCTATTCTTAGATGCTTATAACTAATAAAAGGCGAAATATGTGATGGAAAAATAAAAGAGACACGAAGAAAACTAGATTATCATTGAAATTATGATGCTTTATCATTAAAAAATAGCTTAGGCAGAGGAATTTTTGTAAAAAAAAGGAGTTTGATTATATCAATACTCTTTATATCTACATTAACTCAAAATTTAATCGATATTATCATACATTTATAATACATTTTTAATGATTCAAAATTTTGGGTATTTCTAGAAATGAATAGTTTCTAATTATATCATTTCAAGAATCCATAAAGAATCTCTTTTATTATTTTGTAAAGCATATCGAGAGCATAGAATCTTTTCATTAAGATATGGGAAAAGTAATCTTATAATATAGATTGAAAACTACTTATTCAATATTATAATTTATCAAATTTTAATAAAAATTATAATGGAAGAATTATTCAAGAAAATAGTAAATCCTAATAATCCTAAAATATTGGCAGTTGGGAAAAATTATGTGAAGCATGTTCAGGAAATGGGAGGAGAAGAGCCACCTAAAGAACCTATCATTTTTCAAAAACCATTTACTTCAATTATTTTGGTTGATAAGCCACAAGTATTAAAGTTACCTCAACTTGGCCATGAGATACATCATGAAATAGAAGTATTGATTTACACTATTTATATTATAGCTTGGCTTCATGATTAGTAAATAAGGGAAGAACATTAAGAAAGAGGATTGGTTAGATTACGTAGGAGGATATTTCCTTGCTTTGGATTTGACAGATAGAGAACTACAGGCTCATTTTAAAAAGTAAGGATTTCCTTGGGACCTATCTAAAGGACAAGATCTCTTCTTTCCGATTAGCAATCTGATTGGAAAGGAAAAGATTGAAGATCCTTATAATTTAACTTTAGAATTGAGAATTAATGATAAAATTGTACAACAGGATAAAACAAGTTCTATGTATTACAAGATTGCTGATTTAATTTGTTATATTTCATAATTCATGACTTTGAATCCAGGTGATTTGGTACTAACAGGAACTCCTCATGGAGTTGGACCATTAAAGTAAAATGATCAATTAAATGGAATAATAAAATAAGATGATTCAATATTGGCTAGAATAGATTTGTAGATTTAATGATTGGTATAGATCTTATGCAATATATTTGATTTGATATTTTCATTTATTTGGTGTTTCTAAGTTTTTATAGACATTGTTAAATCTCCAATTATGATAATAATGAGCAGGAGAATAGTCTGAATAGATATGATTTGGGTCTTTCTTTGAATAAATAATTGAAGGAACAAATTCTTTTCCAACATCAGTTCTATCTTTTAATAACAAATGAACTCCATCATACATAGACAAAAATCTAAATAGCAATTTTTAATTACTTTGTGAATCTACTAGCAAAGACAAAAGACTGACTATCAAATTCATAAATCCAATGATTTAATGTATTGTTATCTCCTTAAACAGAATGAATATCATGACCAAATCCTCTCACTTATGGACAGACTTTCAACATAGGTAGAGTATTTGTTCCAAGATGGACCCATCTAGAGAATTCAGGAAATGCAAAGTGAGCTCTGCCTGTAAAGAGACCTGCTTTAACTGGCCAGAAGGCTATGGAATCAGCTTTATTAAATGAAACATTATCATTTAAGAATTTTAGTGCAAACTTCCAATCCCATTAACCAGATGGCAATTTAATAAGATTATCACTGAAAATTGATCTCCATTTTGGACACTAAATAATTCAATTTGAATACATCAATATTGTCTTTTAAATAAGTTTCAATCTATGATTTGGTTGATTCTTTGGTATTTATTTATGATAGCTTTGCAATGTAGCCTCTGAATTCTGTGAATGCTTCGTGATATCTTTAATCCATAGGAGAATAATCTATGCAAAATACACCAGTTGTTCTCTCTGGGTGATAACATCCTGCTGCCAAAGCTACCTTAGCTCCAAATCCATGTCCACTTAATGTAGCCATGGTAATTTTGTTATAGTACATATATCTGATAACATCATTTGCTAAATCTTGAACATCAAATGAATAATGTTTATCTGATGTACCAAAATTTCTGGGACTCAAAATATGCACATTTCTGTAATCCAGGATCTAAGTATTTTATTTAGAATTCTACTTTGTTGTTCGGATCACTGAAGAATGGTATCCAATTTTCAACAGGATCACATGCTTCTGTGAAGAACAGCAAATTAGGTAAATCATTATATCTACCTTTAATTGTCACTCCTCTCAAAACAACATTTTCAGAGACATTCTAATATTCACTAACTCCTTTGTGAAATTAAAGCGTGCTAAATTTCCAAAGCTATCTAAACCTATACATAGATATATTTATTAATTAATTTAATCATATACTATATTAACCCATAATGTCTAAATTTCTTATAAATTGATCAATCAATTCTTAGATAGTAAATAAAAAAGTAGTTGGTTTAGAAATTCAAATTTTAATTTTTAAAGTAAAGCCATATGATATTTTTTTACTATTAAAATTCATTATCAACTTAAACGATTCTTTCTAAAAAATTTGTTCCTTTTAAATCATCTTCCTGGTGAATGGATAAAATAATTGTTATATAACTATTAATCTTTCTTTATATTGTTTATGAATAAATATGCAACATCAATATGTATTCCTAAGAAGATTTCTTAGCTATTATTCTAAGTCATAGCATTCAATATTCAATATTCAATAATTCTATTAGTTAATAAATTATTAAAAATTACTTCTAAATTTTGAATCGTAATTTTCAATTTATAAAAATAATATCAATATTTTAATATTTTTTAGCTATTATATTGAATATCATAAAGAGTATAAAATAATCTGATTATAGGTTCAATATAGATTAATTATCTGTTAAAAATGTTTGCTATATATTAAATTAAAAAAACTCCTTTAATCACTTGATTTAAGAAATATTTGGTTATTTATTTGTTTAAATTAATATTTTAATCAATTTAAAAACTTTGAGGAGTGAATTAATGGTTTTAATCTTGAGAAAATTACTTCAATAAGAGAAAGAAGCATAAATTTTATTAACTTTATTATAAATTAATTAAGGGTAGAATAAATTCATTAAAGATATCAAAAGTAGGACTTTAAAAATATCCTCTTTTTTGCGAATTGTGATTGCCTTGAAATCCTATTTTTAGGACTCAAAACATGGTCAAAATGCACACTTTTGATTGATCTCTGTGGATCAGAAATTTATTATTTATATGATATTTAATTTTATGTTAGTTTCTATTTGAGTATACTCTTAATTGCAGATCTTTGACTTGCTGTTGATATTTTTGAGTTAGTTAAGGATCTTGATTTTTTGAGATCAAACTTTTATTAGTGCTTTTTAGAGTTGTATATGGTAGTGAAGTCTTTGGTTTCAGTTTGTATTTAATATGAGTGAGAATAGGACTTATTCCTGTTATTTTGTTTAATTAGTAGTCTCTCATATTACTCCATTACCAAAAATAATCCAAAATCATCCTCTTCTTTAAGAGATTGCATCATTTACAAAGGTACAGGCTTTGATGGAGTATTGGCTGGTATCTGAAATTCTTAGCTTATCTAATGAATTATAATTTTGATTTCTTTCATTGAGTTTTTAGGTGATTCACAGCAACATGGTTTGGAACCCATCAAATGTAAAGTCTTTAGTATTATTTATTAAATTCTTAGAAATTCATGTAAAACTTTATAAAAATATCTAGAATTTCAAAGAACGATTCTAAAATACATAAAATATCAAATTTCTTGTAAATTGATGAAGAAATTTTATTAGAATGACCATTAGTAGGCTAATTGGTCCGATAATAACTTAATTTAAATTGAAAATTTACTTTAAAAAATTAAAATTATTCAAAAAACGATTCCTCCGGTTTAGAAATCGATTTTTATATTTAGTTACCCTTGAATTAGATTAAATTTGTCGTAATATATAGAATTAAACAATTTGGAATGAATAAGAATTTAAAATTAAGTCATCCTAAATATGAATCAAATTCTATTACAATTCAAAGAAATTCTTGATTCTCTGTTTCAATTTTTACTTTAAATAACCGTTAAAACAATAATGATTATACTATTTTATATTTTACGTTGTATTTAATGTATATTATTGAGAATTATTTAATTGTATAATTAATAGTAAAAATGAATTAATCAAATTTAATATAATTGTATAATAGTCCCAAAACTGTTGTTATGAATATATATTACATTAGAAAGACTTTGATTTTTTTTGAAACAAAATTAATGGAATTTTTATTTATATATTTGAAAGAAAAATAAGAATTTTTCCAAAATAGTACAAACTATGATACCCTTAAATTAAGAATAAATATTATAATAAATTGATTTGCTAAGTAATATAAGCAATAATTTAGGGATACTCTTGTGTTCGTGAACTTAATTTAAATCAATTCAGATTATTTTACAATATAGTAAATAAGGAATATAATTACTGCATCATTCTAAATAATATTATTGTATATTAAATTTTGGGTCCATTTATTAAAAGTTTCAGAAATGTAACCTTCAAACTAAAAATACTTCATTAAATTTAGAATTTTAAAATATGAAACTTTCTCTTAATATCCAAATTATTTTCACAAATACTTTAATACCATATAATTTTAGTGATATGTGTCTAAAATATTATTTTAATCAATTAATATACATTATAAATCGAATAAAACCATAGATTTTCGAAAGTAAATAACCTCATTTGATTATTGATGCTTTATTAGTTTAATGAGAACTAGAAGTAATTAAAATTTAATTCAATAAGATTAAGGCAATTTAAACATTTATTTCATATTATATCAGTTTATTCTTTCCAAGATTAAATCCATTGTTGCCAAAATAATACTAATAATTTACTAAGATACAATTAATAAGTGTAAGATTATACATTTATTTAATCAACCCCTATTGAACTTTTACATTCTTATGCTTATATACAAAATGCTAATTTAGTTTTGAGAAAAATAGTAAGACAAGAGAATTTAATAAAATAAAAAATAGTTAACTATTTGATATTTAATGGATAATCAGAATTAGATATATTTAATCAAATCTTATAAGAATCTGGTCAAGATTAATATATTTAACGTATTTTAAATAGAATTAGAGTACTAAAATCTAATAGTCAGAAGAAAGAGAATATAATGAGCATTGTTAATAATTATTAGATAATATTTTTAAGTTTTTATATAGATATTACTTTAGTCTTGAGTAGAAAAACAATATTGGGCATGGTTTGCATAAAGGTGATCATAATAATGATTATTAATAATTAATATAAAAACGGATTAAATGACATTTAAAACTCTAATGGTATTGCTATTAGTAACAATGGCAGTTGCAACAGAGAGCCCTGCTATTGAAAAATTAAGAAATAAATTAGACTAAAATGAATATAATTCATAATTAGTTGATTTATTAGAATTAAGTTTGGCAGGTGGATAGTTGGATAGAGTGTTTGAATTATTATAGAAAATGGTTGATGATTTAACAGGATAAATCAACGCAGCAAATTTAGATCACGCTTCAAGAATGGCTGCATTTGAATCAAGTATTGAGTAATTAGAAGCTAATTTGGCAACATTATCAAGTGAGGTATAAACCAACAACAGGAAAATTGGTGATATCACTTAGGCAATCTCAACTCTTACTTCTACTAGTGTAGCTGTGAAAAAACAATTGGAAACAATTAATCAAAGAGAGGAATAAATCAGAGATAATAGATAGAGAGAAATTTAAGTTTTGGAAACAAAGTAATCTGCTGGTTCAAGGATTTTAGCAGCTTTAGAAGATATTCACGATAGATTAGTAAAGGCAGTTCTTTCAAATACAGGATCTTTTCTTGAGGAAGCTGAAAAGAAAGAGATGATCAAATAAGTCAAAAAAGAATTAGGACGTACACACCCATTGGCATTATTGTTGGAATTCTCATCCAAGTAAAAATGATTAATAGCATTCATAGATTCGATGAAGCTACTGCTAAGAGGGCTATTGAATTGATTGAATAAATCATAGCATCTATCAAGGAAGGAGAAGTAAACAGAGAATCAAATCAAACAGCAGTTGAAGAAAACTTTAATTCTTTAGTGAATGAAGTCACTGTTGTTAGAGACAAATTACAATAGGATAACCAAAAGACTACCAGTGCTTTAAAGAATAGATAAAATGATTTAGTAACTTATTCTAATATATTTGTATAGAAAATTACTCAAAGAAGAAATAAATAATTAGAATAAAATGAAGCAACCACTTAATAATTATTAGAAACTACAAGAGTCCAAAAAGATTTATATGATTCAAATTTCAGATCCAATGCAAGCAAGAGAGAAGGCTAATTGAATTCGTTAAAGACTGCTTTATAAATTTTGAGAGACAACGAATAAGCATTGAAAAAATGATTTGATTTATTCACAACAAAAAAACACGATAATTTTTTATCATCGATATATATCCAAATTCTTTTTAAATCAATCACTTGATGATGAAGATTCCTTTCCTTTTTTTGGTTTTTTCTATTTCTTCTTTCTATCTCTAGATGAAGAAGATGAAGAAGAACTGGATGAACTGGATGGACTTCTTCTTCTGTGTCTCTTGACCTTTCTTTTATGTCGTCTAGATATAACTAAATATACCTTGAACTTGAACTTGATGATCTTCCTTTTTATCTACAATTTCGAGCACTAATTAATTTTCATCAAATATTTACAAATGTCCTATTCTTCCGCATTTGTAGCATTCACCATCTTTTTTTTTGGCTCTGGCTATCTCTACAACGAAAGTGTTGCCATCTTAATCTTTTTAATTCATCTCATTCACAGCTTCTGTAGCTTCTTCTGCTTTTGAATAAGCCTAATAAAATAGACGCTAATTTTACTATGAAACAAAAACGACCCTTCCAAGAGAATTCAATGATTTCACCATACTTAGAAAAAAGGCTTTTGATATCCTCTTCATTTTTATCTTTTGTTGAGTATCCAGTCACAAATATCCGATTTTCTGTTTTACTCTGTTCACTCATTGACATCCTTAAATTAATTAATTTATTTATTAATAATTAATTTTTATTTATATACTATGGGATAATGTTAAGTACCAAAAATACAATAAATGGAGGATGTTTTTGCAGCAATTTAAAATTTAAAGAAATTCAGTATCACTCAAAGCAATGCCAGAAAAATTAAATCATTTAGATTAATAGTATTAAAAGTACAGCCGAACAAGTAGCATAAACCTTTATCTATTTAGCTCACTAATTCAGTCAATAGTATGTTGCACACCTAGAAAACATATAAAAGAGTCTCCCATTATTGTTTTATATAATTACAGTTAATATCATTTTTCAATTAAATCCTTAAGAATCTTGCTTTAAATAATATGGGCCTTCTTATTGAATTAAAATTTCTAATCATAATTAATATCAAAATACTTCTTGAATAACCAAAAGAATTTGAATAATTCATGCTGTCATTTCTTCTAAATAAATATTATCCTCTGGAGATAATTGGAGACTTGGGATATCTGCTATTCTCATCAAATTACGATTGTGAATGTGGATTTAATCTTTGTTCTATGTATTCAACCTTTTCTAATTAGTTTTCACAATTATTGCATTAACAATTATCATTACATTTTTGTTTATTTTAGTAACAATCACAATATTTCTTTGTGCATTTAGACTTTTTACATTTACAACTTATTCCTATTGGAGCTTCTTTCTAGTTTATAAATCATTTTTTGTACTTCAAAAGATGTATTTTGTATTTTCAGCTTACTAATGGCTTCTTCTCTTTCTTCCATATATTCTTCGCTATTGTGACAACCTTAACACTAACATTGATTGGTGCACATATTTCCATTGGCAAAACAATCACAATATTATTTCAAACACATAGATTTATTGCATTTGCATCTTAATGATTTGGGAACATTTTGAGACTATTATTAATCTTTCAATGACATATATTGATTAACATCCAAGATATCATAAAGTTTATTGTCCTACCCCTATTTTATGCTATGAAATAAATCCAATACTAGAGGTTTGCTTCTGGTTTTGTTTGCTTTAAAACCTGCTTAAATTTAGAAAATAATTACCGCTTTTTTCAATTGGATATGATTTTGTAATTTATAGTTTTTTAATACCTTAATTATAGTGAAAATTAATGACACTAGTTTATTTAACCTAGTCTTCGTTATCCATATCAATCTTGGTTATAATTGGATCGCCAGTTGTTTCTTCTTACTTTAGTTAGGTTTCTAAAAATAAATTAAAATTTTCAATATAAAATAGCGTAAGCAAATTTGTTTAGCTATCTTATTTAAATACCTGTCCAAATTTAAGGAGTTTAAACATGTTTCTTTGAACCTCGAGTCTTCATTAAAATATTTATATAATTATTTTACTTTAAATGACTATTTCTATAAATACCCTACTCCACTCTATAGAGAAAATAAAATTAAGATATTTCGAAATAAAAACATGATCTTTACTTTGTCAGTTAATATATATAATTAAGGAATGCAAAGCCTTTAAGGATAGAATATGTTTGTGGCAGGAAGAAATCAATTAGATTTCTATTAATTAAATGTTTCCTTGAGTTTAAACTGTATAATTAGTTAAGTAGATGATCATAAAGTGTAAACATGTAGAAATCAATTACAAATCATTTAATTAAAATTGACAATTTAACAATATGATTAAAATTGAGAAGGTATTGTAATTTAGTATTGATTTTCATAATGCCTCTATTGGGAATTGAAAATAATATTAATGTTAAAAAAATTTACGAGATTTCTTTTCTCGCGTGAAAAGATTCAATATGACGTACTTATTGTTGGAGCAGGTCCAGCAGGTCTGTCAGCAGCCATAAGAATTAAAGAATTGGACCCTAACAAATCAGTTGTCGTCATAGAGAAGTCAGGTACTTTGGGAGGACATATTCTGAGTGGTAATTGCTTTCAACCTACAGCAATGAATGAATTATTTCCTAATTGGGAGAAAATGGAAAATGTATATTTGTCATTAATTTCCAATTTAGAAACCTCCTTTAGATACTCCAGTTTCAGAGGATCACTTCCATATCCTTTGGAATGAAAAATTGAGTTTACAGATTCCACATATGTTTTATCCATCTACAATTAGAAATCATGGAAATTATGTAATAAGCTTGGGCGATTTGTGTGTTTGGATGGGAGAATAAGCCTAAGCTTTGGGAGTCGATATTTTTACAAGTACTGCTGGAGCAAGAGTGATCTTCGATGAAAAAGATAGAGTGATCGGAGTTGCAACAGGAGACATGGGAATCGCTAAGAATGGAGAGAAAAAATCCAATTATTAAGAGGGAATAGATATAGTGGCAAATTAAACAATATTATGCGAAGGAGCAAGAGGTTCAATCACTGAAAGAGTCATTGAAAAATACAATTTGAGAAAAGGTAAATATAATGAACTATATGATCAGATTGTGAACCTTAATCTTATGGTATTGGATTAAAAGAAGTTTGGGAGGTACCTCCTGAAGATTTTAAGGCTGGTCTAGTTTAACATACAGTTGGGTGGCCTTTATGTAGAAATACTTATGGAGGCTCCTTCTTGTATCATAAGAATACTAATCAAATACATTTAGGGTTGGTTGTTGGTTTGGATTATGAGAATCCAAATTTAAGTCCATATCAAGAGTTTTAAAATTTAAAGAAACATCCAAAAATCTCAAGATTTCTCAAGAATGGAACCTGTATAAGCTATGGTGCAAGAGTCTTAAATGAAGGAGGATACTTTTCAATTCCCAAATTAACATTTCCAGGAGGTATGTTAGCTGGCTGTTCAGCTGGATTTTTAAATGTGATGAAAATTAAGGGATCTCATAATGCCATGAAATCAGGAATGTTGGCAGCAGAAACTATTTGTGCTAAACAAAATGTAGAACCAGGATAAGAATTAGTTGAATATGAGAATGCTGTTAAATCATCCTGGATTTATGATGAATTGTATAGATCAAGAAATTTCAAGGGTTCATTTAAATACAATATTTATTCTGGGCTATTTTACGGTGCATTTGATGGTTTCATCTCAAAAGGAAGGGAACCTTGGAATATCAAATCACATGTGAAAGAAAGCGAATCATATTTGACTAAAGATAAAGCTCCTTAAATTAAATATGAGAAACCAGATGGAAAATTGACCTTTGATTTATTGGACAACTTAGCAAGAAGGTAAATATTTGATTTCATGTGAAGTGGAACCAACCATGAGCATGATTAACCAGCTCATCTTAAAGTGATCAAGGAGGCTGGACCTAAGGAAAGTATAAACTTGTATGATGGTCCTGAATAAAGATTTTGTCCAGCTAAAGTCTATGAATTTATTGATACTAAGGAAGGCAAAAAGCTATAAATCAATGCTTAGAATTGTTTACATTGCAAGACTTGTGACATCAAGATGCCCAAAGATTATATTAGATGGACTGTCCCAGAAGCCGGAGGAGGACCCAACTAGTAATCATATATGTATTATATTTAGTTCTGGAATGTGATTTTATTATATTTTTTATTCATTTAACAACAGAATTAAAATATCAATATATATATTTTATTTATTTTTATATGTATTTGACTACTCAATCAAAACTTTGGAGTGCGTCCAATACTTCTTTGATAATATTTAAGCATTCTTTAGTCTTAGTCATCCATCCATGAATCCAAACCATTTTATTGATCCATACTGTTATTCATTGCTTCCTCATAACTGATAAAGTCAGCAAATTGATCGAAGGTCTTTGAACTATGAACAATTATCTATTTATCAATACCCAGACAAGAAGGCAATCAAGTCTTCCAAACTTCTATGGGGTCTTGAATATGCCTCCAATCTATTCTTAAATAATATTTTATCAGCTTCTGCATCCAATCTCTCTAATTCCTTCTCGCTCTCGACCTTTTTAGGTGCTACATATTTTGGATCATAATAGTTTGATTTAACCCAAATGAATGACCCGATCATTCCAGCAAAGAAGAAGAAGTTGAATCCTCTTAACTATCATTCATAGGGATAATTTCATACACATGCTTCACTTCTGGCCATTCTGAATACAGTATCCTTCCATCTCAAAACACCCTTTGTCTTGAACATACCAATGTCGTCTTGGTTGAATAATATATTAGCCTTTCTATTTTATTATGATCACTAAAGTATACCTCCAAACACGAAGATTCCAACTTTGCTTTGAAAAGTTTTTATACCACATCCAAAATAAATAATAATTTTATTAATAATTCTAAAATAATATCATTCAAATGCTCTCAATTCTTGCTACCAAATTCATCACAATTTTAATAGGAGTAGATTGCTTATTTAATATTAATTATTTTATAACACTCGAATTTACTTCATTAATATTCAAAGTAAATACACTTTAATTTATTATTAAATTAAATATGGGAGCATAGTAATGTTGTGGCTTGTAAACAGTCACCCAATCCTCTCAATCAATTTCAAATGCAATATCTTAGGAGAGTCAATATACAAATGATATTGATGTATTCAGAAAGGTTGTCATTTAGCCTATTAAGCCTCTGCCTCTCAATAGATTTGAGAGCTTAAAGGAAGTTATGGATGATGACATCGACGATATATTGAATCATTTTCATGAATTAGAAAATGAATGAAAAACTGCTTCAATTCAGACAAACTAATTTGATAATTTGATTCATTAATATATTCAGATACCAATTATTTATCATCATTATACAAAAAGGAGCGTCTAAAGAATGCTATTCTCAATTTTAGAAAAATAATTTTAAACTAATGAAAACCTATCTCAAATTGTAAATTAAAATCAATTGGTTACATTAGTTAAAAACAACTATTTTTTTAAGATATCCTGATTATAAGCATTTTTATGCAAAATAATTAATTGCCTTACAACCTTGACTTTAGTATGAAATTATTATAAATCAATAATAAAATCACATTTAATCATATCGAAATTGATTTTCATAATTCTAAAAAATCTTACAGATATTTTAAAGAATTGCATTCAATCCAAATCTCAATATTTTAAATAGATACGCTTATTAAAAAATTTAATATTTCACATTATGCTCTTTTTATAACAAATTGAATAATAATTATAGTATTTAATTTAATTTATCATAAAATAATTTCTACAAACAGATGAAAATCACAATAAGAATAAAAATAAATACATAAAATATGAAGAATTCTCCAATAACAAATAATTGGTTGCTACATTTTGTTTGGACAAAACTGATAATGATTATACTAATATTTACTTATTGATATTAAATAATAGGTATATCAGGCTTTGGAAACGATATTTAAAATCATTTGCAATGAAAATAAATCTTATAGAGCTGAAGTGAATTTATATGAATTTTTTTAATAAAAGATATTAACTGTTATTAGTGATGATATGAGGAAGTTTAATTAAAAAGTCGATTAGAGAATATCATAAGATCCTTTTATTGAAGGCTTTCCATTTTATTCTCTTGAAATAAATCAATTTGAACATATAAAATCTAATTATGAATCTTAAGTATTGTTTAATTAAAATTCATGAGATTATGTAATATAGATGACTAAGACATGTTATGAATAAATTATGATAATCTATTTTAATCTGATTTCCCAAATGTTTTCTCATTTTTATATAATTTTATTTTATTTATTTATTTAATTATATTGATATAGATATAATGGGCTGTAATAGTTCAAGAAAAAATCTTTAAGAAAAGAGTTCTTTAAATAGCAAAGAACTTGAGAAATGCAATGAGAAATTTAAGAAATTGTCCTCAATTGCACCAGGGTAGTATTGATTCATATAAATTAGAAAAGCTGAACAATTTATTGCCATCGAAGGTTTTAGAACAGCCTTCACAGAAAATACGTAATTAGCTGATAAAATCTTTAAATTTATCAAAAGCCAAAGTGAAACAAACAATGTGAACAGGGAAACATTTGTATTATCAAGTAATGATGTTAAAAACGATTATTAGTGGAACTATTTACAAAATAGAAATCAGAAATATATGTTTTTACAAATAACTACAAGCATTTGGAACAATACTAGTTATTATTATTGATATCCATTTAACATCCTGAAATTTATAAGAGAGAAGAATTCAAGTTGTAATTGTTAACCAAAGTTGAAATCACATATTTATAGGCAGGGATATTCATAAAGGAGATAATCAATATGCTAAGTCCAAAAGGCAATAGATTAAGTGATGACGATGATGTAGCAGCTAAACTATTGATCAATAATATTTTTGGAGGTAACATAAATGAGAATTATCCTATAGATAAAACAAGCAACATGGAATCTCCAATAGTTTTGCAAATTAAATAAAAGTGGAAGTTCCTTTGATAAATACAGTCATAAGAAGGTACTTTGCTGGAAAGTTTACTGATTCCTCTCACAAGATTAAACTCCCAGAACTGACTGATAATTCCCTCATTATCAACTATTAAATATTGGGATTGTTTTATTTAAGCACTCCTTGGTTCTACTAAACCAAAAAAAATTTGAATTTGCTATTTGCTTATTAGGAAGGTTAAGATTAATTCGATTTAAACCTTTTATCAAATCAATTGTTATCCTAAAATTCTCCAACTCTATTATTATTTAGACATGTTGAACGATTAAATAAGTATGAAAAATTGCCATATCAACACACACCTGATGAAAATTTAGAAGCCTTTGAATAGCATTATCTATTTGGTTACTTCAATTCATCAAGGTGGAGATTAGCACCAGACATCACTGGAGATAAGAATTCATCAATATTTTCCATCGTTCCAAAATACTAACAATTTATTACAGGCAAAGGAAAGGGACAAAGCAAATATGCCCTATTGAATAGTGATCAAGGAAGACCATTGCCATAATCTTTATAGAAGAAATTAAGCAAATTTGGATTGGGTATTGGAGGTAGTGGATATGAACAACATAGAATTTGGATTGATGGTCAAAATTTGAAGGATAGCTATATAACAGATGATGATAAGACTTTTGCAACAGGTCACATATTGGCACCTCATATCACAAAATTGAATATTGATAGAATTGAAGTATGGAGTGTTGAGTTCATTTCTACTTAATAAGATTTGTCTCATTTTAGATAAACTCAAATGAATCAGTAATTAATGTTATCTTATAATTTAAAGTATAAATCAATTGTTGGAGGATGAAATTCCAAAATAAAATGTCGATCCTGGATCACTTATCAATTCAATTAAAAATAGAAATTCAAGGATTCAATCTGCTATACATACCTAATAAGTTGAAGAAGAGAAATATTAACAATGAATATGATAATCAAGAAGATATATACATAATGCAATATAATTTTTATATTTTAATAAATATATTCAATGTTTAAGTTTATGAGTACTAGTATGTAGAGTCTGTTTACCTAATTCATCAAGTTTTATCATTTATCGGATTCTTTTTGGTAACATAGATTTCTTCAACAATTACTTTTTCACTTCTATAGTTTAAGTATATAAATTATCTAAATGTATTTCATATGCAGATTATAAAGAGGATGTATCAGAAACATCAAGAATTTGATTCATATTACTTTCAGTAAGAGTTTTATATTTTTTATGGTTTTTTTTTGGTTTAGCCTTGTTTAGATTAGCAGCCTCTTCTGCTTGATTTGTAAAGTGACATCTATATTAAACCTATTTGGGTTGTTGATGTAAGTAATCATATAATTCAATGTCTTTGTATGTTAAGACTTCTTTCACAAAGAGATCGTATTTGTGTGTTTTTTATAATTTATTATCAGACAGTAATTTCATTCTGGAAAGTCTGTCTAAGTTTTATTGTTTTTTTTCATTCATCTCTTCTAATTCTTTTAAAAACTATTTACTTGAATCTTGTAATTAGGTTTTGAGAAATAGTTTTGGATTAGTTGAAGATTATGTATTTAATTTTGACTTTAATTATTATTTTCTAAACATCTTTTAATCGTCATAACTAATTGTAACAGTTTTTAATGCTTTCATTTATGGTACCATTTTTTCATATGTCTCAACCTATTCAATTTTCTTATTTATGTTTTCTGATGCTTCGACTATAGATTTTAGTAGTCCAACATTTTACAAACTTCTTCTCCGTTTTTCATCATTGTCCTTCTTTCTATTTACGACTTTAGATTTAATTAGATTGTTAAGGGCTGCTATCTTTGTTTTCAGATAATTTATTCTTTCTTCAGACTAAGTTTTAACATGTTTATATTTGTGTTTAAATCTAAGTAATGGCCCCAAAATAACCATACCCTTAGATTCTCTTTCTCTGGCTTGTTTTTCATATTATTCAATTTACTGTTGCTGATGTAGACGAGGACAATTTTTTGCTTGAAGAAGTTAAAAAGTGTTGATCCTACCATCTAAGAACTCATTAAAACTATCCTTTATTTTTATTTTGCCTGAGATGGGACTCGTGATATCATCTTATGCTGGATATAATTACTATGTTGTTTTAGTGGAAGTAGGAGAAAGTTTAGTTATGTCTTCTGATTCAGTTTTGACATGAGAAAAATGAATGGTATTCATTATATTATTAAAATAAATGCATTTTTTTGGTGATCAGGAAATCAACTATCTTGATGAATAATGATGTATGTTAAGTTGTTTTAGACATCACATCATAAAATAAGAGATTTTATCAAGTTGTATTTGTTTTAAAGTAAATTAACTTTTTACTAAAATAGTATTTGTTCTATTCTATTTGTCTCGATAGTGAAATCTGTTATCATCTACTTAAGAGGATTTCACTTAGGTTTGATAACTAAGCATAATTGAGTTATTAATAAACTAAAATAATTTAGAAATGCAAATTTTTAGTATTTACTGGAGAGATATCTCATGGTATAATTTGAAAGGTCACATTTCTAGAGGGTCGCTTTTGAGATTTATTTTTAGATATTTAAAATATCTTTATAATTTAATAGCAAATATTTGTATTTATTCATTTTACTAATTAATTATAAGTATTTATATTTAAAATAACATTATAATATATTGATATTTATTATTGTCTTGATAAAATGGGAAGATCGTATATAATTGAAAAAAATCATTATTTTTAAAGATCACTCTAAGCAATTAATAAAATTAGAATTAGGATATCATTATCATAATAAAATACTCATTTTATTTATAAGGATTTCGTATTCTGTGCTAAATCTCTATCAATTTGAGGGTGTAACATCACCTTTGATTAATTTTTCTTTGCTTATAAGAGATATGTAAAAAGATGTCTTGTCTTTGCTGTTACTAAAAGTTTCACTGGTTTATGGAATAATATACTCAATTTCAAATTAAGATCACTATTCCATCCTTATCTTAGTGTAAATGCGAAAACTTTCTATGATGTGCTTTGACTGAGCACATAAGAATCAAATAAAAAGTTTCTCAATAAGTATTTATTAGCAAAGTGGATAGAATTAAAGTAGAAAATAGTGTTAGTGATAAACACATTAATGCAAATGAATTCTAATTAAAATTATATCGATATTGCAAATTAAAATACAACCCCAGGCCTTATTCTAAATAATCTAAAATTTTTTAATTCTTGTATAAAATATATAGTAAAACTAATTAATGAATTACGATCTACAGCAACTGAAAAAAATATATACAAGTAAAAACAAGAAGCCTCCTACTGATAATCGATCATCAAGAAATGTTGGAGATCAATCAAAGGATAGGCAAACCTTGAATATATCATTTAATGAAAAAAAAAAATCAACTCCGAAAATTAATGTTCTTTTATAAGAACTTCAAAAAAGAACTAATTCATAAGAATAGTATTTTAATAGAACTTCTACTCCGAATTCTTAACATGAAAAATCATTAATAAATAAAACACAAAGATCTATTTCACCATAACTTTTATATTAAATGCCTTAGCAATTGAAAAAAATATATCAACAAATAAATTGTTAAGTTGGGTAAGATAAGATACTAAATAGAAATTAGAAACTCGATTCTTTTAAATGCAGAACAGAAGAATCGAAATCCCATAAAAATGAATCAACAAGTTATACTATAAGTGATTCAGAAGAATAAATATAATAGTTTATTAATTTAGAGGAAATTGTGTTTACCATTTTGGCTGTTATCAGCAAAAAGTAAAAGGTAATTAAATAATGCTAAAATTATCTTAATTAAATATCTACTTTTATGGTTGAAGAAAAAGATCAGATACATTAATAAATCTTATGTAAATCAATGATCTTGGAAAGAATTGGCATTTTAGTTGTTCTCTATAAAGCATTATCTGATACATTTGATGAGGATTAATAAAACATAAAAAATTTAGTATTTTACATACACAGCAGCATGGTTTTACATTTGGAGTCGATGCTTTAATCAAATTCTTTTTCTCAATCTTAAAAGGCATCAATACAAGCTAGATTAAATAAGGTTAGAGCCAGAAAAAACCAGCAAATGATCGATATTAATTTAATACGCAAAAATAGTAATGTCGTATATTCTCTTCTAATTCTATTGTAAGTTTATTATCAATATTTTTAGCGTTGAAAATGCAACTGATAATAATCTTAATTAATTAGAAAAAGTCTTATCAATAATCGACAACATCAACTTACAATAAGGAACAAAATTTATTAAATACTAATATGATAAAATAGTATTAAATATAAATCTATATTTTTAAGCTAGTACATATTTAATAGTTGAGATTAACAAGAGATTCTTCGGACTTTTAGTTTGACTATGAAGAAGTGATTGATTGTTAACAGATACCTTACTTATCTAAAACAAATAAATACACTTTGGTTATAGATTTAGATGAAACATTAGTCCATTATTAAGAAGTAATTGAGCTTATTTTTATATAGTTAGTGGATGATGGATAGTTTTTAGTTAGACCATATGCATAATAATTCTTGAAGGAGATGTCTAAGTACTATGAAATAGTGATTTTTACTGCAGCACAGTAGGATTATGCTGATTTCATATTGGATTTAATAGATGAAGGTAGAGTGATTGGATATAGACTATATCGTTAGCACACTACATTGGTCGACAATACTTACATCAAAGATATTCAAAGGATTGGTCGAGATGTAAGGAGAACCATAATTATCGATAATCTGGCTGAGAACTTTAAGTTTCAACCGGATAATGGAATCTAGATACAGAGTTGGTATGGAGATTAGGATGATTAAGCCTTAATTTTTCTATCCCCCTTACTGATTCAAATAGTTCAGAAGAAGATTCCAGATGTCAGAGATGCTTTAAGAAGGTTTAGAGACTAGATGCAAAAAAACATTGAAGATGGTATCTCAGATCCTCATTTGCATTTAAGTTTAGATTGATTAAACTTAAAGAGAAAGTTTTGATTATTTACAATGTTGTCTTATTAATATGATTATGATTTGAAAGCAAATTCATGAATTTTTTCTGAATTGAATAAATTTGGATTTAATAATCTAATGAGGTTAAAAATATAAACTTTTAAATTGCCCCGCATTTTAATTTGAAATAAAATGAAAGAATGCAGATTTAAGATGAACGGAAGATTGGACAATAGAAAGTAGTTAGCGTAGGATATCCCAGAGAATATACAAGATGTCAGTTATGAAGAAGATGAAAGAAGATCAATATTTATAAAATTCTAATAAAACCATAAATTATTAAATAAAATAATTAAGAATAAGATAAGTATGATTAGATCTTTTAAGTAATACACCTAGGAGACCAGCAAACGATTGTTGAGCCCTTTATAAAGCAGTCATTTTGGATACAGTCCAGAGACTAATCTAATATCGAAGCCTTAAACGCATATTGCGAGGAAATCAAGTCTTATTGACTTGAGGTAGTTCGAGGAGAAAAAATTCCAACTGCCGAGACACAAGGAGAACAATGTAATTAGGAAGCCTGTGACGTCTGATCCAATGTCTAGTAAGAAGATTTTGCAGATAGTAAAAGAGGCTCAATAATAATTATATTCATCTCAATAACCTAGAACTTAATAATAAGTGCAATAGCAAAAGCAGATCAGAGTTATAACCTTAGAGAATTAAATCGAGGGTCTAAATTTTACTTTTGCTCAAAATTTCTCGAATAAGAAAGAAATCATGAAGGAGTTTTCGGCACACAGCTTAAAAAAGAAGTTTTTTGCTTGATTCATATATATTATATCAACGATAACATTTATACTAATTTATTTATTAATAATCAATCTTTTCTAAGAGGCTTAACAATTCTTTCTGTTCCAGCAGCAGTGATGATCAAGATCTCAACGTTGTCTCCGGTATGAATGTCTCTCTCGGCTGCACAACTGAAGCAATCCAAAATGATGTCCAGTATTTCCTCCCTTGTTTAAGGAATGGTTTTATTTATTTTATTGTAACCTTTCAATTGATTATCCAACACAGCCACTACTAATTCTTACCCACTTCCTTGAACCCCATAAGTCATCTAATCATAACTACCAATTGCATCATATCCATAAACTACTCCGTGATTGTTTTCATCTAATCCAGCCAATAAGTTGAAGGTGTAATAAGGGAAAAATCTTCTAGAGTACAATTCTCTTGACAGCAAATGAGCGACAGTCTCTGTAGAAGCCTTTGATAATTATGATACATTCTTACTTGCACTTCATTCTAAAACTCATACAATTATAATCTTTGTTATAGAAACTTTCTCAATGCAATAAAATCTGCATATTGACCAGCTGTGGCCAAGACACACTTATCTGTCAATTAAGACAATTTAGTGGCATCTCTTGATAAGATGTTGTATCCATTGCTCAATCTTGTGTCTCCTGCTACGATGACTGCTCCTGGAATGCCCACAGCTTTTGAATTAATTCTTGTATTTACCTAATACAGTCCCTGAATTATCATGATATGGACTCCATTAATCACTCTTATGAGTAATGTTGGCCATTGCAGGGGCGTCTTGCTTAAAGTGCTTAAGCATGTCATTCACGGGGATATACATTTTTAAAATTAATGAATAACAATAATACTAATCTAGCCAAGAATTTATGGATTGAATGGTAATTGTTTAAGAAAAATGAATAAACCAATCCCACTTTGCAAATGAAGAAACAAGGCATCATGAGCAAAACAGATCAATATGCTGAATTCACATACAGACCAAATGCAACTAGTCCACCATCTATGTAAGAATTCTATGAATCTGTTATCAATGGGATCATTAAAAGATTTTAATTGGGTCTCTATCAAGGTGAATATCCATATTATAATGAATTATAAAGCTGTTTACACGAATTCATTAGGTTGATGAATTTCAAATCAGAAATATTGGTGGAGGTCTTTTAATCCATAACAAATTTGAATCTAAGCAAAGAAACATTTCCTAATGTGGTTGTACCATGTGCATCCTGTGGTATGTTTATCTATATCGTGCAACATTGTACTATCTGTTACTCTGCATTTTATTGTGATAAAACTTGTTTGAAGAATGGTAGACAAAAACATGAATCAGAATGTTAATAAGCTAAGATTACTCCTTCAATTATTTACCCATTATAAGTGGAAATTCATTGTGGTAGTTCATTAGGAGATGATGTGAAAATATATTTTTAGCATGAAAGAAAATTGTCTTTATTGTATAGAGGTTAGAAATTTCTGAATTCTATGTACAAAATTTTACTAAAAAATCGTTGGCTTAAGAATAATGGGTATAATATAATTGAAAACGAAACGTCAATCCAATTGCAAAGTACCAAAAAAGTTGATATGAAACCTGCAGAAGACTAGGGTGATCCCAATTTCTCTGATGAAGATTTGTATTTAAAAATGCCTTGTGTTCAAGAAATCAAAGTGATTTTTCTAAATCAAGGAGCCATTTTACAAGATATTATCAAAGAAACTTACAATTTACAAACAAATTTTATTCATATATATTATTTTCCTATTTGAAATAATATATTAATAAAGTCATTAAATTATCTTTTATAAATTCTTTAATCTTTTTTTTAGATTATTCAAAACTTCATTTGATTTTTTTGTTAATTAGTTTTGTGAAATATCCAACAACTCTAATTCTTAATGATATGACTTATCTAACTCGTAGCATAATTACAGAATTGATTCATCATGCAATAAATTATTTCTCAATCTCAATTCCTTGATCACAGGCTCAGCTATCAAATCAGGTAAAATGGTTTAGAACCCTTCATCTGTTAATTAATAATCATTAAAATCGTAGATCTCAGTCTCTTGAGGATCCTTTCCTTCAAGATTAATTGCTAACAATTCCTCTTATAGTTAATTTCTTTATAATAATAAAATCATACTCCTATATACATGCCATCTCTTAATCCAATTCTATGACATCATTATAAGGTTTAGAAGAGACAGGTTGATTTGGATTATTCAGAAGTTAGTTCTTAAAATTTCCTATTACTAACTCTTTATCTTTTATGACATCTCTCAATATTCTAAGTCCCTCTGAATCCTAAGGTTCTCCAATGCAATATTCAATTATAGGTTTACTTTTGAATTTGAACTCAATCAACGATGGCCTGCCTGAATAAAAGATTTCAAGTAACACTAATTTAGGTTCTTTGCTTGTGCTGAATATAAACAAGGTATGAAACCCTTTTATTTTAGCACTAAAGCAAGAATAATTCTATTTCCTCTATCCAATTTACACTATATTCTATTTAGTCATAAAGACAACATTGTTTTAATTGAATGTCCTGACATCTCTTTAATTGACAAGTAGCAAACCTGTAATGCCATCTTAATTCTCTAATTCTGATAATCGAAAGATGAATTGAGATTCATTTTATGTGTTTATGACAATTTGATAACTTGGATTGTTGATCCATTGTTAATTATTACCAGGAACACCATGAGTAGTCGTAGTGACATTAATAAAGAGTCCTCTGTAATCATCAGGGAAATCTTTAATTATTACAATGCAATTGAAGTTTTAAGTAATGTCTTTGATTGTAATCTCATGTGAGCTTACTTAAAAGTGATTCACAATTTTGACTTTATTCTCTTGAATAGATTCGAAAACATACATTTAATTTAATGTTGGTAGAAAGGAGGATTGAACCTTTTAATTTTTATTAAATCCTATACTGTTTATTTGCATGAATCCAACAATGCTTCCATTTTATTATAATAAAGTCAAAGTTTATTACAACTACTTTTAATTAACATTATCAGGATTTTCATAAACTATTATTTCAGGATCCAAGCCACACAGATTTCTTATTGAGTCTCTCAGAGAAATACCAACCAATTAATCATAGCCGCCCAAAATAATAGACATTGCCTTTTCTAATAGACTTACCCAAATGGAATTATAACCAGAACGAGAATATTTTGGTAAATGACTGGAGAAATAAACAAAAGGATCAATAATTACTGAGTATCTCTAATTCTTTTTGTATAATTTGAATATGTATCTATCTTGTTCTTCATCTATAATATAAAGTGAGCTAAAGAGTTATTGATGACTAACAATAAGAGCTATCGCATTTAAAAGCTCTCTATCTTATAATTATCCTTAGATGATTTGAATTGTTTGCGAAACAAATTGCATATTGTGAGCTTCTTCCAAAGTTTCAGTGATATGGATCAAATCATCGGATGGTTAAGGCAGAGTCATTTATTTTAATTGTTCTATGACTGTTTCGGAATGCCCTTCTAAAACATTTGGAGCGATTAGTTTCTATGTTAATGTTCTCATTTTTTATAAATTTCTTTCCATTAAGGAAATTGATGGTTAAGAAATTTATTGGGATTGTTGTTGTGATTTAAGGGATTTAGTCTTATCTGATTTTTCTGATTTTGGTTTATCTTCTAAATTGTTATTCGACATTTATTAATATTTATAATGGCAAATAATTAAATCGCTACTCAAAGATTAATGCGTGAGAAATAAAAGATGGAGCAAAATCCAAGTGATACATTTTTGGCATTACCTACCCGTTCTAATATTTTTGAGTGGCACTTCGTCTTATTTAATTTTGCGAGTGATTCACCTTACAAAGGAGGACAATATCACGGAATAATCCACATCCCAACTGACTACCCACTTAAACCTCCAGCAATTAAATTTGTTACTCCAAATGGCAGATTTGCTGTCGGAGAAAAAATTTGTTTGTAAATGTATATCAAGATCTTAGATCATTCACAAATTACCATCCAGAAACATGGAGTTCTTCATGGACGATTTCATCTATGCTTATTGGCTTGATATCCTTTATGCACACCAATGAGAAAACAGTGGGTGGTGTTGACTGCAATAACTACTAGAAATAAATCTATGCAAAATAGTCAATTAAGCATAATTTACTAAACCCATAATTTACAGAACTGTTCTCTCCTCATTTTGATAAGTTGGCGATTAGTTTAAATGAACAATAGGAAAGTTAGCCCTAATAGCCTGATTTTCAGGTAACCCTACTCCCACAAAGACCAGAAGCACCGGATAGATTGAATGTCAATAACAACAATATTAATAACAATAATGCAGTGAGAAAATTGGTAGTCTTCATAGTCTTATTGTTGGCATTCTTACTATTAATATTCTATGTGATTTTCGGATTAATTTGAATACTGTTATAAGATCATATTATATACACATTTTTATATATCATTTAAGAATTAGATTAATTTTATTTCCCTTATACTCGTATTCTGAAAGAACTGAAATGACCTTCAATGCTTCATAGATATCCAACATTGTAATCTAGATACTGTGCTATTCTAATTTAATTTCTAATCAATAAAGTTGATGAATACCTTAAATTTTCCCAACAAGTTTTACCATGTCTTGGATATCAAGCAGATCACTGATTCCAGAAAAAACGAGGACTTTACTAAGAGGGACTATTTTGAATTTGGTTTAACTTCCAACATAATATTCTTCATTAGGATTTGATGCTTCAAGATTATCAATCTAATGAAACAATATTCTTATCTAAGTTTGATATAAGGTTTTAGTACTTCTCTGTTGAAAAACATAATATTATTGAGCAGTTCCTTAGCTATAGTAGCATGATCGATGTTGGTAAATTGTAAGATTGCAATATTGTCCTTCTTTTAAAACAACAGTGCATTCAAATGGCCAAATCTATTGAACATGGTTATACAACATCTTGGCAGTCACTCTCTCATCTATGTTTTGTACTTTCAAATATTTTGATGGTTTTTAAGCCAGTAATTCATTAATGACTTGTTGTTATTCATCAAATTGAGTTAGGTTAGATCTTGCTACTTCATTTGCATAATCTTCATCTAAAATTCTTTCCAATTATTTTAATTATGTTTCCATACTATAAATTTATAATAATTTTAAACATTGCTTTCGTTGGAGATTCTTCCGATGCTTGAGACACATCAACTGCCTCTAATTTCAATACTTATGTTAAATCTATTAGGGGTGGTTTGGCTTCTTCCTCTATAAATAAAGGGGCTTTTGGCAGATTTTACACCTGCTTTTAGGGTTAAACCTGTGTCTCTACTTCGTGAGGTTAATATTAAGTGCCACGAGTATGATCAACCACTTCGAGATTGAGCTACTTTAAACGAGAAAAATGGATAAGAAGCCTATAAGTAGTTCCACAATTGATAGGTACCTGCCTCCCTAAGGTGTGATCGATTTACCCATCATATCTCTTCTAGCTGAGATTGCGTGTTTGATGTCGTAATATTCAATGAATGCCTTGTTTGTTTTTCCTCTCTCAAAAATGAGTATTTTCTTGATCTCTCCGTATTGTTTGAAAGTCTCGAACAAGTAATCATTCGTAAGAGGGAAAGAAGGAGGTAGATAAGTTATGATAAGTAACAAAATTTTACTGGGTGGGTCTCTTGAATTCATTTACTAAATTAATCAATTTAACAATTTCATTTGTCATATTTAATTCTAAATGCTTGCTCATTCTCCCTAAACCAATACATCATCCAATAACCTTCTCAAGTTTATAATAACTTGTTATATAAATTTACAACTGATAATCAAATAACGGGAAAAGCGAACAAAATTAACATATATATTCTTAACAGTTAATAGAAAAGACTTTTTTGATTCAATATCAATATCATTGAGATAATCAATCTAATTTAGATAAAAGTCTAAAGTGTTATTTATACTTGGCTTGACTTTTCAATAAGACAAATATTCAATTTTTTCAGATATTTAAATATAAATATTCCTAATCAATAGATTTAATAATTCACTTAGTATTTTATGTTTACGACCTCAAGATTTATTTATCTTAGCTTATTCTTTGTTACTATAATTCAATTTTAATTTCTTTAGATAAATTTTGATTTCACTCTTTAGTTTTTATATTATCTGGATAAAATTTAGAAATCTTTGCTTTTGATTACGTGAGTTCGATTAAAATAAAAAAAATTAAATCTTAACAAAAAATTCAAACAAATAATTTGAAAAATTTAAAAAACATAACTAAGAATAATATATAATTTAATCATCACTTTAATTAATATGAATATGTGATTTTTTTGAGTTGGTGTCTTTTATATTTCTAAATAATCTAATCTTTATTATATTGTGGATAATAAGATTTAAGATCGCATGCTTATTCAAATTTGTTGTGAAACTATTCCTCATTTAATGGACTATTATTTTCATTATATTATCTATAAGTGTCAGTCCGATATTTAAAATCGTGTTTCTGTGTGTCCAGCTTAGTATCTTCTCTAATTTTTTGGCTATCAGTTCTCAATGATATCGTATATCTTTAGCTTCTTGACCTACTTTGCATAGATAATTATTTTGAAGTATAAGATCCTTCCTTTAAGAGATTTTTGTTAATTTTGTCTGTATCGTTCATCTCTCCTACAGAAGGAATTGCCTATAATGGATTCTTAATGGATTTAGTGTTTGATTAACTTGTCCCAATTTGAGATTTCTTTTTTCTATCTTAGGCAATATATAAACTATCTTCAACATTATTCCTCTAAAACAACTATTTTTCATCCTAATAGAATAAAGGAGGTGAAGCATTAGGTACAGGAGGTATACCCATACTACTTTATGGTAAGTTTCCGCTACTGGATTGACTGCTGGATTTGTGTAATAATTGTTAATTTAGATGATTTGGCTATTATTGACGTTGCCCTATAGAATGATTGGAATATTTATCAGAATCTTATTATTTAGAAATCTTTCTTTTAGGATATTCTTTCAGAAATACATTAAATGAGCTTTAAGATAATTAAGAGCTTGGTATTTGTTATACCTTAACTGGAATTCCACTCATTTTATCTATTTGAGAATCATGTGATTTGATTCCAGATATAGATTTTTAGAATTTAGATTCCTCTTCAGAATGAACACTTAAGGAATTCAATGACCTAGACCGTTTTCTGAACCTCACATTTTTTGCTGTTTGATAGTGCTATTAGGCTTATTATTATTAAGATTTATGAGTTGATGTATGTTCTTAATACCTAATTTCTTATGTCATCTTAGTTTAATGAGTCCTCTCAATTTGACTAGCATCTGGATCTTCTTCATCAGATGAGAATGAAAAGTTATTTTCTTAGAATAAGGAGACAGCATCTTCAAATAATCTTTAACCAAATTTGGCATTGGTAGTCCTTCTATTATTTCTTTAGAATAAAGATCGTTTATTGGGAATAGAAAATAAATGCTTTGCTAATATCATTTTCCTATTTAATATTAGATGTAGTTTGCTACATTGATCAATATCATGCTCACTCTCCCCACAGCCAATGCATTTGACTCCTAAGTCTAACTTCTGATTCTAGAATGTCCACTAGTCTATTATCATCCTATATGTTTGCTAAATATATTCAATTATTACATAATCAACTGGATGAGATTGCAGGATTTCTAAAAACATCTACTTAGATAAATAGGCAAAAGAACAAGCACTATCAGTTTTCACACTATAAGAATGCAAAGTATTCATGAAAAATGGTCCATGGCCAAAGATATCTCCTTGCTTCATTTTACCTATGTGATATTTTCTGTCCTACAAATCAACAAACATCTGAGCATCCCCACTTACTAATTAATACAAAGCAACCCCTTCATGAGTACCATTTTCAATTACATAAGAGTTTGGTGCCACTCTATATTCTTAAACATTCTTAGCTAATTCCAATAAACATTCCTAACTAAAATATCTATAAAAAATGTGAATATTCGTTATAAATTAACCATACAAACATATTTAAATTTCCTCTTTTAAATTTGGACTTAAACAATTGATAATCTTATTCTCATCAACAATTCTAAATTTGTCTTCTTAAGTCCATAAATTTTATAAATATTATCTTACTCTAAACTATAAAGATTATTCGAAATTCTTTCGCTACATGTATCTGTTAATTATGGCCATATTCTCATTTATCTTCTCATCAAATTTATTCATTTCAGCAATAATCATGCCTATAGTATTTATTGAATAAGCAAACACTACGCTTGCTATGAACATAGTACAAACACAAAATAATGCTTCTTCATGATTTGCTGGTGTTAAATCTCCATATCCCACAGTAGTCATAGTCATTACTGACCAATAGATTGAATAACTATAAAGAGCAAACCAAGAATCTTCCACTATTCCTGCTTTATTAATCCAATTATTATGGTTCTTTTATGCAACCAGATACCATAGGCATCCAAATACATGAGCGTACAAAAATACTGTTCCGATAACACTTAGGAATCTATATCCTATAACAAATCTAGGATTACTCAATAATCTGCCTTCCAAAGAATGATAGACTCTGCTTAAGGCATTAGATCTTAAAAATGATAAACAATTCACTATCTTAATTATAGCATTGTCATTCTCAAATGTTTGAATCAATATAATGTTGATGAAAATTGGTAAGATCGATATCAGATCTACAAAAAAATAAGTCTTGAAATATCTCCTTGCTACTCTTTAGTATTTTATTACTACTTCACCATTTTCGTAGTATCCTGTCCTAAATCCTAAAAATATATCTATCAAATAATATATAAACATAAATATTAATATGTTTTATGAATTTTCCTTTTCTGCCACAAAGTACCAATTTAACACATTCAAATTAAAACAAATTTGTATTGACAATTAAAATAGAGACGATAATGTTATAAAAAATTTCACTAATTCCCAAAAGAATAGAAAATTCCCTTGGGGATCAATTGTATCATTTTTAATTTTATTTAGAAACACTTATAATTTACACACATTAAAGTACGATTTTAATGCTGTAAATGCTTAAAGACTATTAATTCTTTGTAACTTCTTCTTTGATTTCACTGGATCATGCATCTTTATAAAACTCTAATTTATGCATTTCTCATTTGGATTATTAATATCAGAACTTAAGTCTTAAATTATTTGCATTTGTTATTTATTGACCTTTCTTGAAAAAGGAGATAACTATTTCATTTTTTATATAAATTTTCTTGCCAAATGCATTCTATTTGTAATTTTTGAGAAAATCTTTGAAAAATGCTTAGTCTTTCTTTTTGGAGACTTGGATGATTAAACAACTGGACTAATTACAGTCTTACTTTTTCTGTGTTCCTCAGTATCCCCCAACTTTTTCAGCTCAAAGTTAGGACTATCAAATGGGATTAATTCATCCCTAAGTGATTACTTTAAAGGGGAGTCTTCAGATTAATCAGCACTGTTTCTACGAACCTAACGCGATGATTTGCTTCCAATACTTTTATCATCTTTCACTTTATCAGGAACTGTCTTATGTTATTTAACTCTATCAACTTTAAGTGCTTAATAATCAATGAATGCGAGAATTTGATCTTCATTAGGTCGTCTTACCTACATCAGATTTTAATTATTCAACTCTGTCACATAATTATCAAGTCCATTTTAATGACTATCACCTGATATATTAATTGAACCAGAACTCTAAGGTTGTATAATCATAAATATTAATGAAATATAAAATTAGAATTTAATTTTAATGGAAATTATTTTTATAATAAAATTCTAGATTTCTAAGATTAAATATTTATTTTGATTGATTCTTAAGTTTCAATCTATATTAACATAATAAATTTAATTGGATGTGTAAAATAAGTTCATATAAAGAAACATTCAAATGAATAAAATATTTTATTAGAAGACTCAAATAGAATAATATTAACAAGAAGCCAGATTAATTATATCGGATTCTGAAAATAGGAAAAACATTAATAAATTATTTTTCTAATGTTAGGTTTTAATTGCCACCAAAAATTTCAAATTGAGTAGTTATTGCTCATAAATTACAAGTAATAATTTGAAAAGGAGATTTTCTCCCTTTAAACATGGATTCAACAAAAGTTCATATTAATATTAATAATAAATAAATTGAATAATATCTAGGTAGATTTAACTAACTTTTATAAATATATGTTTTTGTAATAAATTATGCTTTATGTTAATTTAAAATTGGACAAGCTCTTATTTTTATTTTAAGTTAATAAATTAAATTTTAAATACAAAATATTATTATTATAATTAAGAAATGGAAATACTAAATGAATTATTTAAGAAGAAACCAAAAAAATAGCAATAAACAAATGAAAGAGAATACACAGATTTGAGTGACATTTAAATGATGATTCAATATACTTAGAGAAGACAGGGATTGGGATTTGACGATATTGATAGAAGAGCAAAATTTTAATAGCCTTTTGTGAAGAAATTGAAAAAGGATCAGATTGTAAAGAAATAGGAGAAACAAAATGAGAGTGAAGAACCAAAGTAAAAAGAAGAAGGTGGTAAGAAGGTAGAAAACAAACTTAGTAAGAGCACAATAAAAATAAAAAAGAAATAATTTGTAATAATCTGAGTATAATTTTGCGGGTGTATTTAATTTATGATGAATTTTACATAAAAAGTAAAAAATTTTTAATTTGTGATTTTTTATGGCTGAATTTTCAAACTTGACACAGGAGTAATTGTTTTAGATGCTTACCTTCGTCCTCTCTGGTGATAACGAAAAGATTAAAGAGGCCACACGTGTTTTAAAAGTATACACTAAGTCTGTGAATTGCGTAGGACCATTGGCATTAATAATATCTCAAAATGAGAATGTATGAATTATGGTTTAATAGAGTAGTAATCATTTAGACATTTGGCAGGAGTCTTATTAAAAAGAAACATGGCTACTAATTATGATAAATTGGATGCTACTGCTTAAACTCAATTAAAGCAATTGTTATTGGAGAGATTCTTTTCAGAACCAGTCAATCCCATCAGAACAAGTATCGGATCATTGATAGGAACCATTGCAATTTAAACATTAGGAGAAAATAAATGGCCAGAACTATTTTAAGTTCTATAAAATTAAACAGCAAAGAACTAAGACATAGTCACTAGATAAAGAGGTTTAATGTTATTAGCTTTAATATTTGATTACTCTGGAGATAGTTTGAAACCATTCTACTCTGTATTTTATCCATTTTTCATTGAAAATCTCCAAGATAGTGACAAATAAATCAGAGTACAAACAGTCAAATGTTTGATTTCTTTGTTTGATAACATTGAGCATATGAACAAATAAGAAGTAATTAAGTAATCTAAATAACTTAGGCTTAATAATACAAAACTCTAGTTGAACCAATCTTAAGATTCGTAGATTAATGTATAAAAGAAGGAGATGAAGATAATGCCTATCATTGCTTTGACGCTTTTGGATATTTGGCTGAAAGCAAATTAACAATTTTAGATACTCATTTGGGTATGATTGTTGAATATGCTGCTAGTTAAAATGTATCAATACATAATTTATTCATTAGCTTTTGTTGAACCCCAAAATGTAGCAGCAAATTTAAGGAATGTGTATTGGATTTGATTGATAATGTTGTAGAATACCACAAGAAGGTATTGAATAAGAACCCAACATTATTAAAATAACTTATCGAATGTTTATCCTTAGTCGTTGCCTAACCATACACAGAAGAGGAATTGACTCAAGATGAAGAACCCCTTTAAGATGTGACCTTATGGCTTTTGGAAACCTTGGTGATTGGTTTAGGTAAGAAGAAGACTCTGTTTGGTTTATTTTTGGAAACAATCATAAAATTGGTAGACTCGGGAGATATAAACTAAATGAATGCAGGGATTCTTGATATTGGCAGCTATTACAGAGGGACTCTAAGATCAAATTAGAAGATAATTACAAAATCCAATTATGAATGTCATTATTCCCAAAGGATTGAAAGATGAAAGAACAGCCGTAAGAGGAGCAGCAATTAAGTGCTTATCCTATTTCAGTGAATGGTTATGTCCAGAAATCTTGACTTACGATTAGATTGTCATTCCAGAAATGATTAATTGTCTTAAATCTACAGATCACAAGATTTATGAAAAAGCATTATTGACTATTGACATTTTTGCTGAGAATATGGAATCAGAGAAGATACTTCCTTACATGTAAACACTCTTGCCTAGTTTGGTTCAATTGTTCTTACAATAAACAACTACTTTCATTGCCAGAAGACATTGCTTGTCTTCAATCGGAAGCATTATCGTTTCATCTAAAGAAGCATTTGCAACTTATTTGAAGGATGTCAGTGAATTGTTATTACAAGTATTGAAAGAAAAGGATACTCCTGAAATCATGAGTATCAAATCAGAGGCAATCCAAGTATTCGGAACTATTGCTGAATCATTCAAATCTAATTTAGAAGTGTAAAATCAATTGATCACTCCATTGGCTCCATAAATATTCGAATTGTTAACTAAACATGAAGATTTTGAAATCAGAGAAGCTTGTTTAGCTCATTCTTTTATAATATGGCTGCAGCTTAAGGCGATGAAGTTTGCTCCCATCTTCACTTAAATCATCAGTTACACTATGAAGTTGGCAGAATCCAAAGAAGGAATCTCTTATGACAAAGAAAAGAAAGAGTTCTCTTTAGATACTGAATCTGAAGATGAAAATTAACAAGGACCTATGAGAGTCAAAGTCACCTAAATGGATGAGAAAGCTGCTGCTATCCATGCCTTAGGTTAATTTGCACTCTCTGTTCCATAATAATTTGGACAATATTTCAAACCCACTTTTGATATTTTAGATGAAACGGTTGATTTCTTCTATGATAACATCAGAATGTAAACTCTTTAATGCTACAGAGATTTAATCGAAGGATATGCATTATTCAGACATAATGGTGTATTACCAAAAGTATAGTAAGGATTACCAGCCATTGAAAATTTAGATGCTGAATTCTTAACATTCTTGTAAACAGATGTCATGTAAAAATTGATCAGAGTTATTGCTGAAGACGAATCCTATGAATGTGCTGCTCTTGCCATAGATGTCATTGATCATCTAACCAAGAAATTAGGTCCTTAAATTGTCTATAAGAATCTTGATGATTTAGCCAAAGTTATTACCTTAGTATTGAATAAGAAAATCAAGTGTTTAGGAGCTGATCTTGATTCAGAAGGTGAAGAAGAAAATGATTCAGATATGAATCTTAATGTTCTTGAAAATCTCACTGATTTGATCCCTACATTAGCTAAAAATCTGAAAAATGGATTTGTTCTTATGTTTAGAGAGATCTTCCCTCATTTAGCAACCAATCTCCATAAAGATAAAGAAATTGATGATATCATTTGCACAATTGGATGTCTTGCTCAAATCTTTGAATATGAATCAAGTCTTATCGTTGAATGCCAATAGGTTGTGTTACCATTCTTGTTGAATACTGTCCTTGCCATTGGAGATTAAGAATTAAATAGAAATGCAGCTTATGCTTTGGCTACATATTGTGAATTTGGACCATAAAATGATGTTGCTTCAGCTCTCCCTTAAATTATCTAAACACTCACAAATATCTTTACCACCGCAACTACATACAGAGAAGCTGCTGAAAATGCTACTGCCGCTGTTTGCAGAATTCTTATTAGATTCCCATAAGCATTGCCTTTGGAAACCACACTTGATCATATCTTGGCATAATTACCATTCAAAGGAGATGTTGAGGAGAATTTCACCGGATTAAGATTCCTAGTCAACTTAGGTAATACTATTCCTGATCTTGTTACTCCAAGAATGGAATAAGTTATTAAACTGTTATTAGATTCCCTCATCTAAAAGGAGCATTATAAGGTATCAAATATATCTATGTAAATAGCTTAAAGAAGAATAATTAAACTTCGTTGTGACAACCGTAAAGGGATTGATACAAAATCAATAATACAAAGCAATTATAGAAAACATTATTTTGAATGTTTAAGATTAAGGACAAAAAAATAAAGTGATCGCTCTTCTTTAATGATGTTGCATGAAATTGCTAAATTTATGTTTAATAATCAATTTAATAATTCATTACACACTTCAATCAACCTCTAATTTCTATTTCTAGAAATCAATTCCGCTTAATTTCTTTTTACTCTTATATTCTTTGAACTTAATTTTTTATTGGAAGTTTGCTGTTGTTCTTGCTAATCCTCTTCAAACCAATGTTAGTCATATTGATCGTCCTCAATTGAGATTTACGATATGAAGTTATTTTTGGAATTAAGCAACTGAACTCGTTTTCCATAAAGGATACTTAAGACTAGTTCTTTTTAATAACTTTTAAATGGCTTTAATTATTTCATCTCATTTTGCTTTAGCAGTCTCTCCTATCTAAATTGATAATCTTATGGACCATTGAGTGTAAGCATCATGGATTTAGCAGGTTTGACGTGCTTGTTAGTCTACATGTAACCCAAAGTAACAAACATACTAACTAAATATTGATTATTAAAGATGTCTCCTTAATACTAAAGATAATATGCATATTAACTCTATCGAATCTGCACAATCCTTTTTCAATTACATCAGCCTCACTCTGAATCTCATAAAACTATTTCATTTCATTTAAGTCATGCAAGAATTTCAATGAGTTGATAAACAAAAACCTACATTTAAACATTAGGCTTTATACCCTCTATATGTCTATTAGGTCACTTGTATGGTTTCCAACAACTAAAAAGGATCGAAGTAATATTTGGGTTCAGGTTTAGATATCATTTCTTCATATGTTAATTGTTTTGGAGTATTATAATAATCCAATCTTTTGTTATAAAGTACTCTACCCACAGTATTAAAAAATGTTAATTAAGAGTCTTTGCTTTAGTTCTCATCTCTGTAGTTTATTGAGTAAATAAATGCTTAATTGTACGCATTTCTAATATCTCCATTCGATAGTTCTGCTATCTTAGTCAACATATCATATTTACTTAATGTAACACATTTGAATTGACCCTTGGAAAACAAGTGTGCAAATACTTTTCAATCTTATTGTTGGTTGGACTTTTGAGCAACACAATATTGCAATATATTTTAATAAATTCTTAACTTAAAATTTTAGTCAATTCATAATCTTTTAATACTGTTGTATTTACAATTATTACTAATGGCTTATTGCATTTTGTGTAAGTGTATTATTATTACAATTATCTTAATGAATTCAAATTACTAATCCCACTAATTTCTTTTAAAATTATAACTAACACCATTACCAATACAAATACCTCTTTAATCATCAATTTTTGATAGTTAATCTTACATAGAATACATTAGAGGATGCACTTCATTTAACATCCAAATGTCTCTGAATGCTGAATCTACCTCCAAAATTTTGTACTTGAATTCTGCTAGAATTGACTTCGCCAAATGCAACCTAAACTTATAACATCTAAATCACTTTCCAATCCCAGATGTCCCCTTTATTATAGTTATTGGTTTTATTTGAAAATTGCGTAAACCATCCTTTATTTCTTTTATTTTCTTATCATTATGCATCAATAATTGACTAAAATTAATAAAAATAATTAACATGGGTTAATAATGTTGTCGTAATTCTCCACTTCCAGACTTAGAAGATAAATAGAATAACAATCCTCCCGAACAGTATTCAAATAAATAAGATACCTTTGCAACTCGTACTCAATCATACCAAACAAGAATCAATGAATTAGAAAACAATGTATAAACTTCCTTAGAAGTAATGAATAAATTGAATGATACAATACTGAATGTATTGCCTATTTCATAAACAATAGTTAGTAGTATAGGTCGAAAGCTTAAATAATTAATTAGAGCAAAAGTAGAAATTAGAACAGATTGAACCTAAAGTGGTAAAATGAATTGACTCAAATTGTATTTTCTTAACTATTTATATTTATTATCAAGATTATTTGCTATCACTCTATATGTAGAATAAATTTATAACATTAACATGGTTTAAAATATATTTATCAATAAAATATACTATTTTACTTATAGGAATTAGACTTTGAAATTAGAAATGGATGATGAAATATTAAATGTTGAGTTAAATATAGTAAATTATCAAGTTTTCGTTCTTTCCGATTCTAAGATATTATATTCAATTCTCTTGTACATGCTTAAAAGAGCTTTGATTCTTATAGGTTGTTTTTCAGTAGTTGTTTTCTTTTGCTCAACAGACTGTTCACTTTGATAATTTGTAATTGAAACAGAGTTTTTAGTTGAAAATGTATTAACAAATAGTTTTTTCGCTAATAATTATCGATAGATCTATCTTTCTTCGGATGTTGATGTATGATTTAATTAATCGATTTTTTTAAGTGGAGATTTAACTAAGTTTTAAGAGAGTTAATTCACCAATTCATGAGGGTTTGAAAAATTTTTCTTCTTCAGTTTTCCCCAAGAATTCGAATAGCCTGAAGTAAAGGGATTCATATCATTTAAATCTTTAGATTCTTTGAGGTCGAGATTTAATTGTTAAGTGTTTGATTACAGATTCTTACTATACTATATAAGTTATTTCTTGAAACCAGGATTTGGATTGATTGCTAATCTCTTCTCCTTCACAAAATAAAAGGTTTTTTCGTATGGCCATTTATTAGTTTTCATGAGATATGCAATCACACATGCACTGGACCTTGAAATGCCTGCAGCACAATGTACCAAAACGGAACCAGAGTTTAACCCAGTCGATATTTCCTTGATAATTTCATCGAAATAATCTATTATTTGTGCTTTTTCTGTATCTTCAACTCTATAAATCTGACTTCATAATAAGTTTTACTTTGTGAGAGATGTTTAGAGAGTTTTTAAAATTTACTAAAATATTATTTGCCACAGTTATGACTGTCTGGATGTTATTTTCTTTTAATTATTTAATATTTTGAGCTGCTTTTAGATTTCCCAACCATAGTGCTCCTTGGGTTGAGGTTTTATCTAAAATTAAATCCATCTCATTAACATTTACGAGAAGCTATTATTTTTTCATTTCCTTGATATATATATGTGTTATAAATAAAAATTATTAATTGGAATAACAATAATTCAGAATTTTGATGATAAACTCAGTTAATTTTATCATCTTCTTCTTTTACTTCTGGCGCTTAGGCCTAAAACCCATGGATTTAATAATTCTACGGATTTTAATAGATTTGATTACTTATATCATTAATGCCAATTGCATATTAACTAATTTTTATTTTTCTAATTCTCTTTGACAGGCAGCCAAGGCAATTTAAGCATTCTGTTCTTCATTGCTATTAATTTGTTATGGCTAATTTTTCTATCTATTCAGCAATAAGGATTGCTATTATAAGATACTCTTTGTAATGTGTTTGTCGGATGCCTAGTTGAGATGAAATTTAATACTTTTAAATCAGGAGAAAAGCTTCTTTAAGGAATCTAAACCTCTCGTTCAAGATCGTACATGGATTATACTTTTCTTTAACTGCAGACACTGAATTCCGGCTCACTTTTCTCTTTTTTGTTTCTCTCTCTTGTTTTCTTCTTACCAATCCGACCTTCCTTTCTATAAGTCTGCAAAATTGCTTTAGCTGTACTAAAATTAACTCCAAATTCTTTTGCTGCTTCCTTAATCGTAGATTCTTTCGATAAAATCTTTTTTAACAATAACACTCTTTTTGATTAGTCAATAACTGCATATTTTTTATAGGAATCTTTTTACTTTTGATTAGAGTCGTTTTACTGTTGTTTATGTCTGTAATATAAATAAAATAATTAACTGAGAATTAGGAGAGAACTAATCTTCATTTTCTGAAGGTATCATGAAATTAATATTAAAAAAAGATAAAATTAATGCAAAAATACATTTGCTATTGTTTATGAATTGGATGAATTAATAATATTAAAGACTAGACAGTAATCATTTATGATCAATTACTTAATAAAAGTCAATGTTATTATTTCATAAAATACAAAAAAGAAATGAAGCACATTGTGATATTCTTAGATCAAAACTGAAAACAAGATAGTGACATAGATTATGTTGATATAAACAATCTTCATTGATCTATAATCTTATTTAACTCTGACTAATTCTATTTCTCCTACACTCTTTTATTCTTCCATTTAGAAACCAAGTCTTAGCCTTAAAGAAACTCTAACTTATTATTCTAAATCGATAAGCACATAAATATTTACAAATTATTCCTACTTTAACTATTCATTCTGAATCTCAATCTCATATTATTATTGAATTTACTATTATTATTACATCCATATATGTGGTGATAAAATTGGACTCTTGTATGGAGATTACGCAATGAATTGGGAATTGTACAAGTATAGTGGAGTGTATACGATTGGTGTTTATTAAATCTATTATTGAAATGGTGATAACTATTAGAATGGATATGTATGTTATTTGAGACCAAATCCTAGTCTATTAATTTAACAAGGTGTTTATTAGAATAGATCATTACAAGCATCATTCATGTAAGGCCTGAATCCAGTGTATTAAGGTATTGTATCTTTCGTTTGAGTTTATCCAATGTAGGAAGGGGATTAAAGTTAGCATTTAGATTAGGATTAGATGAATTGTTAAGATTGGCATTCAAATTCTTAATTTTATATTGATCCTTAGGAATGAGAACTAGATATACCTTTTCTATTCTCTTAGCTTTGAGTATCACAATTTCCATTTGTAGATAGACAAAATTACTGATTGAGTAATTTAGGTGATATTTTTTTATCGATTTCTTATTTTACATAGAGATTCTCAATAACCTTAACTTTTTTCTTTTTGATTTAGATCTACAATTCCTATTCATCTTGATTTTTGAGTTATTATTTTTTTTTTGGTTTTTATATATTAATACTCTTAGATTAAGACTCTTCACATTTTATTTTGGTTTCATTTTTTACTGAATCTGATGGATTGTTCTCTTAGTTAATTGCAGTAGAAGTTTATTTAGCTAAATATTATCTAATGGCTTATATTTCTTCAATTTCATCATCATCTTCTTCTTTGAAAATCTTATGAATTAGACTCTTATATCTAATTTAAGTAGCGTATAAATTGATACCTATTCTTCACTTAATTTTCAGTTCTCCCTTACAATAATGAGGAAATCAAGGACCATCTCTTGCCGTTATTCACTACTAATTACAACAATTAATGGTCTTCTTAATCAGTCCAACTAGATCTAATTTTAATTGCTAAATATAGGGTTACTTATTTAATTTAGGATTTAAATAATTCATCCATCTTTCTCTGACTTGTTTTGGTGTTCTAACATACAGTCCATTGTTATGATTATAAAGCTCTAAGGCAATTTAGGTCCAGATGTGTTTTTCCTCTTATTATCTAAAATGAAGAAATTAAAGTTTTAATAATATACATCATCAATGATCTTATTATATCATCTTCTTCTGATTCCCAATTCAAACTTTTAGCCATAGGGTTTATCAGAGTAATCCATCGTTGTTTCAGAGTCACCTCATCAAAATTGAATATTCCCGATAATTCTAACCACTCATCTGAATTTGGATTGATGTTTTTTTTATTTCTAACTTAAAAGTATTTCACAATAACCCAAATAAATAACATCTTACATTGCTTATCCCACTTCCTTTTCAACCCTTTATTATCTTCCGATAAGAGTCTTATATATATTATGATTTACTTTTAAGCAATTTGGTCGAAATGTTTGCTATTAGGATTTATGAAGTTTTCCTTGATCTTAAACTAATTCCTATAGTAAAAAGGAATCTCCATCTATTTGATTTAGCCTAAGCTACTAAGGAACTCTTGAAAATTAGCCATTAACAATATTAGTCACTAAATCTTTAATTTATATTATTTTATTCATCATCGCACCAGTTAGTTGTAACTCAATTCAGTTAAATATAAGTATATAATATTATCATTAATCATCATCCTCAATAATATCGAACATCGAAACTGTAGGTATCTTCCAGTTTTTTTTAGTTTCTTCATCGACTGAAGTATGAATCAAATGAACCATAAAAGCTTCTAGTTTATAGTACAGAGGCTGTGCGAACCTCTATTCATAGGTCCATTCTTTCTAAATATAATTATATGAAATGAATACTTCGCTTTGCTTTCCAATTCCAATTGGAGAGTATTTATCAGCTATTCTCGCCAATGCTTCCATGAATTCTATCCATTACATCTAAAATAGTCTATCACTTTCTAATTCATCAACTTATGTCAACATAGATAAGCAAAATGCTAAATTAACATCTCTTTCAACAAAATTTTCATCAAAAAGATTGGCCTTATTACACACATCCTTCAATTCATCTAGACACATGAATGGTGCTTGTCCTGGCTTAACCTTTTTTTATGAATTATGCATGTACACATAATCAATTACTTGTTTGTATTTTTTACATACATCATCACATTATTCTATAAAGTACCTTTCCATTCTCCATTTATGAGAATCATATTAAGACATATGAGGTAGACATTAATCTAATATCATTCGCGTGGCTTATACATATGATGGAGAACCAGGTTAATTTCTAATGTATTTATCCTCTGATAATCTCACTAAAAATTCCATCATCTAATATCTGACTAAATATCTCTCGGGATTTCTAAAATTGCCCTTCCAATCTGATTATGAAGCACTACAAGTAGCAATAAATTTTAAATCAACATCAGCCAATTTCATTTATTTTCCATCTATTAATTAACATTAATTCACAAATTCAGAAGTTGGGTTTTGAGACATAGAGAATACATCACCACTTGGATTTATGGCTGAATAATATCTATAAGTCTCTCTTATTGATTTATATGATTGCCATAACATCTCTTTAATTTATTCCTATTCATCAGTTTTCTTAACAAATTTTGTGATCTTAGAACAATTCCAATCTCTCTCAAAGCATTTACGCAATAGTTCTTCTGTATCAAATTTGTATTTAGGTGCCCAAATTGAAATCGGATATGACCATACTCGCTTCTATTTTTTCATTTTAGCAGGAATGTATATTGGATCACAAGTCCTTGGTTTTACATTATAATTTGGATCCCAATCTTATATAACTGGTTTCCCTTTATTTATCATTTGATGATTTGTTTCATCCAATAACACATCTATAATTTAATCTGCTATTTTAGTCCTCACTCTAAACTTTTCATTATGAACTTTTTATGGTTCAGTCAGACTTGCAACTTGCAATTGAGATCCAGTATAAAAATAATCTAATTCTCCTGTTGGTACCATTCGATTTGTCAAGTAAATACCATTCTCATCTGGTTTCCCTAAAAATATGGCTTCATATCCCTCAAAATCAAAATGAATGAATATTGGTTCTTCTGATGCATTTCCACTCTTATCTAATTATTTTTAATGATACATATTACTTGGAATCCATTCAAACTTCTAACCCTACCATCCATCACAGATCCAACAAACATCCATTATTTTTTCTGATCTTGGACCTTTTGAATATGGTTTACTATGAGTTTCACATCCTCTAATTCTATAATCTGTATGAATTTAATTGAAGTTCCTCATTTCATTCTATATCATTAAGAATCCTTTTGAATCAACATATCCAAAATTGCCAGAAAAATGAAAACCATAGATTGTATGATTTTCCTTTAAAGATTCTGAAATTGATTAACTATCTGCTAAACTGAATTAATTTGCTGATAAGTCTAAATGAATCATTTCTTTATTGTCTTCAAAAAATTATTTTAGAACAGGAGTTAAATTTGAACCACCACATCCTAATAAATTATAAGACAAATCTAAAACTTTGATGTTCTTATTAGTAATCAATGCTTTAAAAACTTCAGCACCACCACTTCCTTTGAGTAAATTCCAATGAAGATACAACTCTTCCAAAGAGTCATTAGTCTCAATCATTTATTTAATAAAAGTGTGAGAAATATTAGTGATTTGATTTTTAGATAAATTAAGTAATTTGACGGTATTATTTTTTTATAAAGCCTTAAAGAGCTCCTGGGCTAAGATATCGCCCAACTGATTATCTTCCAAATTCAAGACTTGGATTCTTAGATTCATTAAGATATAGATACTTGCAAGTCTAAGATGGGAGCACACTTAAAACTGGTTCCAATCCTTTTTTTCCGATTATATTCGAAACCATCTCAATAGACCTCGCTTATTTGGAAATTAAAGGTAATATCAAAGAAGCTCCGTTTTCCTTGATTCTGTTTGAATTAAAATTGAAATCCTAAACTACAGGGAGAGTTCTCAAACCCTCAGATAGTACTTCCACATATTTATCACCATATTTGTGATTTTCTATACTCAATACTTTGGATTCTCCCTTCTATTTGATTAATCCCATCTTGCAAGGAAGTAATTTTAATTGCTCTGATTTTATTATGAGATTGGTTTGAACAGAGTCTAATTTAATTTGGATCTTATCTTACTCTAAATCGCAAAGAGATTATTCTACTCCTTGATCCTATTTATTTTTTTATAGGTTTAGTAATAATTCTTAACTGACTCTGGGCCAAGTAAGTCTTTTTATTTCATATCTTCGCAAATTTCTTCTTAATTATTTTGCATCTAAATATAAACATCCTAATAAGTTTAATAAAAGATAAATGTACTTCAGTGACTTTGTCTTTTTCAACTTTTTCTTGTTTCTCTGCTTATGTTTGAATTCTGAAATACCATTTGTTTTATTTTTTGTTTGATTCCTGAAAGGATTCTGTAAGTTTTCCATCCATAGGGAAGCGAGCCAATCTGCAAGTTGACATAACTTGAGGTAAGACTGTAGGCTTAAATGAGAACTAGGTGGATGCTTATTTCATTTTCTATTCATTGTAGGGCGAATTCATTTTTATATAATTATTAGAAACTCATAATAAATTAAGATAATCATATTTTGCCTCTATGATTTTTACTATTTTTTAATGGATATTAATGGCTTGTTCCATGAGACTCTCCTCTAGTTTGATCATGTAATAGATAGGCACATTAATATATTATTCCTTTAAGTTAAATTGCTTATTATCATTGATTTTGAAATCTTAATTTTACTCATCTGACACATAAAGTTCATTGAAGTATGGATCTGTTTATTTCTTGTCTGTTTTCAATAATTTTTTTCTCTTTTTTATCTCCTTCTCCACTTCTTTCAATTACTTTTCTATTGTTTTGTCTTCTTAAGATGTGTGCTTCTAATGATTGTCTGATATAAATTATTTCTTCTGTTTGAGTTCATAATTAGGGTCTTCGACATCGTAATATTGCTCAAATTTTCCATTAAATTTTGGAACACTTTCAAGCTTTTGTGGTTGTAAATCTTGGCCATTTTATGATTAATTATTCCTTTTATAAAAGTGCAACCATTATTTGATTAATATGGGCAACACTTAGGTTTTTTCAGCAACTTATTTAATGGCCTCCTCACTTGGATCCTCTCCTAATTAGGATAATATGTATTCTTTTATGTTTGGGTTGTTTTTATCCATTATCTAATTAGATAATTATTTATCAAACCCTGCTTCATTAATTGAATCCAAAACATTTCCATACAAACCTTTAATAATATAAAATTACTTATATTATTTTGAATTTTATTTTAAACTATTATATCAATTTAATATTTTTATATATACAAATTAATTAAATATGTAATTAGAAACACATCACGAATGTACAGATTCTTAATCCAGAGGTTCAAAGAACTTATACTTGTATTCTTCGATTCCTTTCGAACACCCAATCACAAGGTATTCTACTTTATCATGAAATCGAACTGATTTTTTCCTTTTTTGTTGTTATCCCTCTGAATCTTGAATTACTCTTTCCGTCGACATAGTAGGCAATTAAGATATCGATCGTTTATCCTTACTTTGATTTTTCATCTTGGATATCAATTTATGTAAAGGGATAGAATTTTAGTCATATTTTATTAATGAGGATAGGTTCATTGTTTTTGTTATGATTGAGCACACTCTTTGCCCACTTTTGGTAGGAATTTTCGAAAAACTATTGGATAAATAGGACTTAGCTGAAGGGTTGTAATACCTGATTGAATTGGTGACGACATAATTATTCTAACTATTGAGAGAATTCGAATGTTAAACATTCTTTTAATTCTTAATGGGACTTTGTATGTAGTTCTTTTTCGTAGGACTCGGATTTTAGTTAGGTGGATTTTTTGGTAGTGGATTACCAGAAGTCGTTCGAAGTAGATTCTACATTATTTTTTCAGAAATTATCATGCTTGAGACCTTTGGAATGTAGATTTGATTATTCTTAATATCATTTTTATGATTGGAGTTAGGCCTTATCACTTAGCTTTTTTTCATTAATTTTATTATAAATTTCATTTATATCAAGAATTTAGTTAAATTAGTTATATTGCAAAATTAAACCCAATTAAAATAATAATTAATAAATCAGGCAAAAGTTTATTCCCATTATTAATTCCAAGCTATATTTTATTCTTATATTCCTTCTTAAAATTGATAATCAAAAATATAAAAAATCTTTTTTCCATGATTTTGATATATTTATTAAAATTAGACTATATTTAGAATAGTTTTAATATTTTATTTCAGTTCTAAAATGAACATTATTTTATGATTTATTAAAAATTATTGCTGCAAATTAGATTTAATTTGAAATATCATCAATTTAATAATTATCCTAAAAGACATCAATATGGTTATTTCTACCTCCTTTAGCAAGGAGAGACTAATCGATACTTGTAATCAAATTTATTCCAGAGATTTAAAATTATCCAAGATATCCTTATAATATATTGGTATTCAGTGTGAAAGATGCTGTAATCAATTTTAGATTCTTGAATCTCAGAAAGAGTATCGTTGCAAAAAAGGTTGATTCAATTTTTATTTAGTTCCATTCAAATAGAGTTGTAGATGCACTTCATATGATTAAATGTGAGTTAACATATTTCTAATAAGCTTAAAATAGGAATAAGTTTATTGGAAGTCTTTATTTTATTTACAATTTATAAATGTAAGATTTACAAAAAGAAAATTGTTGATAAATTTCTACTTTTTCATCTAATTATTATATAACATTCATGAATTTCTATATATTTATAAGATTTCAACCTACGAGTGTTACATTTTAAGTATTTATATTTTATTAGTGTAATAATCTAATTAGATAATCGAAAATCAGAATGTCTTGATATTGTAGTGTAACTAAACAAAATTAGTAAAGCAAAATATAGTGTTCTTAAAAACAATATTGAATTGAATAATGGATTCGGCAGTTGGTTAATGATGATTCCTTATAAAAGATTAAATTTAATGTTGAATCTATCAGCTTTGAATTTAGAAACCGAATATATGGAAATTTAAAAAATGAACAAATTCAAAACAATAGATAGGATTAATTATAATAAATTCAAAAGTAGTTGATATTCATTTTATCGAAATTGATTCAATTAGCTTGATATTTCAAATATATGAGCCCCTTATAACATTTAATAATTTAATGTAAAAGTTGACTGATAAACAGAAAGCCAACTCTCTTGTTAAGAAGGACCAAAGTAGAGAAGAGGAGATTGAAAATGATGGAAAAGTTCGTAAAGTGAGAAGTCCTTCCAGCGTGGCTGACTTGAATGATTTGAGATCTTATAGAAGCCCAAAAAGTGTAAAAAGTGCAAGAGGCTCCAATTTAGTGATTAATTAAAGTGGAAACGATGAGCAGAGAAAAAAACCCCCTCGGAGATTGAATAGTACAATAATGGCTAGACTGTCTAAATTGCAAAACATAAAATAAACACCTACATTATAGAAATGGATTTCCTTATTGATTGAGGGATGGATATTTTCTATTATAATGGCCATAGTAACTCTTTATGCTTTATTCGGAGATGATGTGAGAATTTTATCAGTTGATAAAACGGAGGATGACATCTTTTTCATTCTAACTATAATAAGTATGTCCTTTTTTTCACTTGAAATAATATTGACTTCCATAGTAAACCCAAACTATATTTTGAATGTATGTAGTTAGTTCCTATTGATTTTTATTAGTTTTACTTTTTTTTGGATGTAATTTCGACAGCAACAATGATTTTAGATATTGGTTGGATCACTGATTTGTGGTATGGGGAAGAAGGCGATATCGGGAATGCTGCAACCATAAAAGCATTGGGTAGGGCCTCGAGAGTGGCTAGGAAGGCAGCAAGAGTGATTCGAATAATTCGTTTAGTAAGATTGGTAAAATTATATAAACATGCAAGATTATAATATGAGAAAGAGCAATAAAAAAAAATTCTTTAATAGATTCTCAAATAAAACAAACTAATAAGCGAGGAAAATTAAAAACAGTATTAGCAATAATAATAATAATTATAACATTCATAATAATCTTAATAATTAAATAATGGCACTCCTCATCAACAATATTTAATGTAGAGAAACTCTTCCTATCCATCTCCTCCTCCATCAGGTAGGTAGCATTTTAAATCTAACGATGATGGGTAAGAACTCAACGAACAATAAAAACTAGTTACTGAATGTAAACAACCTTATATTGGGTAGATGCAACAATCGTTAGTTCCTTAGAACAACCAGATAGGAGGTTCATAGTTGTCTGCCCAATCTAATCAATAATCTAATCAATATCAAGCAAATGTGAATGCTGCAATCACATTAAATGATTAATTAAAGTCAAGTCAGATATCTTTAACGAACAGTGATAATGTGAAGGAAAGCAATGTTGGTACTAAATTGTCAGATTTGGTGATGAGGAGAGTCATAACAATAGTTTTATCCATTTTAATAAGTATACCAGCCTTATAGCTGGACACTTATTAGGAAACGATAAACTCTTATGATTCAGGTATCTTTAGAATTGCATAGTTTAAGGACAACTATTAAATTGTTTCAAGTCTTACACAATAATATGTCGGATTCCATTAAGATGAGATCTATCCCATTCTTGCTGTTTTTGTATAAAGACAAAATGTGACTGAGAGTTCTCCTAAACTCAATGATTCAAATTTCGAAATATTCAACTACTCTCAAAATCACAATTGGTTTCAAGAAACAAGTTATAAATTAGATCAATACAGATAATCAGATAAGTAATATTATGCTGCAGTCAATTCCAATAACATTTTGGTAACCTGCTCTGTGGCTGATTTAGTAGAATACAATAAAACAAATGCTATTCTTTCTATCTTTTAAACTATATTTGTATGCATAGTCTTAGCTGGTAGTGCAGTGCTATTTAATAAAGATGTCAATGAATTAGTGATAGATCCAATAGAAAGGATGATGGAAAAAATAGAATTGATAGCCTAGAATCCCTTAGAAGCTGTCTATATTGAAGAATAGGAGGATCTCATAATGGAGCAATTGGAGAAAGATGAGGATGATGAGAAAATTAAGTAGAAATATATGGAAAGGAGAATGGAAACCTATCTTCTGTAGAGATTAATAATGAAAGTGGGAGCATTGTTGGCTGTAGGATTTGGTGAGGCAGGATCTGAAATAATAGCTGAGAACATTAAAAAAGGAGGCAGTGTTGATCCCATGTTACCTGGTAAAAAGATAATGGCTATCTTTGGATTTTGTGATATCAGAAATTTCACTGATGCTACAGAAGTACTGCAACAAGATGTCATGGTTTTTGTCAATGAAATTGCAGAGATTGTACATTCTACTGTTGACAGTTATGGAGGATCTGCAAATAAAAACATTGGAGATGCTTTCCTTCTAGTTTGGAAGTATTTCCCCATGGAATACCATCCAGATCCTCAATATCCATCCAAACTCATTGTTCGCACTGAACATCATATTAAGCAGAAGGGCGACATGGCAGTGTTGTCATTCTTAAAGATTATCACGGCAATCTCAATTTCCAAGAAATTAGAAAAGTATAAGAAACATGCAGGATTGAATGCTCGTATGAAGGATTACTCTGTTAAGATGGGATTTGGATTACACATGGGATGGGGCATTGAAGGTGCAATCGGATCCTCATTTAAAATCGATGCATCATATTTGAGTCCGAATGTCAATCTGGCATCCAGATTAGAAGCTGCCACAAAATAATTTGGTTCTGTCATCCTAATTAGTGGAATCTTAAAATAGCATCTCACAGAGCAATGTTAGAAACAATTAAGACTCATTGATATTGTTACTGTGAAAGGTAGCATTGAACCTGTAGAAATCCATACTATTGATATGTCAATCAAGAATCTCATAGCTAAAACGAAAGAATTGCATGACAAATTTGACGTGACCAAAATGAATTAACAAGAATAAAAGCAGTTCAGAGTGCTCAACAGATTCAAAAGAAACTAACTTTAAAAGGATGTATCCAAGGACAAAATCAATGTTGCTGATTAATTTAATACTGATGAAGAAATCATCCATGCCAGAGAACCTTATACCAAAGTAATTTGTTATATATCTTTGCAATTAGGAGTTTTACCAGGCTTGGCTAGAGGGCTTCCAATTCTACATCAAAGGCTAATGGGAACTTGCATAATCTCTATTTTCTAAGACTTTGGTATACATTTGTATTATATCTTTAAGTATATGATTCCAGATCACAAGGATGGTCCATCGAACACTCTTTTGGAGGTCATCCATTCTCATGGAGGAAAGGCTCCACATGATTGGAAAGGATACAGAGAGCTTACAGAAAAATGAAATTCTTATCATATCAGAATTATTACTAAAATCCTATCTCTATCACTTATTACATCAACATCAACTTTTCAGAGTCTAATTATTCTTTATAATATTTAATCCTTTCGAGTCCTCTCTTAATTAATTATTTAATGATTTCTCAAGCATTGCTAAGATCAGAAACCAAAAAGCAAAGTCTCATCTCTAGACCTTCCTCAAAAAGTAACAATTTTCTCCCTGAAATTATTCAAACTCCCTCTTCAAATTAATTACGAAAACAATAAAACAGCATCTTGATTCCTTCAAAAGGTATGGATTTACTCAATCTCCATAAAATCCCTAATCTTGAACCTGCTGCTGAACAATTCACATCTAGAATTGAATTACAAAGAAAAGAACTTATTAGAGAAATATTTAGAGAAGAAAAAAAGTAATCCATACTCAAACCATTTACAAAATAATAATATGAATAAAATCATCGTCACATCTTCAAAAAAGAAGAAAATATGTAAGATTAACAAATGCAATTAAAAAGTATTCTCAAAAGAAAAAGTTCAAACAGTCGAGAACATACTGATATATTTGATTTCTTCGAGCTTGATAATTAAGATTTTAAATAATAATAATAATAAAAATCCAATTTGAATATGTTAAAACATAATAAGCAGGTTTCGTTATAACCAATCTAAAAAGAAGATTACTCACCTAAAGTTAGTCCTGGAAAGAAAATAGTTTCATTCAATAGACAAATATAAATAAAGGTGATTGATCCTAACGAAGAAAAACCAAAATCGAATCAGAAATCTTTTAGAAGATTGTATACGATGGCAGATCTTCTAGATAAATAATGAAATTTCATTTTATCATAAAACACATTGTTTTATACCACTCAATTTACTAGAAAATGATCAATGAATTTTTGGATTGCCTTAAGCCTATGAGATATTTTATTCTTCACATCCTTATCCATTTCGGCATATCTTAAATATTTCGAATCTATACGTATCTGTATATCCATCAGGTTAAAATATTGGATCCCAGCCAAAATTTCTTGGTCCTCTTGGTCGTACAATTACTCCCTGGGTTTATCCAACAAATTGTAAGGGTTCCTTCAATTCGGGTCCCATATAAGACAAAATGCATTGAGCATAACCTGTCTTATCCTCAAATCCATCTAACATTTTGCTTAATCCCTCAGGTCCTGCTGCATCCAAAAACCACTTCCTATTTAAGAACAATTAACCATATTTACACATAAGGACCAGGCATTCCATTAAGAGCATTGAAGCATAATGAAGTATCCTCTGTAACACAGGCCTTTCCCATTTTCTCATAAGCAAGTAGGGCTTTCTCTTTTGCTATTTAAAGAGGTGGTCCCTATAACTCAGGCACTGATGATTAATTATAATGAATTACAATCCACAGGTTCGGAATCAATGTGAAATTGATCTCCCATAATTTGAATAAATTCCTTAAGTTTATTTTTCTAAATGATTAGAATATTATTACGTTTCCTGTGCAGAGAATGATGGTGTGCTTTTTAGGAGCTAATTTTGTGTATAAATATATTACCTTCCTCATTCTAATTTTAATTCATTATTTAAATATTTGAGGATGAATAACAATGACATTATATATTAGTAATAGTAGGAGTAAAGAGAGAGAAAACCTTCGTTTTTAGAATAGCTATGTTCATGCCTTTATTTTTTTTAAAAGAAGGATGTTAGGGCTAATGAAAGATATTAATTAGGAATTGATACTCCGAAATCTCATGTAAGTTAGATTAAAATAAATCTCAGGCTAGAAAACTCTGTGTTTTAGATTTAGATGAAACATTAGTACATAGTTAATTTAAAGGTGACAATGGTTATGATTTTTTACTTGATGTAATATTAAAAATATGTTAGATAATTGTATAAAGTCAATTATTTAAAGTATTTGTTACAGTTAGACCAGGAGTAGAAACCTTTTTAGAATAACTAAGTGAACATTTTGACATAGTATTATGGACTGCTAGCTTAAAAGAGTATGCTGATCCTGTTATTGATATTATTGATCCCTAAAGAAGGATTCAAACAAGACTTTATAGAGAAAGCTGTACTCCAATTAGAGGAGGACTGACCAAAAATCTAAACAAATTAGGAAGAAATTTGAAAGAAGTGCTAATAATAGATGTAAAGAAACTTGATTTTATAAGAATTCCTAAATGTCGTTTTTATTTTAACCAGAGAATGGCTTTTTAATCAAAGATTTTATATAGGATAAAAATGATAAAGAGTTAGATATGTTGTTACCCTTCTTAATTTGGCTTAGTCAAGTAATTTATAATATAATTAAAGCAATCTGATGTTCGACCTGTATAAAAATTATGTTAGTAATTTATGTTGAAGAATTAGCATTCACGAAAAATTTCGAAAAAATAGATTCTCTCATAATCTATGGTTTTGAATCAAGATAACATCTAAAAACAACTCGAAATTCCAAGAACCCATACTATGAATCATCAGGACTTTGAAGAAATAGAATTGAGATAAGAGGCTGGACTCAATTCCCCTCATGTTGAACTTAAAATGTAGGATTAGACAGATGATGATGAAAGCAAAGAAACATTTGAAATCAGTAGTAATTGTTGATTTTATTGATTCTTTATATATTCACTCATTCAATTCTTTGATCTAAGTTCTTATTTGCTAATAGAATTCATGATTTTTAGATAAAGCATAAGAAATATAAAACAGCAATTTTTATTTTTTAAGATTTAGTGTTTTTATTAACTTTTTGTTTTCCACAAAATCACTATTGTCTTCATTTTATGCTTAATGTTCAATTGAATGGATGGCGTCATAAGCATAAAACAAAATTTCAATAACAAAAAATTTATTTGAGAATATTTTAATTAAGTCCTCCCTATTAATATATGGTAAAATTAATCCTTTATCTACTTTGTGAGCATGTTCTTTTAACTTTTTGTAAGAGAGATCTAAATTTCCAATCAATGAAGTATTGTCATCCATTGTGTAGCTGAGAATTGTGAACATATTATAGAATTCTCTATTCAATTCAATGATGTCTCCATCTAGAACCTTCGCTATGATTGATATGGAAGCACTAAATTGAAATAATAATTCTAAAAATTACATTAAATTAAATAGATGATTTCTTAAATCCTCATGCTAAATCTTACATAATTTATTGAAGGGCACCACAGTTTATATTTTCTATTTCAGAGTTGACCTAAATTCAAGGTAAGAATTTTGATGAATTTCTTTATTTGTCTTTTAATTTTAATCTAATTCATCAACATATAATGAAAATGCTCCCTTGTATATTTATCAATCTTTACTTCATTTACTTCCCACCAGGGAATCCAGGGTTCTTATATAACCATTTCTTAAATAAACTTAGCAAACTCATGTTATTCAGCCAATGTCAATTAATCCAAATTCAATTTACCTTGTTCACATAATTCTTACAATTCTTCCCATCTTTCATTTATCTCCTCCTCATTCATTGGAACAATATTTTCATCTTTAGACTTTATTACACTATTAATTTACTTCTTCATAGAATTGATTAAGAGCTTTTTTCATCTCAATTTACTCGTCGAAGGTAGCCTTCAACCCTTTCATCTTCTATATCTCATGCTCCTTCTAGAATGATGATGTGCATGTTTCACTGTGGGTTTTGTAGCAGTCCAATGAACATTGCATCTTATTACATTTAGGACATGAGTATTTAGCCATTTATTTTTAACAACTATAGGTTATATTTAATCTAATACAAATCACATTATTATTGGATTCGCTTAAATTATGGCACTAACAATTTCGATTTCTGTGTTAATATTAGAAGTTCATCTAATTCATTATTTTCCTTCTATTTCATAAATTTAATTTATGGATTAAATTAAAGTTAAGCATTCACCTGTTAATCAATTCTAAATTTCAGATAACGAAGTATCAATTAATAATACATTAAGTTCCCTCTTTCCTTGTAATTAATCAATGATACTGTGTTAATGGCCATGACTGACTTTTCATTAAAATGGATTGATTTAAATACTCAATAAGTTATTTGGGAATTAAAGAATCATCATTAAAAAAGAATATAATAATTGATAGTAGAAAACAATGTAGCATTCACTTGTTCTAATGATAGAACAATTAAAGTTTTTGATTTACAATCTAAAAAATAAATTCATTAATTTAAGAACGAAAAAGAATTTTATTCAATTGCTAAATCTAAACATATTTTAGCAGGTGGAAGCGAGGGTAGAATTGATTTTTATGATCTCAATGCTATGAAATGGAGGTCTAGATTTGATTCATCCTAAAATGATGAATTATCTTCATTGAATTTCCATCCTTAAGATTAAACGCAACTTTTATGATCTTCAACAGATGGATTATTAGTTTAATATGATTTGACTTAAAAAAATGAGGAAGAATCATTATAAATGATGATTAGATTTGACTAACCTCTAAACTCTTGTGGCTATTGGAATAATTTTTGCTTTTGCGTTACAACCACAAATTAAATTACTATCTTAGATTAATAAAATGATCAAAAGCTCTATTAGTTCTAAGCCATAAAAATGTATTATTTATTTATAATTTATAGGATGAATTTCATGAAGATTACTTAATTGATGTTATGGCTGATAATGAATTTAAATATTTTGTAGGAAATGGCAAGGAAATACATTAAAAAAATGAAAAATAAGAGATAGTTGCTTTATATGGATCCAATTCTACTGAATAGATTAGACATATTAAATAATTAAAGGATTGTTATTTGTTATTCAGTGAAAAATGGGTTACTTGAAATTTTGAAACCATAACCCTATCTTTACTAACCCTAATCAATAGAATAGGAAGCATAAGATTTAATTGAGGAAGAAGACAACAATAAAAAACAAAAAAAAAGAGGATGATTTTAAATTGATTTGTATAATATATGTGTGTTAGTTGAAATATGTATAAACTTCATTAAAAGTATTTTTCGTATGACGGAAACTTAAATTATAAATATCATATTGAAATTCTAATAAATTCAATGATTTTAACAACATTTAAATAGCATTCTAATATTTAGTGTATATGAATTGAATACTCAATCTTAATTAGAATAGTAATTTAAAAATGAAAAAGGTACAGCCAGGAAGATCATGGACTAAATAAGAGGATAATTAATTACTTTAGGGAGTGGAAATATATGGACGGGATTGGGATAAAATAGCAAAAGTGATGAATATCAAATCTAAACCATTACTAGAAGAGAGATACAAAAATCTGATAAATCAAAAACCTAAACCTATTTGGGAATTAAATGAAGATATTTTATTATTACAAATGGTAGATAAACTAGGTAAGGATTGGGAAATGGTGTAGAAAGTTGTTAAAACTAAAGATATTGCTTCATGCAAACGAAGATTCGCCAAAATAAGAGATTCTTGTTTAAATTTAGAAGGAGAAGATAAAGACTTAGTGCTTTTAAACTAGTATTGGTATAAGGAAGATGAAGAGATGTTACTATTCTTATATGAATTATATAATGGAGATTGGAGTGAAATATTTAAGAGAATACCAGAAAGATATCCAAAATACATTTAGGACCTATTTAAATCAAAAGGCTTAGCAAATTAATTACATAAATGGAATAATGAGAAAGATGCAAGGTTATTAGCATACGCCTTCTATGGAATTCCATTTAGCAACTTTGAATAAGAAACAGGATTTTCAGTTCCTTAATGTGAAGAACGATTAAAAAAATTACTTTATAAGATTTCGAAATCGTTATAATAACCAAAAAAGACAAAAGAATAATAATAATTTGATGAAATTATGTAATTTAGTGAAACTAAAAGAAAACCCAATAAATCAAATGAAACTAATTCTATGAATTAAATAGACAATTAATAATTGAATTATTATTCAGAATTTTAGGCAGCTTTGAATTAGTCTAAATCTCAGAAACACAATTAAATACAAAATAGAATTGCCTAAAAACTAGAATTAGAAACAGAATACTAAAATGATGATGATTTTGGAATAGTATTAGATGAAGATTTTGTAAGTGATTGAATATTTATATTTAAAATACCCAATCTAAAAATTAATTATTCCTAAATAATAATCTAATATATATCTAGTAAAACAGGTTAAATTAATATAAAAATAAGAATCTTTAATTTCTTATAAAATTCTTATTTATTTTTATATATATAGCTTTATCATTTCTTTTTCTAACACTTATTCTTTCTAAAATAATAATGAAATGTAACTAAAACTATTTTACTACTCTATCAAAGTTACATTCACATAAGATACTAATTCTAACTGTAAAATAAGCGAAACTCATGTTAATTTGAGCATTATTTACAATAATTTTAACAATGAGATTAGAGTTAAAATATATTTCTTGGGAAAATTGGAGAATATTTAGAAATTGATTATTTTTATCATTTATTTCTCATTCTTTAAACTAATTGTATTAAACTATCAATTTAATATTTTCGTAAAATTACAACTATGGTCATTTATTTATAATAATATTCAGACAATGAATTTTAATAGGTGTTATTATGATTAAGCACTTTAGGTCTTCAGATTGATTATAGTGAATGAAAATTAATAAATAAATAAATTATTTTTAACAGTGATAAGCATTATTTAGATTTATTGAAGCTTTAATTTTATTGAAAGAATATCTTCGATAAACTCTTATTGAACTTAATTGTTATATTTTCTTGAAATTCCTTTTTTTATTAACAAAAATGAAAGTTTATTATATTAATAATTAGCTTTTCCATGCGAACAAGTTGTTTAGGACCCAAATTGGTTCTAAGTAGAGCTTAGGTTGAGAATCAAGAAGATATCCCTGATGAGCCTGATGACTTTGAGCCAATTATCATATAAAGGAAGAAAATTAGATATAAATTAAGCCGGAGTGATCGATATGATAGTCAAGGGAGAAAGATTGCAAAAGGCAGCAGATATGGAATTAACTTCGAATCTTTCATCACAGTTTGCGTTTTCGAGCCAGATGATGAAGTAGTTTAGATTAAGGATACTTTATAATTGTGTACCTAAGCGATAGATAAAGAGAAATTAAACCCGCGGCTTGATCAAAAGTTCAAAGAAGAGCAAACAGAGAATGAAGTTATCTTATTTTCAATTCTTAAATAAAGCAAAGATAAATGATATCTGAAAGTATATTATATTATTATTTTTATATTTCCATTGGTTTTAATTAAATATTGCAGTAGAATTCAGAAAGAACTAACAATTAACCTTTATTATAGTATTAAATGACAGAACACATTCATCTTCATATTTAAACATAATTATAATATCTTTATCAATTACTCTCTGCTTATTTCTCTTATTCGCCTTCCTATGGTGCTTGATCATTTTTTTAGACTTCCTCTTCATTCTCTAAATCATCGACATTTCCTAACATTAAGATTTTAAGGGATACCCTCTTTAGGCTATTCCTCTTCAGCCTCTTCATCATCTTCGTCTGCACCGCCTTAATCGAAATTTTGGAATTTGTTCTAATCCCAATCATCCAAACCCTTGCCTCCTTCTTCGGCTTCATCATCCTCATCAATATACTTAGTCCAATCGACCTTTTATTAGAACATTTATCAAACCTATAAGTATTGTAATTTATGTGGCTCTTTAATTAATCTAGTCCAATATGAAGCAGTTTTATCCTTCTTAGATAAAATGAATCTGACATTCAATCCATAATTGGTCCATTTACTTTCCTAAATGATATAATTAATTTATGTACTTCAACAACAACATCAGCGAAGAAGTTAATTTCAAAAACATAATTAACACCCTCTGCACTAGCTGAAAATTTGAGTGAACTTGTAGTCAACTCGACTTTTTCATCCTTCAAATCTCTCACTTCAACTGTCAAAAACACATTGTCCTTTCTTTAAGCCCATTTCACTATAGGTGAGCTAGAGAAATTTCGAGAATAAAATTTACATTGTCTTTTGCATCACTTTGATATTTAATTATTTTATTTCTATAAAAGATTATTTCAAACTCTAATAATTTCTATTAAAGTTTCTAGAAATTACTATGCGAAGCTGTTTATAATATTAAATCATTTTAATTCTATTGAATCTCAAATTCACTGTATGCGAAATCAATTCTAAACAATAGAATTTCATTATGATTAACATCCATAAGCCATTCTTAACATTAATTATTGAGCATTAAAGAAATTATGCTACTTTTAATAAAAATATAATTAGATAAAATTTGTCAAGATAATAAAATTTATATATATATAAATGAATAAAAGGTTATCAACAACATAGTGATTACCTCTTTTTTTCTTCTTACTAATTATCTTCAATGAAACTACCTTTAGAACCTAATTTAACTCCGCATTTCTAAAATAGTCGTATATATTTTTACTTCGTTAGATAGATCAATTTAGTTTAACTCAATTTTCTTATATATTTTCTCAGTAATTATTTAAAATGCTTCATCAACCTTGTAATTCTATTTAGCACAAACTTCAATGTATTCTAAACCATTTTATTTTGCCATTTCTTTTGCCTCATCTTCTGATACTTTCCGACTTAAATATATATTAAATTGTACATATCACTTAAATCTGTTTTATTGGCAACAAGAATGATCACAATGTTATCATTGCCATATTTCTTGATTTCATTAACCCAAATAGTAGCATTTTCAAAGGTTTCTCTTCTAGTAACATCATAGACTAATATGGCACCAATAGAACTAATGCATTTTATTAAGGAATACCCTCTGTAGTATGATCTAGTTATGGATCTGAATGACTCTTGACCGGCTGTGTCCCAGATTTGAATTTTGATTACTTTAGACTTGATAATCATTTGCTTAGCACCAAATTCCACACCAATGGTGGCTTCATGGTCGGTTCTAAATTTTTTATCAACGTATTGAAGTAGAAGGCAACTCTTTCCAACGCCTCTTTAATAGTTTAGAATGTTTACTTGTGTCTCCAACAATGATGAATTTGAATAAGTAATTATATGGTTTATTCATTATATAATTGAATTCAAAGACTTTTTGTATTTTGCATGTTATAACAATGAAATAGTTTCATCAAATCTGAGTTGCAAATTCTTACAACTTAACACAACAATAATGTAATATTCCATTTCATTAGATCGATAAGCACTTGCTAGACAAGGACCAGCAGAATCAGTAACTCCAGTTTTAATGCCAAAGAAGCCTTTGTCTAATAATTTATTGGTGTTTTTCCATTCATAACTTTTTTAATTGTATAATGGCTTCGAAATGTACTCCTTACATGAAATGACTTATTGAAAAGTATCATATTTCATACACTCCAATGATAATAATACAATATCATGACAACTGGAATACTAATATAAGAAAATTATATACATTATCTTCATTGGCCAATCCATGCACACATGCGAATTGAGTATTTTATTGTCCCATCAAAGTTGAATAATGATTCATCTTACTAATGAATATTTCAATTGGACATTGATGACTCTTCAACTCTACATTGTAATAATGACCCTCAGCACTCATTTACTCGATATCTATTAATTTAGAATCCAATCGTTTGTCTGCTTCATAAAACAATCTAATTATAGAGTATATAAACTTACATTATTGTCCCAATGGCTTGTGCAATTAGAGTTGCAGCATCATTTCCTGAAGGCAACATCAAACCATATAATAGATCCTGAATAGTCAAGATATCATTGTATTTCAATTCAGCTGTTGTTCCTATGGTTTCCGAGGCCTTTTTAGTAACTTTAACTTTGATATCTTAGGATTTGAGATTCAATTGTTTTAAGATAACCATAGTTATGTAGAATGTCATAATCTTGGTTAAACTAGCAATTTCCATCCTCCTGTTACACTTTCTTTAAGAAATTATTCTATTCTCAAGACAATCGTAAACAATAAAACTTTTGGCTGAAACATTAACTTTTCTTTTTCTTGGTTTTCCACAATAAGAGTAAATAATGTTTTTTGCATAAATTTAGTACTGTTAACTGCTTTAATTCTGACTTGAATCTTTACTGCTTCCTGTTGTTGTGGAATTGTTTATCAGATTATTTTTATGATTATTGCTGTTCGTTTTAAATTATGATCTCACTAACGATCTTTTTGTATCACTATTTTTGGGTGATTAAACAAAATTGCTGCTTCTAGTTAAATCGCTTAATTTAGTTTATGTATTCATAGCTGATAGAGGAATCTGTGGTAAACTACTTTAAGGATTCATTGACTTAAATTTGCTTGTCACATTTTCCTAATCAATTTTTATCTACTTGCTCTCCTTATCTGGCTATTGCTATGATTGTTGGAATGAATAATTCGAGTCCTTTCTTAATTTAATACTATTAACCATTATTGGAGAATGAAATTCTGTTATTATTTATGGAATTTTTTGATAGCTTTTCAATAATTGCATTGCCTTACCATTTTCCAATACTTGAACCCTTCTTGAAGGATGCTGCAATTTTATTGGAATTATAATATCATTGAAATTGATATTATTCAAGTTAGATTAAGTTTTATTTATAATCATTGTTAAAATATATATTATTTAATCTCTTCCTATCAATATTAATCGTAATTAGACACACATTATAATAATAAATATTAATACAATATAATATAATACTAGAACACTAGGATGTTATAAGACTAAGATTATTAAACTCAATATTTAGATGCCAAATTTACAATGAATAAATAATATAAAAAAAGTAAATGTTCATATTATAAAACTATTACTTAGTTTCTCTTTCTGGTAACTAAAAATATCTACTTTTATTATCAGATAATAAAAAAAAAGTTTTATTATAAAGAATGAAATAGCTACCATGGGTATTCGAATGAGGTCTACTGTAACAGTATTTTAATCAATCTTGTAAAATGCAGAAGTTTAGGATTTAAGTTTTTTGCTTAATTTATTTGAACGACTATAAAATTTAATATTTTATTTCTAATGATTCTAAATCGTTAGCGTAGAAGTGCAATATATCAAGAGTATTATTATTTAATCTGAATCTAAAAATCCATCATGAGTTGATAGACATATCTAAGGAATAATTTGTCTTGAAATGCAATTGAAATTAAATTGTAATTAAATTTCCTTTTGAAATTTCTATGTATTTGAAAACACTCTCGAAAGACAGGATTATTAACATAAAAGAAGAATAAATTGATTAATCATTTATATAATGTTAATGATATCGACTAAAAAGAAAATGGGAACAGGATTGGACATTTTATATTTATTAATTATATATTCATTTTTAAGTGTAATTATTTTCTGATGATAAAAAATGATTAAAAAGCCAACTAAATTTATGAATCACTCAAAAATTCTATCTGAATTTTAATTGAAATAACACATAATCGATGAAAGGTTCTTACAATTATAATAATGAAGCAATTAATATCTTGTGTGTTCGGTTTGCTAATGATTTTATGCATCAGAGGCAATTCTTAAATGAACTACAAGTTAAGCGAAGGGTCAAAACAAAAATTGGAAGAGAGTAAACCAAAGATAGCCTCTCTACCATGGGAACCTATAAGAATTCACTATGAATTTTTAGATAGCTCTTATGATTCTGAATCAGTGAAATTTTTATCAACAGTTCTCGATATAACAAACACATTCTTTTCAAAGCATCTGTTAATTCAAAGAACTGATTCTAAACTTACTTATAAGAGAAGCTATCCAAACTCAATATATGGATTTACTATAAGTGAGACTTTGAAAAATAAAGAATATGATGCAGACTTGGTATCCTATAGAATTTATTAAAGGTCTTTTTTATCAATGTTGAGGACACATTTTTTGAGTCCTATTTAGCATATTGTGGTCCTATAACTTTCAATGAATAAACCTTAAGACCAACTTTTGCTTTAATTTCTTGGAATATTTTTTACTCGGGTTTGGATGAGATGACTAATACAGTATTTGAAGGTAATGTTGAGACTGCTGTCCATGAAATCATTCATGGATTAGGGTTTACTGATGACTTTTTCAATACTTATTATGATTCCATAACAGGAAATAGCTACAAGTCTTCTAATAGTTTTACTACTTTTCAGACCATTTTTTTGTCCACACCTAGAGTAACCAATTTTGCTCAATATCATTTTAATTGCACTACATTAAAAGGATTACAAATGGAAAATAATGGAGGATCTGGGACTCAAGGATCTCATCTTGAAAGATCTCTCTTTTATAATGAAATAATGACAGGCTCAGATATGATAGGAAACTTTTTGATTACAGATTTTACATTTGAATTATTGTAAGATACAGGGTAAAAATAATTTCTATTTTAGATTCTATCGAGTCGCTGATTATTCACCAGATTAACCATTATGGGGAAAGAATAAAGGGTGTGATTTTGCAAATTAACAATGTAAAGGAGGGAACTTCACTGAATTCTGCACTTAAGATAAATCATCAAGTTGTTCCTTTTACAATACAGGAGTCTCTGAATGTTAAAAAGAATAATTGTCAGGTTCTTGCAGCTATTATTACATAAATGATGATTAAGATTGTAGGGACCCTGATAACATTGCCAAATGGAAATCATCAGATTTAATATAATACTTTGGATATGATAGCATGTGTGTTTCTGGCTCTGTTTCAAAACAATAAACATATAAAAATTACTCTTGTGTGTAGTATAAATGCGATCTAAACAACAAATTATCCCTTGTCATCGCAGGATAAGAATATGATTGTTCAAAATCTGATAGCATCAAACTTCCTGAATAGTATTATGGAAATATCACCTGTCCTACAAATTCTTAAACATTTTGTTAAAATAGAGATGAATGTCCTAATCTTTGTAGTTAAAAAGGATTTTGTATGAATAAAGAAGTAATCCATCATTTATATTTTATAGTGTACTTGTATGTAAGGATACTCATCACCAGATTGCAGTGTAGAATGCACCAAATATAGATACAAGGGTAGTTGCTTAGACAAATGTCCAGATTCAACTTATGTCAATGAAAATATCAAATATTGTCTTGGATGTCCAGCAGTATTTATTATCTCAAATAATCTTAGAATTGTTTGACATGCTCTAATTATAATTAGTGTACCTAATGCAAACTAGGTTATGTTTTAAGAGGAGCATTTTGTGATAATTTCAAGTTGACTGACCTTCTTACATTCGATTTAACAACCATAAATGAAGCATCTAATACTTCAACCACTAATTCCACAAACACCGAAACCAATTCGACTGATATCAACAATAATAATAGTACAAGCATAGATAAAAATTCTACTGAAACGGCTTCAAACTCAACTGAATTAACATCTAATTCAACTGAAATTACATCGAATTCAACTGAAATATCATCCAATTCAACTGAAATTACATCTAATTCAACTGAAACAATTAAAAACACAACTGATATTAAAGAAGATGCACCTGTAAACAATGCAGATTTAATCTATTTGATGAATATATTTTTATTCACATATTTTTGAAGAATGTTGATTTGAAATCATTAATTATTTTAATTCAGTCTTTAAGGAGTATTATTTATTATAGAATTTTATTAAGATTTTTAGTTGGAACATTATTCATGAATATTTAATGTTTTCATCATTAATAACCTCAATAGACAAAGCATTAATTACTCTTGAGAAAAGAGGATTATTTTTTTGTAAAATGAGTATAATTAATTATTTGACATTTATTCCTCAAAGGTATTTTAATTTTTATAGCTAATATTTCTTAGGTAGGATTATCAGATTCAATTCTTAATTGCAATGAAAGAAAAATCTTTTTAAGAATACTTTCAATATTAATTTTAAAATAATTTAATTAAAATTACTAGTGAATTGAGGAATTTCTTAAGTTTCTCGAGGGGGAGGGGGAGGGTCTTTGATAATCGTATCGTTTTCATTCTTATTATTCAATCTATTAATAACTCCTTTTTGTAATTATAGGTAATCTATTACATAAGCGATAAATTGTTTACTCTTTAAGAATGAAAATATGATATAATGGTCAAATTCATTAAAATGAATATTGACAATTCATGAATACTCTAAAAAATAGAAATATGTTAATGATTTTCTATTGTTCTATTGCAATCATCTATTAATTTGAATCCAAGTTTATTAATTCTAAGGAGCATTGAATTTTTAATTATAAAATTATCTGATTAAAGAAGCAAATTCGAATTGCTAAAACAAATGGACTATTTGATATAAGATTTGTAAAAATAGTAAAAATAAAATCCAAAAAAGATAGATCTATTTAATTTGGAAACAGTATCCATAATATATAAATTTTTTAGATTACAAATATGAATTTATCTAATATGGAATCGATTATTAGAAAATATGAGCAATTAAAATTGGAATATTAAGAAACAACCAACAATAATTCTTAAAGATCATAAGATGATACATTTAATTCATTATATCTTAAATGTTGCAATGAAAAGAAAAGTAAGCAATCTACGACATAATCTTAAAAGAAATCGGTAACTACTATGAATACGATTTAAAATAAAGGTAAGAGTATATTGATGAAATAGATTACTACGCAGATAAAGCCATTCATTTGCAACATAAGATAGAGTAGCATTCTCATTATGAATTGTTAAGTTAGTTAAAGTAGTTGGAACTAGAACAAGAAAGTTTGCATTCTGATTATAATGCAATCATAAAAAAAAATGAAAGATTAAAGTTAGAGATCTAAGACAATCAATAGAGAGTAAATGAATTGAGAGAATTATAATTATAATTGATTGATGAATTCAAATAATTTAATTGAAAATGGGTAATTAGAACACAATCGATAATGGTATCAAGGCCTTCATAAAATAAGAGTTTGATAGAGTTAAGAGTGATAATCAAAGGCAGCATCTTAAAATATCTGAAGTGTTAAAACTTTAACATCCAGATAATTCTCCATTTACATTTGCACATCTTGGAACTCTCTATGTGTTAGATAGTAAGCGCACAGGCTTTATCACGATTGATTAATTGTTTCACTTTGCTTAATATTGTGTAAGAAATCTCAAAAATGTTTAAACCTATGAATTTTAATCTTAACTCTAAGGATTATGCACATCTATTTTATGGGATGATATTTGCAAATATGGCGTTGATCATGTCAACGATTGGTTTATACGTCTTTTGACTACCAATGATACTGTAATTCCATATAAAAATCATCTGTTTATTAAACTTGAAACTGTGTAAATACTTTACGAAGTATCATATTTTATAATATATTATAGTTATCAAATACCAAAATTATGTCAAATATAGATATTTAGTAATTTGTTGATCTATTACAATAAGCAGGTGAAGAAGCGGGACTCATGTCTATAGATCAAGAAGAATTAGATGAGTTAGTTCCTTTGGAGATCTGCAGTGAATTCATTAAAAACTTTTTAAATGGATTCAAGGCCTTGATGCTAGAAATTGGATTTTCAAATAATGTAAAGTGAAAATTATAATATGTAATTTATCTAAAAATATTTATGATTAAGTAAAAAGAAATATATTATTATGAACAATTATCATATCAAATCTTTATGTATGTTCTAAATTCCAATATAAATTAAACAAAGCCATGAACTATGAAGAGATAACTATTAAAAGAGATACATATAGCAAATATTTCATGGTAACAAGATTTATGACATCATCAATGAATAATTATATTGCTGTCATTCATAATAGGGAACAAAAGAGGGAGATATGTGCATGTTTTGAGTTAATTTGAAATAATGAATATTATTTAGAATTATCCATCATCCCATTTATAAACGCTTCTATATCAGAGGAATTACAAAGCAATTAATAACTTTATTCATTCTATTTTTATACTGAATATTAGGGCTATTCTAAAATATCCTTAACTCTCCTAAAGATCTCTAACTCCTCTCATTTTTTCAGGTTAGATAGATAAGGAATATGATTAACCAAATAGGCATTTAAAATGTTCAACTGTTAATAATTAGTTAGCATTTCAGATTTGCAACCAAAATAATATTGTTGATTACTTATTCGTTTTATCATAAACTAAACCCCATTCGATCAATAATTATAACTCTACTTGGACCTTAGTCATTGAAACAACACTTTATACCCTATCTTAATTCGATAATGATGAAGAAGTGTATTTCTCCAACTTCAATAATTGTTTTTGGACATAATCACAATAGGATCTGGTATGACCTTCTTATCAGGATTAGCAATTTTATTGGTCTATAACTTTGAATTGAAAATTTGTTGAAATCACTCAAAATACTTTATTTATAATATTCAAGGCAAATTGCAAAATGTGTATTCAAAGTTATCATAATCAATTGTGATAGCAGCAAAAAGAATTAGGCATTTGTCTTAAGATGTGCATTGAGGTGGGAATTCAACCAAAAATTTATCAGCTTTGCTACAATATTCTTATGCGCAACCATTAAAAATATTTCTAATTCTTCCTACTTTCTATTTCATAGGATTATAAATGTCATAGTCAATATATTAACAAGGACCTGTACACCTTGGTATGGCACAAATTCTTGTAATGCAACCGCATTGAACAAATTCTCCAGAAATGAAATACCTTGTATTGCCTGAGGGGTCGCAAATATCAATCTCTTCAAGGATTGGTAATGGGCATCTAGATATAGATTTGATACTTTACTCTGATCTTCCACAACACATGAAGGGTTACTTGAGATATCCTATCACTTCAGAGTCACGAGACACAACCATTTCTGGTCTCTCACATGGTAAACATAAAACTGAAGGAACTTTATAAATTCCTAAAATATATATCCTTCCTTACGTTGTGCTTTAAACATGATTTAATTTTAATTGTTGATGAATAATAGATCTAATGCTCTCCAGCATTAACAAAAGAACCTTTGAGCACATTCGGATTCTTCCTTTATAATTCCAAGCTACTATTAAGCAAGGTGTCCTGTTTGTTCAGAGACTGAAATCTGATAGCTGTTTTTCTTTTCCCCGATGCATGGACATATGCATTCTACGCAGCTAATATTTATTGTTGCTTCCTTACTCTGGTTTTTGATCAATGAGCATAAAATTCACTCCTGCAAATGGCTAAAATAAGATACTTCCTTACATCTGCTGTGAAAAACTAAGCTCCATATTATTGTATTTATCCAACTATGGCATTTCCAATAGCATTTCCTAATGCCTATGGATTTGGTACTGCGCCATATTAAACTTGCATTTGATAATTTAATTAAAATAAATTAATAGTTTATAAATTTAATATCTATTATTGATAAAAGTTGGAATTAAAATTATTTTTAATAAAGATAAATATGAGTTAAGAAATTTTCGTAAGTGATGATGGCAAAATAAAATTATTAAATGGAGCTGAATAAGGAATAAGATTAGTAAATTCTCAAACCAGATAAGTCATTACATAAGTATTAATCTAATTTCGAAAGATAGTCACCAGCAGTTGAATTTTAATCATAATTAATCAAAACTTAAGAAGATGCTCCAATTCTGTCGACTTAATAATTGCCTCCTCACAGAATCTAAAGCCAAAAGGTCTTGAGATAAAACATCTCAATTCCTTAGGTCTCCTCTTATCCAGGCACTTACAGTGTTCAACAAAATTGCCAACAAGCTCCCCCACTTTGTATGAACATTGTAGTAGTTTCAAAGGAAGAAATTGAAACCCCATGGAGATTAGAATGTGAATATCTTTAGTCGATTATTGGTGATTTAGAAAGAAGAAAGGAAGCCAAAGTTGTTGAAAAGGAAGTAGTCAAGGTGGTCACTGACAATACAAGAATTGAATCATTAGAGGCTCAATTACTACAATTAAGGAGAGAGAATGATCAACTTAAAAATTAAATGATCTAAATGCGAAGTAGCTATGAATAATAATTGGATTCGTTAAGAGGAGATATCACCTTACATAGTTCTAATGCTGCAGATGCTGCTTCATTATAGGCTGAATTCTTTGCCATGAGAACCTAATTGGAAGATTAGATTGCAGGATTGAGACGATAAATTTCTGATCTAGAACTTCAATTAAGTTAATAATAACAAGAAAACGATAGACTCAAACAATTACTTCTAAATAAGGATGGAGAAATCCAATAACTCAGAATACAACTATCAAGATTATAAACAAGTGCCCAAGACACAAGTTAATTGAGAGATTTAGAAAATCAATTGAGATTATCTAAGGATGAGAATTCAAGACTTGAAAGATTGTTATAGTAAGCCAATTAGGATATCTTGAATTGGAAAAACAAATGCACGCTTATTGAGTAGGAATCCTATACTAAAAATAATGAACTCATTATGCAAATCAGAGATTATGAAGTAATAAGCTACTGATTTATTTAGAATAAACTAGCTTTAATATCTACTGATATTGAAAGGTTGCAAATTCAAATCAGAAATAAAGATGCCGAATTAAATGAGTGGAAATTTAGATATACTGAATTAGAATCTTAGGGAACTACTGTTATTCAAGAGAAAGTCACTTATCTATCTTAGGAAGTGGAAGTTTGGAAGCAAAAGTTTATTAAAACCAATCATGAATACAATAAGTGCTAGGAAGAATTGACTATGTGTTAAGCAGAATTAGAATCTCTCAAGAAGAGTGGATCAAAGAGAGTATATCACATTTTCATATCTAGGAAGTTGTTGTAACTCAAAGAACTGTTACATCAAGAGCTGGCAATACTTTAACTGTTACTGGGCCAACTGGATCATAATCTTAGATTAAAAGAACTGGTTACTAGGAATGATTCATTTATTTTATTTAAGTACAATCATCAGTATCAATAATCCACTTATATCATAAGTTTTAATATCTTCTTTTTGAATTTCAATTTCAAATAATAAATAATTTATTTGTTTGTGAATTTATAAAATAATATTAATAGTATTGAAGCCTTACATTGTAACATAAAAATATTAAGTGATAAACAATACTTTATTCATCTTTTTTGAAATAATTGGAGCACTCTTTTTTTGAATATTTTTTGCCATCCTAATCAACTTTAGTATGTGTCAAGTAGAATGAAGTTTATTTGAGAAGATAATTGAGAAGTGAGAAATTTTCAACCCTTTTTAGAATCAACTTAGTCTTAGTTTTTTTACTAACACAAATAAATATAGACATGATGTTTCAGTTTAAGGTACAGAATATTAAATTTGAATTTATTAAGAATAATGGATTGCCGTATTAGAATTTAATGAGAAGACTCAAGAATATATCAATGATTTCTTCAAGTTGAAAATATTATATATATATATAAAAAGATACAACGATTGATTGATAATTTATATATTCGAAACATGCATAAAATATTTCAAAATAAGAGACCAGCTTAACTAATAAGATAGATGAATTATTTACTGTTTTCTCCATAATTGAATGATTCCTGTACATGCCATCACCGAGTTGCATATCATTAACATATATTATCTTGGTGATAAAACCCAGCACCATCTAATGAATAATTTCATGCAATACCTAGCAATAAGGGTTCCTGTCAATGTAATAACTGATTATTAAACCGGGTTTATTGAGTCAACAGGCTTTTTCATCATGTCATTAATATTAGCGATTGATATTCCCCATTTTGCTAAAGGACAATAAAAGAAGATGGTAAAAGGACCTTTTTCAGCCTAAAACCATCTAATCATGAACTATGGCCAAAATGTCTAGGCACATACAAAAGCTTATAACTATTTTATGGGACCCATTAATTTTTTATAAGAATTATTAAAAATCTAAATACATTTTACACTGTTAAACTATGCAACTTTCGGTAGAAGAAAATAACAAACAAGATTAAGATGAGAATATTTATCATATTATAATGCCCTTAGTGATATTTTAAAAAATATTTATTTTGAATTTTTAATATTCAATTATTAACCATATATTTATTATTACAATCAATAATACAATATATAAACAATTCTAAAAAAGAGAGTCAAAATAATATTGTCTAAATTTATTTAGAATTCTATTCAAATCAGTTTCAATAACATAGAGGATAATTTTACAATTTGTGTTCCTCAACTGAGTAAGTAAATGCGAATACACTTTATTATAAGATTTTCTTTTTTATCTGTTTATGATATTATCACATCTATAAATGAGTAGTATACATAAACAGCAAAAGCTGAACTATTTTTGATTCATAATTAAATACAATAAATATAGCTAAGATTTTCTTTCAAAAAAAGAATAAATAAAGCTTATAGATTTCTTAAGAAATATTTCATCAATTAATTGACTGGTTTACATAGCATTTTTTATTAAGAGATAAATTATTAATTAATTTTAGAATCATTACACCATATATATATTATCTAGTACAATAATAAAAATTTGATTCTTGATTATATTTTAATTATTGATTCATAACAAGGAGAGTAAGGACCAAGACAGAATCTCTGTTTCGAATTAACAAATGCCTTGATTGATATATTAAAACTAATCATTATTTTATAGTACTTGAATAATAGATTTATAAAATAAAGGACTTAAGTTTTACGTAAAATTACAAACCTTAGTAATAAACAATTGAAAACCAAGAAATCTTAATTCATTTATTAATTTATTAATAAAAATTGCTCAGTATTATAATTAGAATCAAGCCGTTATTTAGGCTTTAAAATAAAATTTGTATTGATGAAATAAATAATACACTATGTATCACTTATTGTTTAATTAACTAATATTCATTTTATTCTTTTTAAATATTTTCATTTATATATCTGAGTAGAGAACTTGCATTATTCAGTTTATTCTTAATCATAAAATATTTGTCAGTACCTCGAATATAAAAAGTGCAAATTTTTGTTTAATATGTTTCCTCAAATTTGATGGACAAAAATAAAAGCAAATATTACATAAATTATATCGATCATATAAGATCTTCTCCAAATCCAAATTGAAAAATCTTATTTTATATATTAAAAATATCATTTGTAACTATATTATTTATTGAAATCAAGATCCGTATTTGTTAATTCACTTAGTTATTTAAATAAAAGTTAACATGAATCTCTAAAAATCTATTAATAATTTTACATAATTTCTAAACCATTGGTAGATAAATTCGGATATACTATACTAAGATTCTTAGGAATAGCTTCAGATTCTAAATATATATGTATTATTACTTGGGGTGTTATTTGAGTATGGAGTCAAGAAATTCAACTGTCTCGAGACTGGATCTCTTTTAACCAGTTTTTCTGGAGTTTTGTAATACATAATTCTCCTCTAAATTTATCTTCTTGGTACTCCTTTAATTTGGGTCTCATCCTATCTAGGTAAAACTTATAAATCTTCCCATCTATTTTGCATCTTTAATCTTCTTTTTAAAGTGCTGTTCCAATGATTTTTAATTGAATTGTCAGTTCTTCCTTTCAATAAGCCAGCTATTAATGACCATCTATTTCCTAGTTTTTTATGTGCCTCGATTATGGTTTAATCTTCTTCATCAGTCCATCTTTCCTTATTGATTTTTGGATCTAGATGATTATGGAACCTACATCAATTCTTAACTAAATACCTCTCTCTACATTATTTACCTATCCTGCCAGGTAAATGCTTAGCAATTTAACTCCAATTTTTTGGCCCACAATTGATTACTAATTTAACTAATAGTTCATCTTCTTCTTAAGTCCAAGGACCCTTAACAAGATCAGGATTAAGAACCTTTTGCCATCTATGTAAACATTAGACATCTGTTCTTTCTTCAAAATTTGATGCTATTTTCTTCCAATTTTTGGCACCATGTTGAGTGACTAATTCTTTCAGTTATTAATCTTCTTCTTCTGTCCACCATCTATCCAATTAATATCATTTATACCTCTTCTTAATAGTCAAAGGAGGGTCAATATTATTACTATTTAGAAGAGTTTCAACTTTTGTTTTAATTTCATTTATTTTATTTCTATTCTTCTTAGGGATTATACTATCTAATTAAGAATAATCAAATCTAGGAGATGAAATCGATAGATCTTTATTCTCCTTTATTAATTACAGAATGTTTGATTATAAGGTTAGCAATTTCAGTTCTTGGGAAGATGGCTTAGTATTAGCAAGTATAAAGTCAATTTCAATTGGGTTTTATTAGAGCAGATCTTTTAAAAACGTAATACACATATTCTTTTCCATCTAAGGCAGAGTATATCCATTAAGTTCAAATTGAGTTATTAATTGGTGGGTACCTCTCATTAAACAAATAAAAAAATTAATTAAAAGATAAGAGAGTAGTGTTTTTTAACGAATTTGATAAATTTTATTAATAAATATCCAACTATTTAATAATCTATAAGATAGTAATTATTTATATATTTATTTTTTATATCTACCACCCTTCATTTTTAATTAATTTAATGTCCTCTGTGTTTTTAGTTAATTTCTTAGCTAGAAATCAATCAAATACTTTATAACAACTATCATAATTCCCATTTTACATAATATTATATATGTGCATATTGATATTGGGTATGTAAAGATAAATGGAATCTTGCAATAATAAAATTCCCATAATAAATAAATTATAAATTATTTCAAAAATATAAAGTTAACTTAATTAAATAATCTAATGATGAGAATTTAAGATTTTAATGATAAATGATTAATAAATCGATTAGTCTTTTCTGAAACATATATATACATGCATTTTTATGTGCAAATTCATAATATTTGTTAAAGTTGGATTTTTCAAATAATTGAAATAAATTAATTAATAATGCTTTTTGAACCTGATATTTTGAATAGGTATCAACAATTCTCAACCTATTAAACATAAAACATGAAGGTGATGGAAGTTCTTAACACTGCACTTTTTGAAAGAGCATTATTGGAAGGCTCATATGCTTAAAGTTTGGATCAATTAGCTAAAATATTGGATCTTAATGAAGATGGCATAATAAATGACGACATAATCGATATAGTCTAAGCTTATAGGAGTGTAATTTTATGCGAAAAAGAGTAAGCTGAATACTTGAAGGAATCTTATAAAAACGATGCTTTGGTTGTATTAAAAGACTTGCTGGCTAAACAACACGACGGTGTTTCGAAAATTGAGAATACATGCAGACTCTTAGATAAACAACTCAAATCTAATGTCAATAATTTATCTAGAAGAGCCAATCGATATAAATAGAGCATCATTGATTTGCCTTTTGCTAAAACCGATTCGATTAGAACAGCCTTAGAATAAGAAAAACAATAAAACAATATCTTCTTAAGATAGGCCATAACAGATTACAATCAGACAATAAGTGAATACTTTGAAGGATGTGCATAGCAAGAGTAAATAGTGATTCAATTAGATAAATAAAGAAGAACTGTATTCAATGATATTTAAATGAAATTGTAAGTCTTTCATATTTCAACCATCAAAAATGTAGAATATGCACTTAAAAAAATGAATTAAGTAATTTTATATAAAAAAATAGAAAATAGAAGCTCAAGAGATATCAAAACCTATTTTCATGTTTAAAATCGAAGATTAGACAAGACCAGTGTTGAATAAGTTTAATATTAATGATTACATAATGTAAACTGAAATGGAAATTAGAAATTAATAACCATCTTTAAATTTGAAATCAAAATAAGCCACACAAGGTAATATGGTATCTAATTTAAGAGATAAAGTCATTATGGTCATAAATAAAAAGAACTATAAATCGTGATAGCTCTTATGATTCAGTTTTTAATTCATTGAGTTAATCAAATTTTGTAGTTAATGATCAATTGTTTGCAAAGTTGGCGGGCTCAAATGAAGAACTCGATTAATTTTTAGATTCATTAAGAGAATCTAAGTTACCAATGGACGCAAAATCATAATTGATAAAGCTAAATATATATATGCAGAACCTTCATAAATTATTAGTTGATTTAATTCATTATGTAATTGATTTTAAGAGATTTAGTTATACCATAGGAATCTAACTGAGTAGACCATAAAGTTAATTAAGTAAACATTACAAAAGTATCATACATTCCCCGTCCAGGATGATTTAAAAGATCAAATAACATTATATTATGATAACATATTGAAACAACCTTGTTTAATGGATGTTGAATTTTGGAAGAGACACTTTATAATAAAGCTCCATGAACAATAATAGGTGGATTCATAAAATGAAGTTAAGAGACATGAAATAATTGCCGAAATTAAATTTTAATCTTCAAAACTCCTATAGCACAGTATCAATCCAAGTGTCATCACATAAGCAGTGTAGAAACTAGAATTAGAACCAGATGAGATCGATCAAATAATAAATCACATCAAAATGAAGGTCGATGAGAAGTGAGAAGAATTTAAAATAAAAAATATCGTTTTTAATGTGAATATATTGATCATTGGATGATTGTTAAAAAGACTGCCAATGAAGCCAATAGATAAGGGCTACTTGAATCTTCAGATTCATCATCTTCACAAGCAACACAAGCATCATTGCTCCAATAGTATCCACCGTCTGTATTCTTTGAACAAGTGTCTTGAGTATAATCTGTAACATCGCTTCTTTCTCCACATTTGCTAGTTGTTTTATCCCATTTACATAATATTTAAGAACCGAAGATACCATCATTAGCTACGGTGCACAATGCTTCACTTGTAAAAGAAGAGCAGGTGAAGGCCTTACAAGCAGTTCCAGATGCATCACATCCCAAATCTGCACATACATCCATAGGAGCACCTATGCAAGTTTCTGTGCTGAATTTATCGCATTTATTTGTAGATGCGTTCAACCAGCAGAAATATTCTTCACTTATAAAATTATTGCTACAACCAGTAGTGGGTAAGGTTGAGCAGTCTGCAACAGCTGTGTAGGTTGAACAAGTGTATTTTCCATTTGCATTTGGAGTTAAAGATGCAGCTGCACAGTTTCCTTTTTAAATCATACATAAAATTGGCTTAGCTGCTTCATAAGTGGAGCATGCCTTCGAGTCTTCACAAACTCCAGAGTTATTTATTGTGCAGGTACCAAGGGTATCACAAACATCTGTTGATATATCCTTACATGCCTTCTTTGCGCATGCAGTTCCCCAAACACAGTCAACAACATTGTTACATTCAGTTTAGCTTGTGAATTCTGTACAATCGCACCAGAAATCTGCAGTTAATGCCCCGAATGTGCCAACAGCCAATATTGTTATGAAAAACAATTTTTACATTAATTTTATTAATGAAACCTGTGAATATCATTTGGTTTTTGAATTATTACAGGTAAATCACTTTATTAATTAACAGAATATTAAAACCAGTGAATAATTTATAAGTACATTTAGTATTAAAAATATTTATTGAATTTTTTTGTATCATTTACATACACTCAATACAATATAAAAATACCATCTCATTAATCAGTTATATCATAATTCATTCAAATTTCTTCAAGTTAAGAATTGTCATTTATCCAAATAAATCACTCTAAGATTGCAAAGGAACTTCTAATTAGATTGTAAATTTAATTTTCATCTCTTAAAAATGAAAAGAACAATTGTTTCTTAAATTACCAATCAATTCATTAACCTTTTGGGAGAAAAAATTAAATTTTGTGTCAAATGAATTAAATAATTTGATGATTATAAAAAGTTTATTGTCACTTAATACTTATTTCATCTAATTTTATTATAATTGATTCTCAAAATTTTATGAACTAACTTTTCATTCCTATATTTAATTCATAAAATGAGAAGACTTAAATAAATAAAGAGGAATTTAACATCAATCATATTTATATAAATTCAGAATAATAAGGTCGTTTGAATCACAACTTAAAATTAGTTCAGTTCAATTTTAAGTTTTAAATTGTTGAATTGGCGCTCAAATTTTAAATAATTATAAAAATCATTAGTAGATATTTCCTCAATCTTCATTAGGGCCTTTTTTATTTGTTACAATGCTTTTCTTTCTAAATCAATTATATATTTATATAAACATCTTCAACTTACGAATTCTAAAGCCAACTCTTTTGAAAGAAATCTTTAATAAGAGTTATTTATGATGAAAAATAAAGATATAAGCACTTCAAAATAGTATAATTCTGTTATTATAATATGGATAAAAAATTATATAGAAAATTATAGAATTTCAATTTAAGACCAACAAAAAATTAGCAAGAGCGATGACAAAAAAATTAGAAATATAAAAAGAAATCTAGAAATAAAACAAACTATTACTCTTTGAATTCATTTTGCAATTCTCATTAAAATTAAATAATAATAAGAATCTAATCAATTTTTGTAATATGATAAGGATTAATCTTAAGTAAAATTATATAGAAATCATAATTGAATTATATCGAATGTTCTACAAAATAATATTTTATCCTTTCAATATTGAAAATCTTTACAATTGGAAAAATTGTGATGATATATATTCGCCATCAATCAAACTAAATTATTATGATAATATGGTATTGATTGAGTAATTAACAATGTTGGAACATAAAATTCATATAATTAACTTGTCAAATTTTAAACACAAAGTAAAATTGGTTACTAATTTTAGAAATTTTTCATTTGAAATCAACTAATTATAAAAGATGCGCTAACAGGTGCTGAAGATCTGTCTCAGTGAATATTTTACTTGGATTTCGAAATTCTTTACTGAAATTCATGTAAACTCGAATGAATTGAGTGAAGGAGTACAAGAAATAGAATGATCTGTTTTAAACAGTTCCAAAAACTTTCCAATCTAAAATTGGAATATAATGAAAGTTCGATGATATTTTGCCAAAAATAATTATTTTTAGGAGTCTGGCAAAATTTATTTCAAAAAAGTTCTTCACCATTTTAGCAATTATCCATCAATAAGTGAGTCATGTCTATTTATAAGTATGAGGGTAAAGCATAAATAATGCTTTACAGTTAAAGGGGATTTTGGAGAAGCAGTTATTCAAGGTTAAATTTTTTTGAAATTCTCACTTGTTTGTGGTTGGTATTTGAAAATAGACAAAAGTAGATATCCTAAAGATTATAAATAGCCTAAATTCTTTTTCATTTGATGAGTTTTCAATGGTAGGAATTATATCTATATGTTATTGATTTTTGTCATTCCAAAATCTTTTATGCATGAAACCTGTTAATTAAAGAGTGAAAATATATCTAAATTAACCCTCATCTTGGGAAACAAAATAGTAAATTTATTTTCATTTGAAAGATTGTTTTACATCTCTTTATTATAAATTTACAGAATCATTAAATACTATTCTTGCAAATAAAATAAATAAGAAACCAAGTATTTATTACTAATTAGAATATGAGTAATTTTTTCTAAATAAAAAAAATGAATCAGCTTAAAACCTTGGATACTAATTATAATATATTATCATACCACAAAACTATTTGCTCATATAAAAACAAAATAAGTGTTATTATTAATTAAATAATTTCATTGATAGAGCTACGATGCTGCAATAATTAAGAGATTATTTGTTTTTCTATAGCATTAACTAAGTTTGGATACTATTGATTTAAAAAAATTATAATAAATTAAAATTTAATCTGAGTACTACATAATTGGATAGCTGAATATTTTTGAATTTCGAAATTGATTCAACCAGAAAATTATTTTCAATGTAGGGAGGTTCTCTAACTTATAGTATTATTTTGAATTTTAAGTAAACCTAAGTGCAATCAACTAAGATTAAGATGAGGCTCTACTTATAAGTATGTTTATATTAAAAATAATAATTGAGCAGTTGCCTCACCATAAAATGATACTACTCGAAATAGTTTTATTTTTTCTAATTTAATGGATTTAGAGAATGTCAATAAAAGTCTAAGTAATTTTAAGAATATATTGTCTAAAACTAATTCTATAGAATTGGAAAGGATGAACGCTCTTAAAGTCGATTCTATTTGTTTCTAGTCACAATAACAAAAAAAATAATTTAGAAATATTTATATTCCAAAGTTTAAAATTAAATAAAGATTGATGTTTTCGTTTTATTTTTATCAAATTTGGATAGGAAGATAGGAGAATAAAATTAGAATAGTAGCTTCTTTACAATTATAGAGTAGCGATTGAGAAGTCAATTACCAGGTAAGAATGAACTTATAATTTAGTTTAAATTCTTCAAAGATTGATAATATAATAAGAATATTAAATCACTTAATAATGAATGAGTAGTAATCATTTAAACTAGGGCATTTGGCGTGACTTAGTTTAGTTTACTTTCACTGCTTGGTGGATAGGATTATGGAATCTTAATGTAAATGTAATGATATACTAGATATTGTCTAAAGTAGAATCTTCTTTTTGTTCAAATACTGTTTACTCAAAGTAGGGATGCTATAAACATTGTGTAGCAGAAGGTCGTAATTTTGGATCCTTATGAAGCATCTATAGTACTAAATCATAAGCCAAAGGAGTTTTAGTTTTTATGAGATCTAAATGAGTTAGATCATAGTCTGCGGAGATATTTTTCAAAAGCAATGTTTATGGGTTTCTGGATGACCCAAAAGGATTTTTTAAAGTCAATCTAAAAATTAATACTTGAATTACAAATTAAAGAACATTACGCCACAACTAAATATGTCAACCTTGGTATCATAGATGGCTTATGTGAACACCTCAGGAGCTGTGTAACCTGGGGTTCCGCATCTATGGATATTGTAGTTTTATTATAATACCTTGTATTGTAATAAGGAATTTAAGATTTATGACAAGCCAACCCGAAGTCTGCCAATACTAGACTGCTCACATCGTTTGGTATTCTTAGTAAAACATTCTAAAGTTTGATGTCTCGATGCAGTATATCCAATTAATGTAGATGCTAAACAACTAAATTATGGATTTTTTTTTATAAATACCACTTAATAATTTTTTCATCACCAATTGATGGTCGATATTATTGTTATTTTGATTCAAATACTTAAGAAAGTCACCTCCATGGCAGTATTCAAGTAATACTGATAAGGAATTATCGTCACATGAAATCTCCTCCAATTAGATTATATTTGGATGAGGATAATCCCTTAGATTGTTCAGAATCATCTATTCCTACTTTATTTATTCCTTATGATTATATGACTTTTTATACGAAACGTGTAAAATTAGAATTGTCAGAAGACACATGGGGAAAGTATGCCATCTTTTCGACCATATAGTTATTGGTTCCTTCTATCTATAATAAAACTAGGATGATAATTATCAGATACAAATATTGTTGGCTATCCCATTGATTCTTTTAAAACAAGGCCTTCTTTGGAACAGTACTTTTCCACGGAGAAGACGTTCCAAATTCTGTAAATTTCGTAAGTCAATGTCAATAGTAACCTTAATGTTTCTGTCAATGCTTTCTAAGTCCATCGTTCCTGTTTTGTTCACTCATAATTAGAGATCAAAATACCTTCGTTTACTGAGCGAAACCAAGTTAGTACGCTGTCTATAGTCCCACGCGGAATGAAAGCTATTTAGGAATCTGTACTTGTCATCTATTTAGGTAGATTTGATTTTACTTTTATGGTCAAACCTAAGGGGTTTGCATTCAGGAAAACTTCGTGTTTAGATTAGTCATTTGCTATCAAGTATCCTTGACAATTAAAAAGCATGAAGGTAAAAATGTTTAAAAAATTTAAGTAATTTAAAATATCAAATTTGCTTATTATTTTTAATGACCCCTATATGCCCCATGCTGTATAAACATTATAAACAACCATAAATGTATTATAATATATTTTATTACATCATTAAATTATAATCTTATAATTAGAAATAAAAATGATAAAATTAATTAAATAGCAAAATGATTACATTCTATTTCTACTTCAAAACCATAAACTCTAATGATATTCAATCAAATATTTTCAAAGAAAAAATTAATAATTTTATGAGACTAAATTTTCATTATTCTACGAAAATATTAAATTTAGATAACAAATAATTAAAGTTTTGCTTTTTGATAATTAAGGCTAAAGAATACAAACAAATATTTAAATTTATGGGCTTAATTCGTTGAATGGATGCTAATTATAAATTTAACTAGCTAATTTTTATCTAGTTATTTGAAACTGAAGTTGCCGAAAAATAAACTCACAAAGATTCCAATAAATAAGAGATCAACATATTATATTAATATCTCTAATAACCATTAAAATATAATTATAAATATTGAATTATTAAATCATTACTATTCTTATAATAATTCTTTAATCTTTTAATTAACCTATTTTTCTGCATAATCCAAAGCACTATTGCCATCTAGATTAGGTAATTATAATACATTTGTCTTTTAGTGTTTTATCTGCATTCTCTGATAATAGATATTTGACAACTAGGAAATGACTCCCTCTTATAGCCAAAATTAAAGGAGTAAATTTATTTCCATAGGTTTATTCATTTATTGGATGATTCAGTGTCACTAGTTTTCTAACTGTATCTAAGTCTCCATCTCTAGCAGCACTCCATAATGCTAAATTTAGAATTTATTTAAACTCTTGATGCAAACTTTACTTCAGAATCAGTAGTCATTTAATCAGCTGTTTAACCCTTGTTTGTTCTCATAGCGCAGTACTGATCTTCATCTGCATCATACCTGCTTAATAAATGAACCACATTTCTATTTTGATAAAATGATGCATAATGCAAAGGAGTCCAATCTCTTTTATCAACTTGATAGATATTTGCTCCTGATTCAAATAACACCTAAACAACTTAATCATGGCATTTTTTTGCTGCTAAATGAATAGATGTACAATTTTGATTATCCTGAAAATCAACAAAACTCTCTTAACAAGCCATTCCTGTCTCTATTAGCAATTAAACAGCCTTTGCTTAATTGTTTAGTGCTGCTACATGAATTGGATAGTATCCTTTATATATGAGATTTATTGATATGCTCCTCTTTCTATTAAAGTAGTTATTGCCCATAATTCCCAATAGAAAGCAGCATGATGCAATGATCCATCCATTTGTGTCTATTACATTAACATCAGCATCCATTTCTAAAACTTTTTTTAACATAGTTTTATTTGATGATTTATAAGTCTGTTCTATTGCTTTATGCACAGGTGTTATCCCGTAAATGGTTGATTTTCCATTAACTCTTTACCCACAATTTACTAATAATGTAAAGGTCTTATCATCTCCTTCATTCTACTGCATTATTAAGATCCATTAGATATTTTCCACAGAATCATTTGATGCATATTCCAAAGGAGTTCTTATTTTTTTGTTTGCATTTAATTTTTGGGTTTGCTCCCAATTACAACATAAATTGAATTGCTGCAAAGTCCCCTGCAAAAGAGGCCAAATGCATAGGTGTCTTAAATTATATTTAATTTTACATATCCATCACTATCTTATTAATTAACAATAACTTTTTATAGTTTCTTTATGTTGCTCATGAGATTAGTTTGTTTTTGTTAAAGAAGTTATGAATTTAAGAAATTGCAAATAGTTTCACGATATTGTTTGTATTATCTTGGATCAATCTTACAGTCTGTTGTTTACACCAACAATTACACTTACATAAAAATATCATAAAATAAATCCCAACCTTAAGGTTCAAAATCAAATTATGCCAATTATTTAATACATTAAAAACATTTGGTGTATTTGGATAAGCTGCCATAATGTATAGCATTTCTCTAAAATGATCTTTGTCATATTGACTAGTTTAAAATATTATAAATTTTAATCCAAAAATTATTAATATTACTCACTAACAATTGCTTGGAATTATTAGAATCTTTATTGAACTTGCTTCAAATGTTTATCTGCGTTAATCAACTACCCTTTTTATGAGTCTGATTTCTTGATTTGATACTTTTTCATTGTTATTTTCAATTCCTCCCATTTAGCCATACTTTATTTATGTTTAAACATTTAAAAGAGTATTTGGAGGCATTCCAAATTACCTCTTTAGGCACAGACATGAAATACATAAATCCTGATTTAGATGTTAGAAATGGATCCGCTCCCTTCATTAGCAAATACATCACAATATTTTTGAAGTTATAATATCTTTTTATTGTAATTGAAAAACCAAGCATAAAATAAAGGTGTCTTGCCTTCAAAATCTTTTGCATTTATGATTTCCTGAACATTATTGAATTGATGCATTAAATTATCCAAAAGAGTCAACTTTCCATCAATTACAAAAGCAAAGATATCTGTTTCTTTTTATTTATGATTAGCAATATTAAAAATCAATGATTGCGTCAGAAGGTTTTTGTCTTAATCCATAGCTAATGCTCTCGATTATCTAATATAAATTTATATATGATGACTGTTATATATTAATATATAATAAATTACTTAGTAAATATTAACAAATTGAATTCAATATTTGTTCTTGAATGCTCTATGTATTTAATTAGTTGCTAGCCTTTATCAATACTTAATTCACTTCAAATTTACAAGAGTGATTGATTGAATTGCCTACTATTAAATTTAATGTTCTAATTAAATATTAAGAATTAAAAAATTAGATATTTTATCACATCAATTATCATTTTCTTAGCAATAATTTATTGAATCAGAGTAATATCAATAAAAATAATAATTTACAAATAATAATTAGCAATATCAATTAAATTTAAGAGTATAAAAATATCCTTATTTATTTTGAGAATATGATAAATTTACAAATGTAATATTATTTATAAAGTTATTCAAATTTTTATTGAAGTATTCGTAATTAGATTATTAAAACCAATCTAAATAATTATTATTTAAAAAAAATTTCAGACAATTTACATCTAAAAAAGCATCATTTTGAATTTTATATATCATTAAATTACAATGTTTTCTTAAAATATATTAGCTATGCTTTCCAGTTTTAGTATTTTTAATTATAAGTTTGAGTTTAAGATAAACTCTAAATTTACAATTAACATTCGTAACTCATTCCAAAAATATTTGAGTAATTAAGCAAATACATTAGTTTTCGGCATCTGATAGTTGATTTTGAAAATTAAATATGAAATAATAATAATAATTTAATGTCATATAGAGAACTTCGTAACTTCTGTGAATAAATGAGGGCTTTGGGTTATCATAGGATAATTTCAATGGAAAACTTTAGAAGGCCTAATTTTGAGCTTGTAGCTGACATCCTTTTTTGGCTAGCTTAAAAGTATGATCCAAACTCAGATATTTCTGATAATATTGACGAGGAAGTAAAAATAATATTAAAACTTAGCGACATAGGGTAGAATTTATTAAGCAAATAACAACACTATTTGTTAGTAAGGCCAGGCTTAAGATAAACCCAAAGAGATTGTATATGGCTGATGTTTATGCAGTTTAAGAAATTTTGAAAATTTCAACATTCTTGTATAAAGCATAAGTGTCTCCGCCTGCTGATGAAGAAGAGATTCATGATTTTGTAATTATATCTATGAGTATTGAAAGTCCCTCCCATCAAAATTAAGTAATATTAAGAGTCATAAGTTATTGGCTCAAGAGATCACTGATCTGGCCACAAGACTTTATGATTAATTAGGGAAAGAGGATGAAGTCAAAGTAGCAAGGGTAAGAATATTATGATAATCCATAGGAAAAAGCATTGCAATTTTTGTCCAATGTCTCTAGAGGTGGAAATTCACAATCTGAATAATCTTAAATACAGAAATGCATCCAAACCATATTGAAATAGCAAGACTCAAATATTCAGGAGATGTCTAAATATGTAGGTGGTTTAGAGAGGGATCAGAAATAATTGGAGGAAAAAATAAAGAGAAAAACAAAAGAGCTAGAATAAGCAGAGAAAAGATTAAAGGGCATGACGAGTGTTAAGCCTGCTTATTAGGAGGAATATGATAGATAAGAATATGAATTAGAGAAGTTATATCAGGTAATAGGATTTGTTAATTATTAGATTTATGTCGAGAAATTTAGAAATCTAGTTTATTTAGAGCACGTCTTAGATGCTCAAAATAGGTAGGCTGAGTTAGAATAAAGAAGGAAGGATGATTAACTTAAAGGAGTGAGGGTATAGATTTAGAATGCGTAAGGCAAAGAATTAAGAGGGGATGATGATGAAAATGATGAATAGTTAGATTAATTGGGAGGAGATTCTCGACTATAATCAAGCAATAAGGAAAAGCGTAATAATGATTTTATGAGAAACTAATAAGGTGGGTTTAATAGATAATAAATGGATGAGGATGGTGGAGAAGACGTAGATGATATTGATGATATAGAGGGAGGAGTTGATGATGATGAAGAAGAGGAAGATGAAGATGATGGAATTGAAAATTTGGATGATGATAATGAAGCTGACTTTTGAAATAAATTAATCCATTATCTGTATAAATATTATTAAAAATGGGAGTATGTTCAAATAAGAGTAAAGGGTTGAAATACTAAGAAGATGTACATAATTATACCAAATAGATTAGTAATATTTGCATTTATTGGATATTCAAAATCCTGTCAATGTGAATCAGAAATATGCCAATCATTTCACTCTAATTCAAAATTAATTTACTGGTAAAGGTATTAGACGCACCAATAAATACACAACCAATTTATCAAGGAATGAGTGGGAAATGATGCAGAATTAATTTTGGGGTAGAGTAATAAAGTCATATAAAGATAGTTATAAGGATTCAATATATTGGTCAAGCATTCGCAAGGCTCTGTCATAAGATGATGAAAGTATCTCATCTTTAAAATTTAGAATCCTCTATTGCCATATTGACATTGTGCAAATTAAAACTTATTGGAAACTCAATCCAATTATTAATTACAGATAGTATAAATATTATTAATAAAGAACAAGTGTTTTAAGTTCCAGTATTTATTATTAATGAACCAATATCATGGAACAAAGAACCCTTAGTTCTGAATTTTGAAGTATCTTAGCTGCAAGTAATTGTTAGTAAGTCTATTTAGGTGAGGATACGTAGTAGTAAGCTCCCTAAAGATTTTTTAATCTAAACAGAAAGTACATCAAAGGTTCTTGAAATCAAATAGAAGATTTTGGAAGCAGCCAAAGAAAAAACCTGCAGATTATATTTGAATGGCAGAGAGTTGGCAGATCAAAATTACTTGGGAAATTATAATATTACTTCAGGAACAGTACTAAAAATAAATAAGTTAGATAATACAGGCTTTTTTGTGATTATATATTTAAAAATGGTTGGTATTATTTTATATTATGCATAAACAAAAAGCCCAGATTCTGTTCAAATGTCATCACAAGCTCAAGAAACCTGAATATGAAGAGGCCACTTTTACTGTTGCTAAAATTATCGAAATCAATAAATCCACACCAATATTCGAATTAATTTTAGAGAATTGCAGGTTCACACTAGATCATGACTTTGGCATCTAAATATCATCGTATTTTATTCTTATTATTCTAGATTATAATCATTGATATACTTAGGTTTGAATAACTGTAATCTAGTGTCTTTACAATATATTCCAAAAATTGAATCATTGAAGAGAATGACTTTGGATTACAATTTTATACACAATTCTGAACTAGTCCACTTAAAATATTACCAAGACAAACTCTTATCCTTATCTATTATGTAAAACCAATTAGATTTCTCTGATTAATAATTATTGCGAGAATTCTATTTATTTGAGAAATTAATTCAATTATCAATTGCAGGGAATTTTAAAGATGTAACTGAACAAGAGAGCATAATGATAAGAAATGAAATATTTAAAAATATGAAAAACCTTGTATTTTTAGATACAATTGCCAAAGGAGAATGTAAGGATTTTTTCTCATACTTTAGATCTTTCGACTTCTTTGCCGAATTAATTTAGTGATTAAAAATAGGAACAAGATTATTTATCAAGAATAGACGTTGTTGACTGGAAACCTGAAAAAGAATACTAGGATATTGATCAATGAATAAATATAACCTAATATAGAAAATATAATAAAGCTATCAGATTATTATTTTATCAAACTATTAAGATTGTAAAATTTTAGAATATACATCAAGAGAAGTTATTAATTTTATAAGCTATGATCTATTATAAGATCAATTATATAATTGGATAATTTGTAAAAGAGATTCACTCATTTAAGTATTCATCTGGATGTAGGGGTCATTGTCCTTTCTTCTTTTTTCTTACTTATAGTAACTTAATTCCTAACAGAAATAGGCTATATAATCAAAATAATCAATTTGAAAAATTTCTATATTTCAAAGTAATGTTACTAGATTTTGATTTGTTTATAGCCCTACTATTATAGAATGTGTTAATAATTTTAGTATATTCTATGTGATTTCCACTACCATACTTTTAAACAGGTATTCACAAGAGTTTGCTAATGATAATTAAAAATGAATAAATATTATTATTAATTTATTCGAGATTTTATTTAAATCTTTATTAATAACTAAGCTTTCTATAAAGGAATTAAATATTTAAATTTATATGTTGTTAAGTAATATTATTCAAGTTTATATCTGCAAAAAACCAAACCATGATATTGATAAATAACTTTTAATAAAATTAAACTAATGAACAAGCCAACGCTTCTTCTGCTACTTTGCTTATCATTAACCGCTGCCTTTCCAAAATCAAGGAGATTAAACGAACATGCTAAAAGAAAATTAGAAGAATCTACAGTTGATATTTCAGGTACTTGGAAGCCCATAAGAATTAAATTTGAATATGTAACTGATGCTGATCTTCAAACAAAAGAGTTTTTGAATTAGATCTTCTCAATATGTGGCACCTTTTTGTCAAAACACCTTCTGATTAGAAGGAGTTCCGATAAAATATAATTAACTCAAGATGCCCCAGCCTAATTCAAGGAATTCTTTGAGATGAGTACTGATATGTTGTCTGTCTAACACGATGCCGACTTGGTAACTAATTGTAATTGATTTTTAGGTCTTTTTTGTAAATACAATGAACGATAGTAATGACAGTACATTAGCATTTTGCGCTCCAGTTATTTTCGACGACAAGACCAAAAGACCAATCTTTGGTGCTATCGGATGGAACATGGCCTATAGTCAAGTGAGTACCTTAACAAATGCTGGATTTGAAGCTCAATTAGCCACAGCAGTCCATGAAATCATTCATGGACTCGGATTTGTAGAGGATCTATTTAACTAATTTTATGATTCAGCTACAGGTGAAGTCTATCCAGATGGAGGCATGATAGAAGAGGATGATGTCGTGAAGATAATTACTCCTAGAGTTTTAGCCTTTGCGAGGAAACATTTCGCATGTGACGATATATCAGGAGTACCAATGGAATAGGAAGGTGGTGATGGAACAGCTGGATCTCATTGGGAAAGAACATTATTCTACAATGAAATGATGACAGGAAATGACATGGTTAGTGATTTTGTACTGACAGACTTTACATTTCAATTATTATAAGATACAGGGTATTATAGATTAGCTGATTACAAACCTGATATATTAACATGGGGAGAAGGAGAAGGATGCAACTTCTATGATTCAATGTGCGAATCAGATTTCTCTGAATTTTGTAGTGATGAAGGAAGTGTAGGATGTGCTATTACCCATAATGGAATTGGAGTTTGTTCTAGCGATGATTTATCTAACAGTTGTAAGTATTATTAGATCGATCCTAATCTCGATTGTAGAAATGCTAATTCAGCTGGATATTCTGACAATGCAGCTACCTTTTAAGATTTTGGCTATCATAGTATGTGTGTCATTGGTGGCTTTTCAGCCTCAAGTGGTACTCCTCAAAAGTTCAGTTGCTATAAATATAGTTGTGATGGCACATTTACTATCACAGTCAACGGTAAATCTATAGATTGCTCTAATGGAGGAGAGAAAACTCTTGAGGGTTTGAGTGGTAGCATCACTTGCCCAGAGAATTACAAATAGTTTTGTGAAAATGCAGATGAATGCCCAAATTAGTGCAACAAAAGAGGTTTTTGTATGAAAGGTCAATGCACTTGTTATGGAAACTATTATGGATCAGGTTGTGAATAAGAAAACTGCACAAAAGTCAGAAAAGGAACTGAATGTGTTGACTCTTGTCCTACTGGGTATTATTTGAATGAGGTTGTCAATTATTGTATTGGATGTCCAGGAGTAATTATTTTATTAATCAAATTAGTATTGCGCATCTTGTTCATCATACAATGCTTGTACACAATGTTAAGATGGATATGAGTTAAGAGAAGGGTTCTGTGATTTATTATCCAGCAGCAGTTATTCAAGCCATCTAGAAATTCTGATCCTTCTATCAATAGTACTATTCTCTTGATATTGATGATGAGATTAAAATAAATGCAAAGATAACAATAAAATTAAATTGATATGTCGTTACGTTCTGAAATTCTTCAGATTTTATTCACTAAATAGTGGTAGTACCCATATTGAAATGAAAATCCTATTTTCTTATTTTACTCAATTAATATAACCATTGATTCTTTAATAATTTTTTATTTAGAAATAAAATCAATTAATTATCACATAATGTTACAAGAGCAACACTAGCTTTTTATTTAAGGTTTACTCAATTCGATTTCTTTAAAGGTTTAGATTGAGTAGTATTAGGAATCAAGCATACTCAAATATGCGCTTTCTGTCATGAAGTTTTTTTATACACTATCAGTCATATTCCTATGAATGCTCTCTCCCATTCCTCTAAATGTGTTGATTATTGGCCTTTTTTAATTATGTAATAGAATTTACCATAAACATGTAAAATTGGGTAATGTTCCTTTATATTTAAGCATCAATTAATCTTCATTAATGTATTCTTGAAGATAGCTCGGATCCTTACAAAATTGTATCTTTTTTGCCGTTTCTGGATGCATCAATTCTATAAATTAATATTCAAATATACTTTCAACTAATTTCCAGGCTGCTACTAAAACGAAAGGTGGATTGAGTAGATGCAATTATTCTAATGAAGCTGTGTAGTTTGATTATGTGACATCAATAATTTTCTTAATTATCTGAATAGTATATACAAACTTTTACTTGGTGTGGTAATCTAAAAATACTGATATCATTTAAATCCACTATAATTCTCCATTTCTCCACATGGTAAGGCACTAACATAAATTTTTTATATATGATTTAAAAGAACACATATAGCATTGAGAATTGGTGGCAATTGTTCCTATTATATCAATAAAATATTACAATATTTGTACTTATTTTTGAAACCTATATAAAAATTAATGGCCTAAACTGTTTGTCTCTTCCCAAACTAAAGACTATACCTTTTTTCTCAAAATTCAATAATTAATATTACTAAGATATCTTCCCCTGCTTGTGTTAATACTTGATAATCTGAATCCTCCTTCCATTTCAAATACCTCATTAAAGTTTAAAAAGCCATCTCAATGTCAAAATTGCCAGAATAACAGAACTTCAAGGTTGTTTATTTATCCCAAGGTAATGGTAGTTAAACATGTTTTTTTGCGATTAGATTCTCTAATTTTTTGATCAATTCTTCCTCAACATCTTCAAATTCAACATTATAAAACACATTTCGTTTTAATTTTCCTTCCACATAATACCTAATATATTCATCTAATTAAATAACCATGATACCTGCATGTTTTAATTGCATTGCCTATTTGGGAGGCTTAAGATAACTGAAATCCATTAAAATGTAATAAATATTTGTTAAAAATAAAATACAAAATACAAAAAACAAAAAACCAAATTCCAATTTTATTAAAATGGATAAACATAAAAACTTATCAATTCTAAAAGTATCAAAATAATTATGATATTATTGCAAAATTGAAGTTTTTGATTCTATAAAGAAAAATTTGAAATATATTAAAATATACTATTGAAATCAATTTTATGTATATAAAATATAATAAACTAGTTCCAAATCTTTTTATTAAAAGAGAATGTTAGTCATTGATAATTGTCTTCCATCCTTTCTAAATTATTTTAACTTGGAGTATTCTAATATATTTTAACATTTCTTCCACTATCTTCTATTTTTAATACGCTTGGCCTATTCTGATTACGTTTGATTTTTCTAAAAAGTTAATGATTTCTATTTATAGTACTTTTTTAACTAGAAACATAATGAACTTATATAGTGTCTTTTATTAGGCGAATCTGCTTCCATAAGTTCTCCTACAGGGCACGAATTATTAGTTGGATAAAAATCATATAAATGTTAAGATTCAGCTATTAATTGGAGGTCATTAATCATATTTAATATATTTTTAATATCAAAATAAAACTATACAGATTTCTTATAAAAACCTGTATAAAATATTTTGAAATTCAATCTGAACCATTGTATACTTTCCTTTACAAATCTATCAATTAGAAGTTCACAGATTAACCATTTCTTTATTTAAATTAACTACAATAAGTTATATTAATAATTATAAATTTAATAGCGATTCTCTTAATAAAAAGGAACCTAACATTCAGTAAGCCAAATTACCCACCTATTTTTAATTCTTTCCTATAATCTTTTAGTATCAGTATCATATTTATAACTAAATTATTTTTTTTATTTATCATAAAATAAATCTAATGAAAAATTTAATAATATGCTATTAGAAATATTAATAAAATGTAAAAAATTTAGTTACTTAATTTCATATGCGAACATTATTTTTCCGCTTTTTTTAATTCTTTTAATATAAATTGTAACTTGGACTTTATGTTATTAAGATAATGATCCTCTAAATTAAAAGTTTGGATTAGAGGATTGTTTGTATGATTATTAAAAAATCTAAAGTTCACAAATATTATAATGTTAATGATTACGTTAGATTTCAGATTATTTAAGAACTGTTATCAGAGTTAGACTATTGAATGATATTATAAATGTTGATTTGATGAATAAATTCAATAATATTAACAAGATTAAGAGACAATTTTATTAATGAAAGTTCAGATTCTTGTTATCCAAGTGGTACGACGCAATAATTCTCGCTTAAATAAAGAGAGCTTTCATTTGAATAGTTTTATAAATCATGTAATTTTTTATAATCTTGCAATGTAATTTTATTGTATACTTTTTTATTTTGAAAGTTTATAATTTTATAAATGATATTTCTAGGCTTAAATCAAAACCATCTAATAGCATAAAAATTGTAATAATTATAAAATAGGATTTTGATTTAGTATTGTAGATTAATAATGTATAAAAAATTCAATAATATGATGCTGGCAATATTATAATTGCAATATAAAAACTGCGATGTTATTATGATATTAAAATAGAAGATGAAATGAGAGATTAGATATGGTGCTAGATAAATTATTATAAAATTAAATATTTATAATAGGTTATATGTATAAATGAAAATGTATATAACGGACCACGTGTTTAAGAAATTAAAAAATATCTTTATTATTTAATGTCAGGACCTGTGTTTAAGGCAGCAGCCAAATGGACTGGAAGAAAGATCAATGTTAAAAATACAGTAGTTGAATTGGACGGAGATGAATAAGCAAGAATCATTTGGAAAATGATCAGAGAGAGATTGGTTTTGCCATATTTGAATGTGAATTTGGAATATTACGATTTGAGTATGGAACATAGAGACAAGACTGATGATAAGGTATGATATTTTAATAGAAAATAAAGGTTACTTTCGATTCAGGATATGCTATCTTAAAACACAAGGTTGGTGTTAAATGTGCAACAATCACAGCAGATGAAGCAAGAGTTGAAGAATTCAAACTTAAAAAGATGTGGCCATCGCCAAATGGATCAATCAGAGCTATTTTGGATGGTACCGTATTCAGAGAACCCATTATTTGTAAAAATATCCCAAGATTGGTTCCAGGATGGACTTAACCCATTGTAATTGGAAGACATTCATATGGAGATTAATATAAATGTTAAGATGTCAAATTGCCAGGACCAGGAAAATTAGAATTAATATACACACCAACATAAGGAGAATAAGTTAAGCGAACAATCTTTGAATTCAAAGGAAAAGGTGGTGTTGGATTGGGAATGTACAATACTTATGAATCTATTGTGAACTTTGCCCATCAATCATTTTAATATGCCTTGATGAGAAAATATCCATTGATGTTGGGAACAAAGAATACTATATTGAAATAATACGATGGATATTTCAAAGATATTTTCTAAGAGATATTCGAAACTAAATACAAGAAAGTATATTATCTAATTTATACAATAGGATTTCGATGCCAATAAATTATGGTATGAACACAGATTGATCGATGATTTGGTTGCTTAAATGATGAAATCATCAGGAGGATTTGTCTTGGCTTTGAAAAACTATGATGGTGATGTCCAATCAGACATCGTTGCTTAAGGATATGGATCTTTGGGTATGATGACATCAGAATTGGTTGCTAATGATGGAGTTTATGAATCTGAAGCTGCTCATGGAACTATAACTAGACATTACAGAGAACATCAAAAGGGCAAGGAAACATCTACTAATTCAGTTGCCAGTATCTATGCTTGGACCAGAGGTACATCATATTCATATCTCCTTAGGTCTCAGACACAGAGGAAGATTGGATAACAACTAAGAATTGATCAAATTCGCTGAAACTATTGAATCATCTATCATCCAAACTATTGAATCAGGATTATTTACCAAGGATTTGGCTTTGATTGTTCATGGTCCAAAGGCTGATAGATCAACTTATTTGAATACAGAACAATTTATTGATGCTGTCAATGGAAAATTGTAATCAAATCTTGGATTTTTGAAGTGAGATATTATAATCATCAAATATATTAAAATAATAATTCTTCTGCTTAAACTTAAATATTTTTAATAGCATTTTTAATATTTTATGAGTGAACCCAATATTCATCAGGAAACTAATCAAAAACTAAATGAAATTTTTAATTCAATTAAATTAGAAAATGTAAAAACCTAAGAAGCCTTCAAAAAAATTTCTAATACTAACAATCTTGTTACTCAAGTGAAGCGATGCTAATCATTAACTTTACTCCTCCAGAATATTTAAAGTCTCAACCAAGCTCAAAAAGAATTCAAGGAAATTAAAATTAATAATCTATGCATTAAACTAAATAGTGATGTTGTCATATATACAAAAAAAAATGGCCATCGCATTGCTAAAGCAGTTTAAATAATAGGAGTTGCAAGATTCCAACAATATACACCCATAATTCAAGTCTAATGGTATTACGCTAAAAAGGATTTAAAATTAATTATAGGACAATATTGGGATGGCATCAGCTAAAGAGAATTATTCTTGTCTGATCAATATGATTATATACAACCGGACATAATTGTCGGTGAAGCCTAAGTTTTGGAGCTTGAACAATTCAAGCAGAAAAATTTATCAACAGGCTTCGTGTTTTTCTGTAGGTAATACTTTTATTATACTTCATAGATCATTTTATAAAAATTCGTAAATCATTCCACCTATCTAAAAATGGGAGAAGCATTGCAAATGCAGACAGCCAATGAATCCTGATAGGTTATCAGTAATTTGCGATATTTGTTAATTATGGTTTCACAAAGAATGCATACCATTAAATAATAATGTCTAAGGAATATATGTCTGTCCTTCATGTAAGAAAAAAAAATGATCTAATTAAAGTTAACTTCGGCTTATTATCAATTACATTATACAAATAAAAATATAAATATTATATATATGACAGAATAATTGAACGGTTCTTTTGTTAAATAAGAAGAAGAGATTATCTAATCAAAAAAAGAGGAAATCTTATAGTTCTTTGAGCAATAGGGCTATAAACCTAATTCTGTGTTTGATGATTAACTTTGGTTTTTACCTGAAATCAATAAGAGTTATGATCATATTTTGTGGAAAATCATTAATGATGCCATTGGTTATGATTATAATAAAGACGATCATGTAGAGTGATAATTTTACATAGTTCGCAACAGAAACAAAGATTGAGGCTTTTGTTCAGAGGTTATTGGATGAAGCTTAAATGATACATACTAAAGTAGTGGATTTAAAAAAAAATATTGATTCTTATAAAGATGAAATAGAAAATTTTGACAAGTTTTTAAAGATAATTGAAGCTAGTACTCATAAATTAATTCTATGATAGATAAAACCGAATATAATTAAGAGAATGCATTCGTAATATCTTATGTTGATGAAAATAATTAAATAAATGAGATTGCAAAAGTAAATTAAATTAAGATTATAAGTTCTACAGTATCAAATATAAGTTAGGCACAGCACTCTAGAATTACTAATTATTATACCCTGAAAACTCGAATCGCTCTACCTGCATTTCTAACGATCATTCAATAGAATCAATCTCTCTTATTGTGATGGGAAGGAGATTAGAGAATAAAATCGGAGATGCCAGAACCTCAGGAGAAGATTATAAAGAATTAGCTCAAATCAAAATACCAATTTAAGATATATACTAATAAGTAAGGCCCAGACATTTTGCATTACCCACAATTCCCCAATGCTATTTGACAGTTAATTACTAAGATTAAAGTTTAGATGCATCATTTTGTGAAAATGTAACAATTAATTTACGTTTTGATTTAAGATTGTCTTATTTGTATAGAATTCTAATTATTAAGGATCAGAAATAATATAGGACCTAACTTATAGAAGTAAACAATTATTCAATCATTTATTAGGCAAATGAAGACAAATTTTAATAGCAGTTAGGATTGATGTAGCAATTATTATCTCCATTTAAACAAGAACCTAAATTGCATTATGTGCCAACCAAAGGCATAGGGTTATAATCGGATTTTAAGGATGATAATAGAGAAAACTTATAAGTTTTAGCAGAAATTAAACCTCCTAAAGAAAGAGAATCTTGTTGCCTTATCTGTTGAATTTAAATTGCTATATTATTGAAATAATAATAATTTATTAATTCTCATTATCTGCCCTTATTAAACGATACACTCTATTTGAAATCTTAAAGAATGTTATAAGTCAAAGGATAATTATAAAATAATCAAATTATCTAAAAATGTTAAAGAATATAAGTTAATACAAAATCATAAATTAATAGAAGCTATACATATACAAATAAAGTTATCATTCAATAATAATGAAGTTATAATAGTAGATCGTCATCATGGTTATTCATATGAGTATTCCAACCTTCTAAGTTTTTGGGCCAAGCCATCCACTAATTTTATTTTGGCTTCTCGAAATTACCTTGACTAATACTCCTATGAGTTATTTATTATGATTATAATTTTCGAATAAAATATGGCGAATTAGGCTCACTAGGTTATTTTGTAGATGCCAAACATTTTGGGGTGGCATTGCCTAAGTCATCTATGACCAAAGATTACTTGTCTTAGAATTTTAGATGAGGAATTTACAATATTTATTTTTCTTATGAATTAGATTACCTAGAAGACTTTTCTTGAACCTCAATAGGAATTTGGAAGATTTTAAATTTCTTCCCTAAACGATTATCATTAGATCGAATAGATTTTATGTCGCTCTTTACATCAATAACATAGAATCCTTCTTTGATTTGCAATTTTTATGTTTGAAATAACTACTTCGATTTTCCTTATTTTGAGTTCATTATTTCTTTTCTTAGTTAAATGATTTTCTTTTCGATAGACAATTTTCTATATCCATTCTATTGTTGTTATTTTTATTAGGGTAATGATTATTTTGTAGGAGATAGAGTATAAGGCTTTAAGAGTGTAGGAACATATTCTCTTAAAGTAGGAATGTTAAATTGATTTTTGGAATAGACCTTTTATTCTAAATGTATTAGATGCATTGGTTTAGTATTTCTTGAAGTTTTGGAAGAATTCATAATTATTATTAAATGAAAATAATTTTTTTGAAAGTAAATAGAGCCTTTTGGGATGTAAGTAGTTAAAATAAGCTATAGTGTTATAAACATATGCCAATTAGCAAATATGACATTTTCTTCCTCTGATTTAATTAAAATTCTCTTTCTATCTTTTCGCATAAAATAATATATCTCTAAAACTTGAAGGTTGAACTTTTATTTTTAGTACAAAATTTTAATTAAAATTTTTTGATGGTATTTTATTTTTATTTATCTCTCATTTTGTTAATTAGATTTATAAATAATCTCATAAAATGAAATAATTGAATATTATGATTAGGAATTAGATATATTTGTTTTTTATAACATATATTTATTCATTTTAATTAATTTTATATAAATATTTATTTATTTAATGCTGTTATTAATATTCTTTTAGATAGTGTTTGCCTAAATCCAAGAAATTGATTGTGACTTGATTAATAAATTACTAGAGAGAAGTAATATGTTTATATCAATTTCGATAGAATATGAAATAAAATAGCCGATTATTTTATTATTTTATTTCAAGTATGGTGCTATATATTAATAAATCAAATCGCCTTGGTTGTAAATTAAGTTTTTAATTTAGATAATATTCTAAAAATTACACTTAATATGAATTCATGCAATTAGATATGAAAGAGTATTCTGAATAATGCATTGTTGGAATTTTTGAGCATAATTATCTTCCATATGGAATCTACATAAATGATAAATTCGAATATCATGCTGAACTAATTCGTGAAAGCGGTCAACTTATTGAATACTTGGAATAAACAAAATAATTTGAATTCGCCCCATTGCCCAAATTTAACAAATATAGAAAATTGTAGAATATGCTAACAAATTACATTTTCGTAATATCACCTCTTAACTTAGATCCAAAGCATAAAGGCGATAGGTGTTGTAGCATTAATAATTTTTGCAATTTGGTTCAGATTATAAATTTATAAGGATAAAGACAAGTCAGAATGATGAGATTTTGTTCATTATTTAATCATGATCTTTTATTAATTTTTAATTTTAATAAAAATAATTATAGCATTTTTGGCATATTGAAGGTGTAAATTGTTTTATTCTTTAAAAATACAATCTTATGATACTTGCTTCGATCTCTTCTTTATAAGATAACTCAGAAGAAAACATTTACTCATATAAATTATAATAGACATTTAAAATCATTTAATCTTATTTGAAATCCCATTGACCTAAATGATGTAAAATTCTCTACAATTATTTATAATAATTTGAAAAGAATATTAGAAGAATAATATTATATTCACAAAATTCAAAATCATTAATGACAATTATTTCCTAAATATTACTATCATCATTTTGAATAGTGATGATACAACTTTTAATGCCTCTTATAATTTTTTGTTTTTAATATATTCTACTTGATTTTAAATTCAAATAAATATATTAAGAGACTGATTTTACTTTATAATAGTTAGGATTTTTGAAGTCTAAAGATTTTCAGATTATAATTTTTTTTAATTATAAATATTTTATGAAAATTATTATTTTCTTAGCTCTCTTTATAGGAATAACTTATACGCTTAACTTAAATCCTGTCATAGGAATATTAACAATTCCTTCTGATGAAGATTATACAGAGTACCCAGCCTCAAAGTATTCATACTTCGCTGCTTCATACGTAAAGTATGTAGAATCATCTGGTGCAAGAGTTCTGCCTATACCTTACGAAGCAGATGAAGCAACTCTGGATAGATACTTTTCATAGATTAATGGGTTATTACTAACTGGAGGCACCTTAGCTTTAGAAACAGAGTCAGGGCCATCCAAGTATTTATAAACAGTGACATACTTATTAAATAAAGTTGTAAAAGCAAATTAGTAAGGTGACATTTTCCCATTGTTTGCGATATGTTTAGGACATTAAACCTTACATTTTATTCTATCTAATAAAGATTATGATATATTAAGTCCTACTTTTGGAATGATAAGAGTGAATAAGAAATTAACATTTACTGATAAAAGCAGTACAATGTTATTGGATTTAAAAGCACCAATTTTAAAATAAATCGAGATAGATAATTAAAGTATTTTTATTATTGATTATAGTTTATTTCAACACTAATTGGGGAGTGAATCCTTCTTATTATTAAACTCATTCAGAATTGGACAATTTCTTTAAATCTGTAGCTTTGTTCTCAGATGCAAAAGGGACAGTTTATATTGCTGCATCAGAAGGCAGAAAATATCCAATTTTTTCAATAGCTTTTCATCCTGAAAAACCAATTTTTGAATTCAAGACTCTCTCTTAACACTAATTTGAATCTGTATAATTTGGAAGAAATTTAATCAATCAATTTACTTAAATTGCTAGAGAGAACAATCATAGTTTGAAAGACTCAAATTCAGTCATATTTAAATATAATCCTATTTAATTAGAGAGTGCTTCATTCGCTTAAATTTATTTCTTTAAATTGGGTGAGCTGAATATTTGAATGAATAATTATGCATAAATAAAATATGTTGATATTTTAATAACTCTCGATAATTATTCTTTTGATGGTGAACTTTCCATTAAACAATATCATCAAATCTTAATTATTTTCATAATTATAATTATATATAAATTGAATTAGACATTATTAACTAAGGAAATTATGTAAACCACTCAAGGCACTCTCATTATCTCCACCGTCTCATCAAGTGTTGACATATTTAGATAAAAAATAAAGACCATATGAATTATTATATTTGTCTTTCCCTCATTCCAGATCTTAGTTTGATGATGCTAGATCGAGGGGCAATTTCTCATCATATTATGAATAAGTAAGTGAATAAACATAAATTTCAAATCAATTTAAATCTAATAAATGTAATCTTAGATGAGAAAAGTGAAAAACATAAAGAAAAAATTGATGAATTTTAGAATATTTTAACCTTCATAATCAAAGAAAAATAAAAATATCAACTCAAATTACCAGATCATTCTTAATAATAAAATAAAATATCCAAGATAAATAATAATTAAAAAGTCAAATTTAATAACTTGATTTGACCTAAATAAAGAGTATGAAAAATCTAAACAAAAATAAAATTCAAATATTTAATAAAGAGATCAACAATTAGAAGAAAAAGATAAATAAATCTCAGAATTAATTAATAATTCAAACAAATTAGTATAACAAATTAAAGAAACATAAAAAATTTATCACATTAATTTTAACTTGATATTGATAAATTAAAAGGTATTCTAAACCTTAATTAGATTAAATTGTATAATTGGAAAAAACATTAAAAAAAAAAACTAATAAAGAATGGTACATACTAACTCTGAAAAAGAGATAATTATTCTTTCATATTAAAGAATCAGACCAAAAAGATATGGAAGTTTGATGAAATAAAATGAAAAATATTTGATATAAATGTAATTGATTGTATGGAAAGAGATGTTAAATAAAAATCAAATACCATAATTGATTTATAAAATAAATTATTCGAAGCAAAAAAATTGTCCTCTCCAAAAATGAAGAATTAATAAGTTTTATCCCTAAATTAAGAAAAAATGCTAGAACGATAAAAAAAAGAAGATGTTGCTCTCTAGTTTTATAAGATGTAGCAACTATAAGTTTTATATTTAAACTAAATGCTCGAGATCTCTGAATTGAAGAAAATCATATCAGAATTTTTAAGAAAAAGAAATATTAGAGTAAAAAATAAATGAAGAATTAAATACTTAACTTTAGAATGCACTTGCTGAAAAAGAGAAATTTAATAATTAAGTAAATAGAATCCTCAATGAAAAATAGTCTATTGAAGTTAAATTAGAAGATGATACTTAAACCAGATATAGGAAGTCGAATTAGATAAATAAGAGATTGCTTCACCAAATTAAGGAAAATAAATCATTTAACAAAATTAGATAATGTTTTAGATATTAAATAATAGCTATAAGATGAATAAAATTAAAAAAGTAATCAATTTAATTAAAATTAATTTGAAATTTCAAAAGTAAGTGAAGAAAAATTTAAAGTTACTTCTAACTTAGATTAAATAAAAAAAGTAAAAATAAAATAGTTAGATAGAAGTTATCAATAATGTTTAAACTGAGCTAAAGGGATATGCAAATTTAAAAGTATATCATTAATGTAAAAGAAAAGTCTCAGAAATACCCAAATTAATCAAACTTAGGTAAGGAATTTATTGTTGAAGAATAAGGGGCATAAATAATTAACTTTGATGAAAATAAATCTCATATATCTGACAATTTTGATAGAAAACAGTTGGTATCGGTTCTAGAAGCAGTAAGTGACGATGCAAGTGAAAATTTAGAAAAATTATGTTTAATAAGAAGGAAAAATGAGTGAGCTTTAAGATAAAATAGTATAATTATAGGAGGAGAATGATAAATTATAGAGATACTAATTGAAGAGCCAAGATGATTTTCTATAGATTACTCTTTTGAAGGAATCAGCACTGATTATATAATTAAGATAAGAAATAGAAATTTAAAAGCTTATAAGGAATAAAGTAAGGAAAAAAGTGAGTTACAATTAGAAATAATTAAATTAAAGGATCAATTGAATAAGAAGAACAAAGAAATATAAAATTAAAGAAAGGAATGTTCAAATTATGTTGAGATAAGAAAAGTTTGAGAATACTAAATTAAAGTCTTGTTTGAAATCCTGTGTTGACGATGAATAAAGATTTGAAGTATTAATTAGATTTTAATTTTAGGAATAAAATTAAAGAATTAAGGAGGAGAACACATCTTTAAGAAATAGGATATGTGAACATTAGGAGGAGATCAAATAGTTGAATGAAAAGATTTAGAATTGTTAGGATGGAGCCTTGGCCTCACAATTAATTTCCTTATTAATTAAGTTTTTCGAATCTTTACAAAAAGAGTTTAAATTATAATATTATTCATAGGAATAAGTAAGAAATACAAGTGTATTATCAAAGCTTAGTGAGTCTTTGTAGTATTGAATATAATGAATTAGTTATAAACAAGTTGTTTCAGAGTGCAGAAAAGAAAAGTCAAGGGGTTTTCGGAATATTTAGAAGAGATAAGACTAAAGAAAAGTGATATTTACTCTATTAATACTTAAAATAATTAATTGAATTGTAAATGAGTGTCTAAAGACCATTAACCTCCACAACTAGAGATTTGTCAACCAGCGTTTTTGGATAAAGTTATATAGAATGGGTCTCTCTAAATAAAGACTTAGATTGGAATTAAGAAAAGTAGATGAGATAAGTAAATGAGATAATTATTGAAGGTAAATTTAATTTCCAACTTACTTTAGAAAATGAATCTCCCATTTAAGAGAAACAAATATAAAATCCAATTTAGTAATATTAGATGATAACTTATGCTGAAATGATTTAAAGTTTTAGATTAAACGAAGGATAATATTCAGTTCGAAATAAATCTAAATGCTCATGCTATGGATTTTCATCGAGTATATCAAAAATTGAATAAGTTAAATAAAAGTTCATTCAAATGGGAAAGATTTAGATAGATCTGAAAAATGAAATTCACAGGAATACAGTTTTTTCAATACATTGCATATTGAATAATACAGACAGAGCTAAAGAAAATTAGTTTAAGATGATCACAAAATACGCTTCAAAATACTTTTAGTTAATACAATTTCTTTCTTGTTTAGAATTTGAAACACCACTATTTTAATTACTATATAAAGAATCAGGAGAATTATTAATATAATTGGTAATGAATGTAGGGGAGATGGTTTTAGTATAGTTATTGAATAATAAACTAAACAAATTAATCTAAAAAGAGTCATCTCATTTACTAAACAATATACTACGAAATTATCAGACTGGTCTCATTTTCCACATGTACAAAGAAATAAAAAAATCAAATACTCCCCTCTAACTATTACTAGAACAATATGAAAAAACTGATCCTCATCTTTATTAATCCTGGTATATCCAATAGAAACAATATAACAATAATCTATTCTTAGATTGATTTTTATATATATTTAATTAGTTATTATCATTATATTAACAAAGCAATAATAAACATTGAGATTAGTGACACATAGCTATTTAAACATTCTCCAGCATAGTATCCTTCAATTTCATTATTCTGACAAGCACTGCAAGGATTATCGTAAGTTCTTTCGCATCCATTACCTTTGCAAGACTTCAAGACACCGCAAGTTTGAACATATTGTTGATCACACTCGGAAGGTCTTTGAACCTAACAATATTGGTAATTGGCCACAAAAGTATCTGATTGTTGTTCAGCACTATAAAACAGTTCTTAGTATTGGTTGCAATCACCAACAAAATAAGATGTAATATTGGTTTATTGGCATGGTTCACATTTGTTATCGAATGGTTACAAACAAGGCGGGTTTTAACATACAGCAGTTTCATCTAAAAAGCCACAAACAGTAACTTGTTCCTTCAATTCGCAGTTCTTTGAAGTCTCAGTGCTACATTAAATTACTGTAGGAGTCTAAGGCCTTTAATTATTAATTTATTAATATACTTATAATCAGAGCAATTTCCAAAGAAGTAACTATGAATTGAAGTATTTCTACAAGCCAAGCATTCATTGCTGAATTGCTGTAAACAATTTTATCCAGTACATTTAATAGTAGAATCAAAGAGTCCACATATAGATTTTACACTACATAGGTTCTAAATGATATTTACCTCGTATCGCATACACTGGGTCTAGGATTTGTACAAGATATGGTCTAAGTATAATTTCCAGAAGTAGGTTTAGGATTATTGTTATCCACTCCGACAGAGGTCTGTGGAATATCTATTTTAATGTCATCACCCTTTTTTTAACAATCCCCTTTTAGATATTTCACCACCTAACTTGCTTTACAAGCATAACAATAATTAACAAAAGTTTGGATGGATGTATTAGAAATATTTAAACCACAAACTGGATCATAGTTATCTGAACATTCTCCTTATTAAATTTGGCAATCTTATATCTATGAATGCACTAGTGAAAGCATCAGCATAAAGAGCATCGATTAGATTTTGTAAAATACAATAATTATTACTAAAAATAGTGAAAAAATAATCACATAAAAATATTGATTTAATTGCGATTTTATAAAATAATAAATATTTTTTGATATTCATCAAAGTGGTTTTTAAGTATCAAATCAAATTTTTATGAAAAGTTTAAGTCTTATAATACTTCCAAATTCTCATCTTTTTCTGAAATTCAATAATTATCTCCCTGTTCTTAATTGATTTATAAAAATGATGCTAAATTGTTATTGATAATCAAGCTCTTATTACATGAAATATTATTTAAATTTATAGTCTGTGTCAATAATGTTAATTTATCTAATGAATTTGCAAATACTAGAAAAACGAGTCTCTTAAATTTAAGCAAAAATTGATTAAGCATATATTAGAGATTAAGTTGAATTAGACTTTTAATATTAAGGGAATTGGGAAATTTTTTACTGATTATGAGATGGTTGATATTAATCAATCCTATTAATATAATAAATTTTTTTCTTATTATTAATTCAATAGTGAGTTAATAATAATGTTAAGGTTTTAGAAATTAGGGGAAGATGAATAAGCACGTTTGGATCAGGAAAGCCTTAAATAAAAAAAGGAATTGTTAAAATAAGAATTTGAACACTAGGAAGAAATAAGAAAATATGACAACCTCTCAATTGTTTCATCCAATGACTTCAAGTTTAAGGCAGAATTAGATAAACTGCAAAGCTTCAACAAAAAAAAACAATAAGAATTGGAACTTCTGTTAAAAGCAGGATAAAATAAAAGAAAATCTAAAACAGGAACTTCTTAGATGCATGCATCCACCAGTGGCTACGGGGTTATTCATTCTATAAATAATCATCATTCTGATCCTTTGTTTGAAACTTTTAGTGGGAATGTGAATCTTAAGTTATTAGATTTGGAATAGAGAGATTAATATATAGAATCATTGCTGTTGTAAGAGTCTCGTTATGAAAATTTGATATTGGAGGAGTAGGAGAAGAGTGAGTCATTGTAGAAGATCCTAGTTGAAATTGAAAAATCTAAACTAATTTAACAACAAAAATGTGAAGAATTACAAATTATACTAAGCAAAGCAGGTAAAAGGTTTAATAATACTGATGCTGTAAGATTGATGGCCGAAAACAAAAGGTTTTTAAGTAAGAAGAACCTATAATCTATAAAAAATGAGTTTGGTTAAATGAAGCAAATGTAAGACACATACAAACATTCATAGGAAAATAAATAATTATAATTGTAAAAAATACTATATGTTGGTGAAGAAAACATAGGACATAATGTTTTAAAAATGGAGGAAGCAGAACGATTTATAGATGCATAAAATAAAGAGTTTGAGATTTTAGAAGAGAAGAAATAAAATTAATTGAAAAAGAAATAGGAAAGCAGATATATTCTTACTTATATTGAATTTTTTGAGATTTTTGAATAAATATTCATGAACAAAGAAAAGCCAAATGAAATTAGATTGGTTGATCAATATACAGTGAATGAGGAATTTTTATAAAAATGGAATCATAATTAATAAAATGATAATTTATAATAAGAGCAAGAGATGAACTTTGATAGAAATGAATTGCTATCTCAAATCAATAAATTCTATTAAGACAATGAATAGAGAACTGAATACATCCTTGAGTTTATGTTAGAGGAGTATTGGCATCTTTAATAAGAATTAACTAAATAGAGTATTTCTTATGAAAATTTCTTGAAGCAAAAGGAACTTCTTTTAGATGAAATTGAGAATCTAGATTATGAGTTAGAAGAATTAAAATAGAAGAATCCAAATCTAGAAATTCATGAGTAATCAATTGTGGCTGAAGATGCTGGCTTGATGAATTTAAAAAATGAAACTACAACTCTAAATATTAAGAAAATGGAAATAGAGGAACATCCTGAACAAGTAGTTTGGATAAAGGCTACTAAAACATAAGGATTGTTAATGAATTTTTAACTTGGATTAGCTGAATACTTACATAGAATTTATTAAATTATTTAAGCTATAGATTAGAAAAATAAAGAAAATAAGAAATTTAAGTATCCAAGCTTAAATAATGAAATAAATGGTATCAATTTATTGATATCAAAAATATATAACATAAGCAAAAGTCAGTATTAAAATAATGAGTTGACTCAATAACATTTAAACTAATTTGGAATTCATAATATTGTAATTGAAGTGTTTCCTAAATTCAAAGAATAAGAATAACATCAAATTAGTTAGTATCTCTACATTTAAAGCAAAACAGATTAAATCTTATGGTTTAATTTGAGTGTTGAAAATTTAACCAACTTTTTAAGATCTTAAGAGAATTCAACATTATAAAAATTACTAAGTCCAGATATCATTAATGAATTTAGAGATCAATTAATCGAAATATTTAAATACAATTTTCATAAATTATTTGAATATTATCAAACAATGTATAAGAAGATTAGAGATATCAGTTCAGATTTATTGTAATTTTTAAAAGAAATTAATCCAAAGTTTGATATTAAAAAATTAACAAAACTACTATTGAGGGAAGGTCAAGATATTTAATCAGCCAAAGATTTAATTATAAGAAGAATGATGGAATATAAAACTGGAGAAATAATACCATTAAATAGTAAAAATGATTTAAATAAAATATAAAATCTAAGACCAAAAACAGAAGAGGAATAAATCTAGAGTGTATCTTAGCAACAGTAATAATAATCTGATTAGTCAGATCCCTCTCTATTATTTCCAAAAAAAGAAAGGTTGGACGAAGATAAATTATCTTAAATTTAAACATTCTTTCGGGCTAAAATAAGAGAGAAAAATGAGTAATTAAGAGATCAAAAACATAATGATACTATTTCTACTAAAGATAGACCAGGTAGCAATATAGAATAATTAAATTCTGAAAGCATCTCCATGATTAAAGGTGAAAATAAGATGAATAGAGCAAAATCAAAGAAATTGGTGGAGAGTAAGACAGCTCGCAATTTAAAAGATGACTTAGAGTAAGAAAGGAGTTTATTAAAGGCATAAATAGCTGCTGATTTATTAAGACTGAAAGAGGAATAAGAAAGAAAAGATAAACCTTTAATGAAAGAATAATAAAATGAAATTAAAGTGCAGATTAAGCAAGCGACTGAGAGATTATATGGAGAAAGACAATATACAGTTTAGATAATGAGAAATATGGCATAAACTACTGGGATTCTAAGTGACATCAATTAATTAGAGCATTTCACCTCAAAAATAGAGTCTCCTTAATTAGTTGGCCAATTTGTTATTTAAAGAAAGAATTTACATAGGAATCTAAATAAAGAGTTAGGTTTACCAACTTTATCATATTTGAAACCTACTAGTGCCTACTATTCAAGGAGAAATCAATCTTCTGAATAGATTAAGGCTATGGATTACAAAAGATATAATGAAATAGAAAATGGAGTTAGTTCAAGACCTTATACTTAATATTAATCAAGTCGTAAGCCTTAAACTACTTCAAATAACAATAGTTCTAGAAAAAGAACCAATTAAAATTAGGATGAATTAAAAAATAAATATTCAGGAAGAACCAGAGTGACAAACAATAATGACTCCATGAATAAATTTCCTGTAGCATGTGAGATATTTTAATATGAATAACCCAAATCACTATTAGTGCCAATAGCATCATGAATTATGTTATATTTTAATTTATTATTAATGTATTCTTTAATAATTAGAAAAAATAATGATAAATTTGAATAAATTATAACTTCTGAGTTGTGTGATAATCATATTGATCTAGGTTTACAGGTATAAAGAAAAATACTTTTGGAATATAATAAAAGCATATTTTAACATTCTCACCGTTTAAGTTTACATATTAACCATATATAATGAAATTCAATAAATATAATAATACTTGGGATATGGCAAGAATATCAATTATACAATGGTATAAATGCTAAAAAGACTTCAAATAACCCTTTACATATAGTCATTGTCAATTTACATAGGAATACTATTTATTATTATATTCTTGAAAAATTTGCATCAAAATAACAGAAGACTTAGTTATAAAATTTTGATCCTAATCTAGTCACTTCTATAAACAATATTATTTTAGTTTATTTTTATTATATGTGCTTTATACATAAAATACTTGGATAGAAGTCAGCAATTTAAAGATTGTTTAGAAATAGTTTATATCAGAGCTCTATTTTTATTTTCAGCTATAAGTTCGATGCCACCAATTATGCAAGTTCTACTAGAACAGCCATTAAATAATTTTAAGTCATCTATAAAAATGATTAAGCGGCCATTTATAAAGGATATAAAATTTAAGTCAGTTTTATAGATGAAATAAATCTAAACAGATGAAGAGTTAGCAAAATTAAATAATACAGAATCGGATTCAATGTTAATTTTTGAGGATATAGAAGATAACAGCGACGTTAATATCTCAGACTTATGCAAGCATTATGTCATAATTTGTATTCAATCTATATGGAATTTGATGTAGTTATTTGGAAGATCCTTAAGTTTAATCTATAACACAATACAATTAATTATGGCATTTGTTTTAATATTTGGATTTATTTGTATTTTTATTTAGTACATTGATCCAAATAGCAATTTATTGAGCTAATTGAATGCCATCGATTTTTTTTCGAATTAATTGGATCAAAGTAGTTAAGAGAGTAAAATGTAATAGATTCAATTCAAAATGGTTGAAGTAATCACTATTGCAATATTTAAATTTATATTTATTATCATTATGTATTTTGGTACAAATAACCGAATTTAGTACTCAAAAAGTATAATATTTATTTATATTGTAGACAGGGAATTAATTGACAACGTTACAAACTTGACAGTGATAATAAGGAAAAATTTGCTGAATTTTACACTAATTGGCCTTTTAACTACACTGTATCCTAATTTAACATTTACTATCAATAATTCAAATTGTTATAAGGAAATTTCGTTTAGGGCTGGTTTCTTTATAAAAATGGGACAAGTGATATCAATGAATGAGTAATAGAGTTGCCCTATAACTTTAACTTATTTAATTTCATTATAGATTTTTGAGAGTCCAATTACAACAACAATTGGATTATTAATTTTAATATTTTACCTTTTTGCAGCAATTTATATATTGTGTTTAAAACGAAAAAACAAGAATTTAAACGAGATTTGATATTTATTATAATTAATTAATTATTTTTTTACATATGAATCCTAATAATACGACAGATGACACATAATCCTCTCTTTTGGATAAAAAATCCAAAAAGTCACAAGTTTTCCAAAAGATATTCTTCTTTACCTTGGGGGTGTCATCGTTGTCAGGTTGGAATGCCATCTTGACTGGGTTATCGTATTTTGCTGATTAATATGATGGTATTAATAAGACTACTAATATTTAGGGCGTAATGTCTATTTCATATTGCCAATCCCAAACTTCATAAGTTTGTGCCTGATTGGATTATTCTTGCCTAGGATCAGTTCTATGCTCTCGATGTTTTTCAGGATTGTGTGGTCATTAATAATTTTGTGCATTCTTTTGATTCTTTTACCAATAATAGCATTGTTAATACATAGTGCTCTAGGTATGAAATTAATGAATATAAAAAGGATTTTGGTTATGTTTAACAACAATTTTCATGATGGGAATATTTTCATCACTTTAATAGAATAGTTCTATTGGGATGTCTGGGATTCTTGGTCCAGAGTATGTCAACGTCTTCTTTATTGGTACAGGTGCCTCTGGAACCATTATCACCATTTTCAGATTAATATCTTTGGCTGTAATCGAAAGCGAAAAATGTAATTCAAATCTATATAGTTTAGCAATATTTTTATATATTGGAATTGCAGTGCTTTGGAATATAGGTGCAATTTTGATGTATTTTGCATTTACAAAGACTCCATAATATAGAAAGATTATTTCAGCTCACAAAAAGGGCAGGAAGTCGGTTTTAGTTCACGATCAAATTGTTACCAAGGAGGAACCTGATAATTTAGTATAAAATGATAGTGTAATTTCTGACATCATCGATCCTGACACTTTTAATTAAAATAATTAAACTTAAGATTCAAATCCTAAAATTGATAATTAAGTAGCCAACAAAGATACTGATCAAATTTCTATAGAGAAGATGAATGTAATCTAAACTTTGGTTTGGATTAATAAAGTTGCCTTTCCCATTCCATTATTGCTTGTGATTCTTTACATTTAAACATTTATGATGTTCCCAGGAGTAGCCTTCTAGAAGACTTTCGATCCCGATTTCATTAATTGGGGTCAATGCATCATTAGTTTAGGATACAATATTGGAGATACCTTAGGAAAATTCTTAGCAGGAAATAGAAAGCTATTTAATCTACAAATTTTAATTGGAATATTTTTAGGAAGATTTGTTTTTTATTACACCTACATCGCAATAGCCAAAGGAACCCTAGATGCCAATTGGATTTCATATTTAAACACATTCTTATTTGGAACCCTCAATGGATTTGTCACAACAGGCTACATGATATTGGGACCAGAGAAAGTAATTGAAAGTATTTATATTATAGACAAACGAAGGGTTTGTGAAAGAAAAAATTGGCTTTGTGTCAGGATTTTCCCTTTGCTTTGGCATTATGTTAGGGACCTTCATGGCTTTGCCGTTTGCCAATATATCTAAATGATTAAATTTTATAAAAGTATATAGGCGCATAAATATAAATATAATTTTTTATCACCTTCTATTTAAATTAAAGTTCTTCTCATTCTTTTCTTCTTTTTTTTTAATTGAAAACAAGATTTAATTTTTTGCAATTGGCATTTAAAAATGTCTATGAAATTTTGACAATTTTTAGTAGGGTCTTTTAAGGCAAGCTGATTATCACACTCAAAAATTTTTATTATGTGAATTATTTTTATTATTCGAATCGTATTGTTGATTTTGGCGGATAAATGGAAGTAATTTGATATTTCATAAACTTTTAGCAATTTATAAAGGACCGTGATTCCACAGATAGTAACTCTATAATCATTTATATTTAGAAAAATCCCCCTAAAAATTAATTTTAGTTAGATCACCCAATACATATCAGAAGTAAAACTCACCCAAATAAAGCAAAGAGGAATTTAAAAAAAATAAGATCATAAAGAAGCTAGAATTTAATGATGAATTTCTTGTTATAAAGTAGGATGGAATAATTAGTCGAAGTACTCACTAAATTCCTAAATGCAACTAAGGTATGAGTATTATATTACTAAGTTAATGCTTCATATACCTTGGGTCTTCTCAATTCTATAGAACTTAATCATAAAAATGAAATTATTAACAAATTGATCAAAACAAATGACCATGAAATATTATAAGTGTCTAGAACTTCTAATAATATATCTTGCAAATGTCGTAAATCTAAATGCATTCAAAACTATTGTGTCTGTAGTGCCAATAATTAGGAATGTAAATCAAATTGTGAATGTTATAATTGTTCAAATAAATCCCCCAAATCTGCACCTCCCAAAATGTCTTCTATAGAGTTTAATGGATGTAATTGTAGAAAACAAAAGTGATCTTATTTAATATCATTTGCATAGTTGTTCCAAACGCTATTGTGAATGTCAAAAGAGAATGACCAGGTGCACTTCTAGGTGCAATTGTTGTGAGGATTGTGAAAACTAAGAGATCTAGCCCTAGCCCTTTCAATTAGATAGCTTATCCTGATTTTAAATTCATTAAATAAAATTTTATTTCAGTTAACTTAAAATAAAAGGAAATAAAATTAATTTCAATAGATATTCTTTAACTTAATTTTTTTACATTCTAAATTTAATAATAAGTGTAATTACAAATTGTTAATAATTGAAACGATATAAAGATATAATGAACATTTAGAAATGACAATAAATCAACTAATTTAAACATAAATATAATATTCATTTCTTTCCTTTCTTTTTTTATTTATTTTTATCAGTCTATGGCTTTTCTTCCTTTTTTTTTGGTTTTTCTTACTATTTAACATTAATATTTTTTTATTTAGTATTCTTCTTCTATTTTTAATCGTCTTCATCATTCTCCTCCTCTTAATTAAATTCTTCATTTAAATCATCTTCATTATTTTTGGTCTTCTTAACAAAATTGGTTTAAGCTATTGCTCTTCTGTCTTTACCTAATCTATCTGCAGAATCCATAGATTATTTCATTGCTTTATTCAAAGCTGTTCTGACTTGTGATGTTATTTCAGTCATCAAGTCCCTTTTTGGGAACAATGCCAATGAACCAACAATACATTCTTCAAATTATTAAATATTTAGATTGTAGGTTTTTAACAACGTTACTATTTCATCAATGCAACTTAAGCCAGCGCTTGCTAAACTTTAAATAACAAAGAATGAAAATGGTTCTATGTATTAAAATTTAATTGCTTTAGTATTTGTTAAATATGTTTATGAGGCAAATGCTTCTTTCACTTCTAAAATTTGTCTTTTAATTTTATTCTCACTCGATATTTTACCAAGCATCTAAGGAAAATTCACTTTTGAAAGTATATTCCCTTTCAAAATTTAAGTAGGATACATGGTTGATAAGAATCCCACATTTGGCATCAATCCCCACATCTATGATCTCACCTTTGTATTCAAAACATCAGCATCAGCCAGTGATGAGGCAGCTAGAGAAATATTTTAAATTGAATTGGAAGGAGTCTTCTTCACCAAACTCAAGTCTAAATAGTTCTCATGATAAAAGAATTGAGTCATATCTGGATCCTAAAAATAGAAGTCCATTAATTTATGGATAGGTAAGTTTTGTGAGTCCTTATAATTCAATAGCATTCTTGTCGATTCATATAAATTGGTAGTAACTGAACCATCCTTTCCGATATTTTTGTCGATGTGCAATTTCAACCCAACTTTATGCATTTACAATAAGTTTAGCAATTATCTGATATCACACTAAGAAACCTCTATTTATTATTTTAATTCTGCAGGGTCGTAACTGATATTTTCAGATTTGCAGATGTATTCAAGTTTTTTAAAAATTTCCACTTAATTGGGCTTTTTAAACTATAAATCTAAACAGTAATTGGCTAGAGATCTCATCGATTATTTGTTTCTATCGTTGCAAATACAAACAATAGGCACCTTTGTTAATCTGATCATATCAATTAAGCATTTATTTCCACCTCTATCACTACCAGTCATTCCATCTACTTCATCCATTAGGATTATAGTCTTTCCTTCACTAATCAAATTAGCATCCTTAAATCTAAGCACTGTGTTGTCTTAAAGATGTTTCACATAATTTTCAATTTAAAGTTTACTTCTAACATCAGATGCATTCCATTCAATCAACTAATAAGACTTTTATTTTGCGATCAATCTGATAATGGTTGTTTTGCCAATTCCAGGAGGACCCGACAATAGGAGAGCCTTAGCAGCAAAGTTTTATGATTAAAATGAGCCAGGACAGACTGATAATTATAAATTAATAACATACTTTCTAATTAAGGCTTGCCCCATTTATCTAACCATTTAACAATATTTGGGACATGTGTTTGATCTAGACAGTCTGATACTTTAGAAGGAGCATATTTATTAGTCCAAAGTTAACATTTTTATTTAGTGTCTTCAACCATTATTTACTCTATTTTTTGAACTTTCTTTTATTCTTCTTGGATTTGTTTATTTTTGGAGAAATTAACTATTTCTGGTTTCAATTCAACTTATTTTTCAACTATAACAACTTCACTGTCAAACTTAGCTCTAAGATTGCTTTTAACTTCTTAAACAGCCTAATTGGTAGGTTACTTAGATAGTTGCTATGGTTGTGACTTTTAGACTTATGAAGATTGTTAACTTTGTTGTTTTTATTATTGATCTGATTATTCCTTTATTTCTTGTCCATTTAATTGGTTATCTTTACATGCTAATTAATAGGATTTCTATAAATCATTTCCTGTATATGATATTAAATAATTATTAAAACCCTCTTCATCAAGAATCAAGTTCTTGTACTTTTGAGCATCCTTCAAATGTTAGCTATTTGAAATACTCTTGCCATTGTTCTGTAATGATCCCTAAAGCAAAATTGTATCCTAAAGAACTCTACATTTGTTGAATCCTCCATAGAGTTTAATAATCTTGACTAAATCTTCTCGTACGTATTTCCCTAAATTTCCCAATATATAATAAGACTTTCCTTCCAAAGGTAGACTTGCAGTGTTTTTATGAGAATCCTCCTCGATTTCAATTTAGGCTACTTAAACATGTTCTTATTCAAATTGATTTCTTTTATCCTGTTCAAACGATTTAATTTCTACATCTGATGGTTGAGATGTGACTTTTAAAAGTTGAGTAGCTTGAGTTGTAGTTGTGGATGTTCTTGTGATACCAGCAAGATGTTTAAAGTTAGTAGGAAGGTCAAAGTCACTGTCTTAATCATCAGACAGGTCACATCGTTTCTCCTCATCCTTTTAATTGGTGGTTTATTTGGTTTCTTCTACCATTTTGAATTCAATGACTTTTTGTTTTTTTGGTTGAGGAACATTCTAACCTTAATTCCCCTTCTGCAAAAAACGATCCAACTACTATTGTTTGTTTTCATCAATAAATTATAATCTTGAATATTTTTGCTTTCTATCGTCTTCCTAATCAGAATCATCAGATGATGAGTCCTATTATAAGGTTATTGGCTATTCGATTCGTGGTTTTTCTTCTTCGAGATGAGATGCTTTTATTAATCTTTTTCTCATTTCCCGCTTTTTATAATTAAAAGATTATTAAATAAATAGTGTGAAATGAACATAATTATATGTGTTTATTAATTATGATAATAATGACATTCCCCAAAATAAACACACAATTTCATTTTAAGAGATTGAGTGAAAATTAATTATTATATATATAAAAGAATGTCTATAGCTGAATAAAAGTTTATGGTTGACGCCTAAGGAAGGAATCTCGTTGAAATGAGACCTCCTGGCATTTAAAACAATCAGCCCAATGATATCCAGATTACAGCTGAATAATTATTGAAAGTATAATTCATACACATTATCATTTTAGGATGCTGAAATCCATCAAACCAAAGAGATTAGACCTCCTCAACAAAGGATCATGGATGAGGCTGAATTATAAGAGTATAAATTCAGGAAAAGAATCTTATTTGAAAACAGAGTTAGAAGATAAAGAAATTATCTGGGAATTTGGATCAGATATGCTTAATTTGAAGAAGGATTGTTAGAATTTAGGAGGGCTAGATCCATATACGAAAGAGCATTAGAGGTTGATCCTTCTAACATTGGAGTTTGGATGAAATATATCGAAATGGAGATGAGACATAAATTTATTAATCATGCTAGAAATGTATTTGAAAGAGCAATTTACCAAATGCCAAGAATTGATTAGTTTTGGTTTAAGTATAGTTACATGGAGGAAGTCTTGGGCAATTATTAAGCAGCAAGAGAAATATTTAATAGATGGATGACATGGAAGCCAGAAGAAAAAGCATGGATGGCATTCTTGAAATTTGAAGAAAGAATGGGAGAAAGAGAAAATCAAAGATAAATTATGTATAAGTATATGGAAGCATTTCCTAAGTTGAAGGTGTATTTGAAGGTAGCAAAATTTGAAATCAAATAAAAAGCTTGGGAGTCAGCCAGAAATATTTATGAGAGAACCTTAGAAGAATTGGGATAAGAAGCATTAAAAGAAGAATACTTTATAGATTTTGGCAGATTTGAAATCAGAAATAAAGAATATGAAAGAGCTAGAGAAATATTTAGATTCGGGTTGAAAAACATAGCCAAGGATAAAGCATATTAATTATATTAAGAATACTTGGCATTTGAAAAACAATATGGAGAAAAGGATGAAATTGATTAAATCATTCTTAATAAGAGAAGAATATTTTATAAGGAATTAATATCATAGAATGCATATAATTATGATGCTTGGTTCGATTTAGCCAATTTAGAAATGAGTACTAAAGATGTTAATAGAATAAGAGATTCTTTTGAAGCTGCTATTAAAAATGTCCCTCCAGGAAATGAAAAAAGATTTTGGAGAAGATACATATATTTGTGGTATAATTATGCTGTTTTTGAAGAATTAGAAGCAAATAATATTTAAAAGGCTATTGAAATATTTGAAAGAGCTATTTAATTGGTTCCACACCAATAATTTACATTCTCTAAATTATGGATTTTATATGCTTAATTATTAGTAAGAAGTAAAGATATTGATAAAATGAGAAAGGTTTATGGTTTGGCTATTGGATTCTGTCCAAATATAAAGATATTCCAGGAATACATCCAAATTGAATTGCAATTAGCTAATATTGACAGAGCTAGAATATTATACTAGAGGTTTATTGAAATATTCCCAGATAATCCCATTCCTTGGATTAAATTTGCAGAGTTTGAAAATGATTTAGAAGAATATGAAAGATCAGAAATGATATTTGAATTAGCATTGTAGAATAATCAAATGAACATGCCAGAAACTATATGGAGAGCATATATTGATAATTAAATTAAGTTGTAGAATTATGAAAAGGTCAGAGAGTTATATGAAAAACTACTTGAAAGATCCAAACATGTCAAAATTTGGATCAGTTATGCTTAATTTGAGTTATCAATCAAGAATATTACTGGATTTAGAGCAGTTATGCAGAGGGGAGAGAAATGCTATATAGGAAAACCAGAACTCAAAGAAGAAAGAGCCATATTGTTAGAATAATGGAAGGATATGGAAATAGAAATTGGAGATGAGCAGGAAATAAAGAAGATTAGTGATAAACAACCTACTAAAACAATCAAGAAGAGAAAAATCAAATTATTGGGAGATGAAAGTGAAGACTTTGGTATCTATTTATATTTTATTATTAGGTTATGAGGAATATTATGATTATATTTTCCCAGAAGAGAATCCTCAATAGAAAAATCTGGGAATGCTCTTAAATAATGCTAAGTTATGGAAATAATAATAAGAATAAAGAAATGGATGATATCTTTAGTATTTTATATTATATAAATGATAATTTACAAATTGCTATATGCAATCGTAATATTCTCATTCCTATACATAATAATGGCGTCGATTTGTGATTATCATGATTCCAACCAGAAGAAACTAAAAACACATTATGTGCCTCTGTTACAAACCTTTATGATGGATAATACTAACTATAGCAAATTCAAATAAGCATATAATGTATGATTGTAATGATTGTAAGGAAAGTAGTCTGAACATGATAGAAGAGCCAAGTTATTGTATTGAATCGGACACATTGGTAAGGTATATATAAATATTCTAAGAAACTTTTGCATCCAGATATCCTCTTGGAGGATAAATACATAGTGAGAGAGCTTGACAGAGGGAATCTACAAAGAGAAATAATAAAAAAGAGAATGTTCGATTCAATCTAGAATTTATCTCCTTTAAATAGTAAGCAATAATAATAGGATTAGAGCCTTAAACCAAATTTTAACACCGTGTACCTCCTTAACTTTCTTATTTTTACACTTACAAACCGAGATTACAGGATAATTATTACTTAGGTCAAGGATTGGGATGCATGTTTTAAAAATTTAATCATATCCCAGGCTTGTATAGTTTAGCAAGTAAGAATAGTTTAATTTACAATTATGCAAAATATATATATGATATGAAGATGAGGAATGTGAGTAAGCAATGTATTTAAAATGCTTCTTATGTGCCGCATACTTTGAGATTGAATGTCAAATAGGAATGCTAATAATTCTTTAAGAAATTAACCCAATTACAAAATGATTATAAGAACAATGTTAAAATGTATAATGGTCCAGAATATTTGTTAAAAACTGATGAGCATCGTGGAGAAGGAATCAGATTATTGTTTTAAAGTCAAATGGAAAATATCACTGAAGTGTATCAGAATGGAGAAAAGTGTGGGAACATTACAGAGAAGATAGTGGCACAAAAATATATAAATAGACCGTTCTTATATAAGGGACACAAAATAGAGTTTAGAATATATATATATTTGGCAAGCAGCAATCCATTATAATTGTACGTCTACAGGAGAGCATTGATAAAGAGATGTGCTAATGAATATAATCCATTGTCTGAATAAATACCTGCGCATATTTGTAATACGGCAGTCACAGAGAAAACTCATAAAAATTAAACAAATCAGGGCGAGGGTGGTCTTGAATCAGAGGATGAAGAAATGTTTATTGATTGGAATCTTGAAGGAATTGAAGAGTTACTTATTGAATAAGGAAGAATAAGTAAAAAACAAAGATGGCTTCAGGAATACCTGTATCCTAGGATTTACTCTAAAATTATTCACACCATCAGGAGTGGACAATATAGTTTCTATAAAGATTCGAGGTTCTCAGAATTCTTGGCTATCGATTTCTTATTGGATTATGAACTAGATATCTGGTTATTAGAAATCAATTATAATCCATAAATTTTGAGTGTTACCCCTGATCGTATCAAAAGGAATTACAAAATGATTGAGGATACTGTGGAAATAGCATTTGCTTATTTGAAGTCCAAATACAAACGAATCAAAGAATTCATACAATAAGAATTATATAATTATAAGCACAGTGGTAATAGAATTAGATAGGTTGACTTCAAAAATAAATTCGGTAATAAGTTTAATCAATTGTTGGAGGATACTTCTATTGAATAAGAGTTCAGTATTTCACCTGATAATTTATACACTCACATAATTGATGAGAGTAAGAGTGGTAAAGATAAATATTTCAATTTGATTGAGGAGGAATGTCTCTGATATTTAATGTACATTAATATTTCCATTAAAATTAAATGATATTATTCGCCTTACACACAATTCTTAGTACATCCTAATCAATCATCAGAATTATTAAGATAATTATTTTATATAAAGAGCTGATTAATAATCTTAACACATTTTAATGTCTGAAATTTTGATGGAAATATTAGAAAAGGTGGATCAAGAAGAATGCACCAATGAATTACAAATAATCAGAGAATTTAACAATGTCATTCATCTTAAAGTATATTAGCAACATGTTTATAATTTCTGTGGTTATCATGCAACTTATAATATCTTACAATTACTTAACCATTTTCATTAAAAGAAGTGCTATCTATATCATTCAGTTTCATTTTGGAAATATGTTAAGTTCGTCTAGAATTATCTAAAATTATACAGAACCAAACATAATATCAATCATGAACCTTGGAGTAATCATGATATAGAGCACGGAGATTTTGAAAGATGTTATTTAAAGCCTTGGAAAGAACTTTATCATGATGTTATTGTGATATAGTATTAATTTGGAAGAATTGTCAATGGTTTGAAGGAGAAAGAATAGATAATACATTCTATCTAACAATTTATAAATTACGATTAAGTTGCTCCATTAATATAAGTTTATATGCTAGGGATTACTTTTCATTGGGTTTCCTTTGTGGCTGTTAAAACTAAAAGTAAAACCAAATTCTATTTTATGGATTCAAAAAATATTGATTATTGTGAATGGAAGGAGTAAATCAAATACAAGAATACTTAAATGACATCAATAATTAAAGAATTAAGGTTGGTAGAATCCCTTATAAACCTTATGAGTTAGATATGTATTTATAGGGAATTCTTGATTTACAAGAATTAATCAAATTAATGGATTAAGCTTTAAGAGGCGAATTAAATTTTGCAGAATATTTGTGTGATTCCTCTACATTGATGTATGTAAGACCTTTATATGAATTATTTGGAATGTCAGAATAACAATTTTTGGATGCAAACCCAGCAGAAATTAATTAAGACATAATTATCGTATGGGCTTAAGAATATAAAAACACGATATTTTCAGTCTTAAAGGAGGTATCTATTCTTTTTGATAGATCCAGAAAATTGTTAACTTAAGTTAATAAAATCACATCACATATTCATTCTATAATAGGATAATAGGAGGTTCACGATCCTTTTTAATAGTGCCATGATGTAATTTAAGGGTTAGTAGAGAGTTTCAAATATGAGTGGAGTTATCACCCAAAAGAAAAATAAATTAATTTATATTTCGAAGATGCTTCTAAATGTGAACACATCTCTTACATCACTTATGTAATGAAGGCGTATTTTAGAGAATTTGTAACAAAATAGCATCACTATCATATCAGGATATAATTCTATGAAAATATATTTCATCCTCAAGGAGGTGGGTAACCTGATGACGTTGGTTCCATCATTATTGGGGATAAGGAATTCATAATCAAAAATATGTATAATGATAGGCAGCATCAAGAGAGTTATGTGGATATCGAATTTTCTTAAGAAGCTTACGATCTTTTATTGGATTGTAGAACAAAAAAAACTCCTATTTTATAGAAAGTAAACCCAGAAGTAAGACTTATTCATTCCTAACTGCATTCTGCTGGACATTTATTAAAGGAGGAACTTATAAAGTTAGGCAAGGGATTGAAGTATATAAAGGGAATGCATTTTCAAAAAGAATCTTATATTCTATTAGAAGGGGAATTTGAAATTCCTATAGAATAAATACCAAGAGAGTTCTAGTTTTAGGATCTTTAGTTATCAATATGTTACTACACACACAATAAAGTATTTGAGATTTTAGGATATGTCCCTGAATTTGTGGAATTCTCTGAAATGGTTAGATGGATTAAACTAAGGGATTAAGACATCGGATTTCCTTGCTATGGAACACATACAGTAAAAGGGTTAGACAAAATTTAGATCACCAATATTCTGAAAAATAATAACTAATTTACAATATTTTATAATTTGTGAAAATAAAATCCCATTCGTATTCTTTTATAATCTGACGAGCAAATTCTACATTTAAAGTCAAATGTCAATATTAATAAATATAATGGAAAACTTACATCCTGCTGAAGAAATCGTTAGAAACATTCTTGACAATATTGAATAGCATCATAAGTTTATAGATTTTGTTAATACAAATTCTAATAAATCAAAATAAGGAGTCTGGATTAAGTAATATCATAAGGGAGAAGAAATTAAAGCTATCACTTAAAATACAATAAGAATAGTAGAATTGCAAAATGAATATGTTCCAAATAAACAACAGTTCCATCATATTTTGGTTCATAAATAATTTGTTCCAAATCTGTGTGGTTACCATGCTACCTATAACTTAATATAATGTGTTTAGAGTATCAAATATAAGTAAATGTGTAATTATATTCTCAGAATCTCACCTTAGTTTTATGATATAGCAGCATTTTGGTCCTATGTTCGTCGAACTTAAGATTTTCTAAAATTATACAGAGACTCACGAGGTTTAGATGGTTCAGTCTGGCCATGGAGGAATGACGATATAGAAAATGGAGACTTTGAAAGAACATACTTGAAATGCTGTTTAGAGTCTAAACCACTTTTTAAATAAACATTTTAAAATGAAGTCTTTGACGGAATTAAGTACTTTATTACTAATGATACTATATTCTATTAATATGGTAATATAGTTAATGGATACAATGAACGTTTGGCTTTATAAAAGTATAGTATTATTCATAATTTAGAAAATTCAATTTATTTTAAGAGTTTAGGCCTTCCTAGAGTGAAGAAATGATTTAAACATATATGCTTGGTGTAACCAACCATTGGATTTCCTTTGTTGCAGTTAAAAGCATTAGAGGAATTCAATTTATTGTAATGGACTCAAGGAATCGAGATTTCTTCCTGTGGAATTAATAATAAATCAGGGATTTTCTATAGTAAGATTAATTGGATCGTCCAAAAAGAGGATAGAAACCATTAAGTTAATTTTATTTGGATCTTTATGAATAAGGGATGAAGGATTTACAATAATTGATCACTCTTTTAATATCATGGCTAACAGGGCAATCAAAATTAGAAGCCTATGTGAGTAACTAGAAAATATTAGTGTTTTTGAATCCTTTGGTTGAACTACTTGAAATCTCTTAGTAATAATATATCAATCTGAAATTTACTAATGAAAAAGCTGATGAACTCTATTAAATATTGGCTTTATGGTCAGATTAATATCGGATAACAGTTCGAGAATACATAGGAAATGCAACATAAATAACTTAATTAAATAAAATACTATTTGTAAAGGCTTTGGAATTGACCAAGTGTGCATTGGACTATCAAACAAAGAGAGGATTGTGGAATCAACAAAAGTAATCATCTCTGCATCGAATGCTAGAATATTTATAATTAGTTTATAAATCTTTATGAATAGTATACTTGTATATAAGTAAGCTTAATATATATCATTTTCTTTTGAGTTAGTCGATTTCTTTTTTCAAGAATTGAATTAATTCTTTTTGTTATTATCTGATTGATTCACTTTTAAGAAAGTTTTCCTTAAATTTTTCATTCTCTAACAATTATTGTTTTAATTGTGTGATTGATGCTTAGGCCTTTTTAAATTTTTTCGACAATTATTTAACTTCTTATTGAAGTTCTGAATTTTTCTGCTTTTCTAAAATCAAGGCTTTAGCATTAATTTATTCTTGGGAAACTTTCTTTAAGCTTTTTTTTTGTTCAATTGACAATTTTTTGTGTTTAGATGACGTGGCTCTAATGCGAGTAGATTTTCTTTGTGTTTGCTTAAATGGAGTGAAATCCTCATCAGTATCTTTAACACCTAAAGTTGGGAATGCTCTTTCAATGATTGATTGTTATGAACCAAGTTGGTTATCATTATTTCGTTGTAAGTGGGATTCAAGGGATGATATTTTGTTATTGGGTATATCTCGTAGATCACAACTTTACGTTAATTGTTGGAGTTCTTAATCTAGAAGTGAGTTGAGGAAATTTAATTTGTTTTGAGTAATCATTATTAAAAATAAAAACGGATATGAAGCTGATTTCTTTCTGTCTTATAGGTCTTGTTATGTCCAATAACATCATGCTCTAAACAGCAAATCATTCAGCCTTTTAGGAGGTGTTTGGATAATTTGCATAATCAAGCGATTTCGGAAATAAATTATTTGGAGAGCTTTCAGCATTCATTCAAAAAGGAGCAACACTCTAAGATTTGAATGACCATGTCGAAGAATTAAGAAAACATTTAGCCGATGATTAAGCAGAAGATGAAAAATATTTCAATGAATAACAATAATCTCTTGAATCTGGATTAGAAGGTTTAGTAAATGAAGTACAAGAATTAAAGGAAGCAGTGGACACAGCTGCAAAGAAGATTTCAGTTTTGAATCATTAACAATAGATCATTGATAATCTCTTCTCTTAAGATTAAGCAGCATATTAAAAAAGACTTGCCAATTAAAATGTTATACTTGAAACAATATCTCTTTTGGTTGAGAGAGTTCACGCACTTTCATTAGATGGTCATAGTCTTATTGAAATGGATAATCTTCTTGAGGAAATCAAATAATTAGGTAGAGGAAAACATGTAGAAGTCTTGGCTCAAGTATTTTGCTAATCAAATGTAGATAACTGCTCATTTAGATACTGAATAAGCGGAAAAGGTTTTGAATCTTTTAGAAAGTCTTAACAAGGCAGTGCTCGCTAGTTTAGAAGCTGATGAAGCCAAAGAACAAGAGAATATTAGATTGTACAATAAATTGACTGGAGAGATAAATGCGTATTTATTTTTATGATGTAGTTCTCTTTCAGAAGCTTAGAGACACTACTAGCAATTGGAGGTTCATTTTGAACAAAAAGATTATGAACTTAGTGTCGGTAAGGAAGGTGTGAAAGATGTAGGACTAAAGTTATAAGATAGAAATGATTCTAGGTATTGTATATCATAATTAAATAGACAATTCATATTGGATAGAGTTTAGGAAGCACAACAATTATTAAATGATAATATAGATAGAATAGCAAGATGGTCATAAGAATGATTTATATATAAATATTATCTGCCTAAGTATTCAACTCCTTTATTAATCTTATAATTCTTTAAATTTCTGCTCCAATGCTTCTTCTTTGACTTTCAATTTTTATAATTCTAGATCTTTCTCAGCCAATTTCTTTTTTAAGTCTAAATTCTCTTTGCTCAATTACTAAATCATTTACTATTGATTGGTCTAACTATTATTACTATACATTACTGGGATTGTGCTTTGAGGTTTAATATTAGGTTGAGGCATTGTTCTGGTATAAGGCTTATTAGGAATTACAGTTTATGGATTCTATCCCTTTGGAGGTGCATTGTTGGACAGACTTCCTTACACTCTTTGAGGTGGAGGATTTGAGGGTACGGCTTTTCCTGTGATTCGAGCTTGAGGTGTCTGTGCTCTTTGATTTGGGTTTTGAGTAGGGATTGGAGCTCTTTGACTTATGGGCAGAGAAGGTTGAGGACGATAAGTATTTTACTAAACGAAGGGGTTTACGAAACTCATTGTAGGTGAGGATGTTTGATAAAATGGGCGAGGCATAACTGGAGAATTGGGGACACCTTTGAATAATGGATATCTTTAGGGTGTTGTTAGGTACATTAATATTTTATTTATATATTAATTTATGAGATTGATGGATGGAACACACAATTCTTATTTTGTTATCATTATATTTTATTTTAATTTTTACATGCATATTTAAGTCATGAAATCAACAATTGTTAGACACCTTTCTTTTTGTCACCCATTTCTCTTTTTTATAAGGCACTTTTTATTAAATTTGTCTTCTCGAACATATCCTTTCCTGCTATTTCGAATCTATATTTATTATGATGAATTCATTACTTGATGTCACTGTCGCTGCTCTAACATTCTAGTAAACATGTTTCTATAAATTTAATAAAAAACAAAGGAGCTTGCAATTTAAACTATTCATAGCTGTAGAATTCAGGAAGTGGAGTTATTCCATCACTCCTCTGTTTCCATTATAATTAGAATACACAATTGTCTTCGGTTATTTATAATTTAATCACTGCTAATTTGTCATCTTAATTTGCGTAATGTTAGGTTACTTTTCTATAAAAATGATAAATAAAATTTACTAAGTTAATTCCTATTGTTTTTACGAGATTATACTACCAGTTTTATGATTCTGTTAATGCATATTGACAATCAGCGAGGTTTACAGATTTGAAATTACATTATTTTAATTGGAATTCTGAGGCGTTTAGTTTTCATTGCAAATAAGAATGTTATTATTATTTGAAGCACTAAGAGTGTGGTTGTTATTGCCATTCTCTAATTGACTTTACGACAAGGTTTCGCTAATTTCTGATTACTTTTAATCTACTTTTTCTGTCTTTTTATCCTTTTTGTTTGGATCAGGAGGTCTCGGTCCAGCAACTCTTTTTATTGCAGTTCTAGGCTAAGCTTATGCCGTTATTTATCTGATTTCATCAAGTTTCTTGTCATCATATCTTTCTCCTGTCAAACAGAAATAGTTGAAATCTTCAATTAGTTCTTTGTACTTTTTTACATTATCTTCAACTTCCCATGTCGTTTCATCAAAACCCTTCCATTTCACTTAATATTTCAATTAGCCATTTATATGTTGTTTCTTAATGATCTTCTCAGGTTCTTTCATCATTTTTTATTTTTATGTTTCGAATGCAAGGCTGCACCTTTAATATGCCAAATATCACCAGGAAAATTAATACAATCTAATATTAAAATTTTATTATCTTAATGGCTCAATTATTAGGAATTATTTAAGAATCGCATAAAGATCAATTATAAGATTTAATTTCATAGATTCACTCTACCAATAGATTAGTATAATAAAAAGGGAATGTACTTAAAAAAAGAAGGGATACACTTCTTACAATCCTCAAAGATATAAGAGAAACAGACACAAAATTAGCAGATTCCAAGGTATCTTGCAGTACAGCACTCTACTCTTCGATGAATGACGATAGTGATTTGATTCAAAAACTGTATGATGAAATCTCGCATAAAGACTAATAGATTTAGGAATTGAAAGATTAGGTCGACACTCTCACATCTAAATTACGGAACTCCCAAGCTTGCAATGAAGAGATGCAATATCAATTACAATAAAAGCAATAGCAACAATATCAAAGGGTGAATAAGCCAAGTTAATCTATTATTAATATACTATATACTTAGCGATTGTTCCCTCCGTTCAACCTCGATGTGTTTAACCAATAGGTAATAATAATATTGGTTCAGACTCTGTCCACAAATTCAAGTATTTCAATAGAGAATCCAAAATCAAAAGAGGATATGCAAAAAATGATTAGAAGAATTTCAATGCAAGCTGCTGCTTCTGCCCATATCCTGGCAGTCAAAGGGGATTATACTTCATTACAAGTTGCTCATGAGGAAATGCTGAGTTAGAAGAGTCTTGGATCCTAAAAGTCATTGTCTTTTAAGTGAATTATCATATTGTATAATATTATAAAATAAGATAAAGAATCAAAATTAGGAAGCTGATAAATGACTACTTAATTTAAGTGGTTATGATGTTTCATTTGAAATCTTAATGGTTTTTACGGCCGATAGAGGGTCCTTATGATAAAAAGTACCTGAAAACTATCCACTGCTTCTTTTTGCTGAAAGTGGCATCTCATTCATCAATAAATATCGTTTTGTATCGTTAATTTTAGAATTCTACAATTACTCATCATTAATCTCATTCTAACTATTATATTTGGATTCAGATTCTGCCAAATTCAATTAATAAATAGCGTTTTTAGTCATTTATTAACCAGTTGATTAAATAGCTTAAGTGCTGAAATCACTATTAGAGTCTAAAAATTAATGCTACAGAGCCTAAGTGGCACTGATCCTGATTTTTGGATTCTTGTTAAGCATCCTCCTCAAAATATCCTAGAATACTTAGAAATAGTTACTATTGATTATTCTGTAATGTAAACGCCATCAATGGGTAGATCCAAATCGATCTAACACATTTTATTGGACTTCAATACTTCATCGAAATTCTATCCAATGAATAAACTGTGTCCAGTAAGTAATTTATAAAATATGCATCCTGCAGAAAATATATCAACCTTGCAATTATATCTCAAATCTGATCTAGTTGTCAATACCTCAGGAGCCACATAACCAGGTGTCCCGCATTTGGGAAACAAATACCTTATATTTGATCACAATTCTTACTTGTCTAGAAGCTCTGAAGTGGCCAATCCAAAATCGACAAGAACTAACGATGTGTAATCATTCTTTTTAGAAAACATCAAATTATCTGGTTTTAAGTCTCTATGAATAATCTATAACTATATTTTTATTAATACACGATGAGAATGCAAAATTTTTAAATTCGTCAAAAGTTTCCTCATTATTATCTTTATACTGTTTATTGGTAGTCTTTTGTTGGGCAGAGTCTTGATATGGATATTTAATCGTACCTTGGCTTTTTCTAATTCTCCACTCAGACTCAATCCTTCCAAATATGATGTAACCACATACAAAGTGTTGTCACCCTCATAAATCTCCTTCAACACCAGAAAATTATTTTCGTATTATTATAATGCTCTGAGAATTTGAACTTCCGATTGAAAACCTTACTAAAAATCTTAAATATATTTACTAATCCGTTTCCATTCTCAGATATCTTGAGAAAGGCCTTCTCTATGGCCTTTACAGCATATACTCTTTAATCTAAAGCACTCTTTGCACTATACACCTACATATCAACAAAAATGCTGTACTTTTGCTGAGCTTCCTTTCCCTATCTGATATAGGGGTTAGTATAAATCGCCAATGCCCTCAAAGGTTACTTTTCCTGCTAATAGTTCTTTGAATCTAAAATACTGAAACAAAACTGTACTTAAATAAATCATTTGGCTAGCTGTGAACAACTTTCCTTTTGTTTTAATGCTCAAACTCAAAGCAATCGAGTTCCGCCTTATTCTTTCGTAACTCCCAATTTATTTTTGTTTCAAGATTCAGCTTTAGTTTGTATTTCGGGTTTTGGCAATCCGAAGTCTAAAACAATTATATAATGTTTTTACTGTTCCCATAGTGACCATATCATCAAACACAGTTATGTGATAAATGACATCCTTAAAGAAGTGTTTGCGAACACCTTGAAATTTGAATTTCGCTTCTTAGTAGTCTATTGAATCCATATTATAAGGGGCTTAGTATTTTTATAAATATTTATCTAATTTGAGATTCAATATATAATTAATATCCTATCACCTCATTCATTAATTTACAGTAAAATAATCTCCTAACTTTGAATGATTCTTAGAATTAGGAATCAGAATTCTACTTTATACCAATCATAAAATATATATGAATTTAATCAAAAGTGAAAATTTAAAACATGAATATCGAGGATTCTACCATCCAAGTATAATTAATCTTCCCAATTTAAGTTAGTATAACAATCTATTCAATAAATATCTTAAATAATTTAATAATTTTTTATATGACATTTCTTATAAATATTTACATTAATTAATTTTATATCCCATTTATAAATCTATAGATATTTCTATCTCTTAATAGAACTCAATAATTAATTCTAGTTTACGTAAAATCGATATTATTCTCAATAACAACACTCCCCACCTATAAATTTCATAAAATTGTTAGGACATCAAATAAGATCTAATTTTTAACATTATTGAAATTTATTCTATACTTGATTTAAGATGCTCCTACAAAATATTAAGAGTAAAGATATATGGATATTACATAATAACTAAAATCAAATATAATTCTTACTCTTATTTAATCGAATAAAAAAAATTATTGATTCAAATCCTTATATAAATAATTTAAGACAACAACGATCAATGATTATTATTTAAAAAAGTTAGTTATATATATATCTAGCTTAAAGGTTCATAGATACTGCAAAACATAAATTAAATAGAGAATTAAACTCAGGGAGGAACTCGAATTATCTTCATAATTTTTTGGGCATGAGACACAAGATTCATTTTTCCAATAATATCTACCATCAGTCATTTTTGAGCAAGTGATATTAGTAAAATCTTTTGTTTCAGTTCTTTCAATACATTTTGGAGTTTAATCTTCTTTCCATTAGCAAAGTGTCAATGAACCCCAAGTACCGTCTTGTACATACGTACATTGGTCTTATGAAGTAATGTCAGAACATAGGAAGGCTGAGCATTGACTATTTGAGTTTTTGCATTCTAATTTATCACAGACATCTAACGGTAATCCTTCACAAGAGTTTATGTTATAGCTTTGACATTATTTAGTTGAATTTAGCCAGCAAAATGTTTCTCTATCTTCATAATTATTAGTACAATTTTCTGCTGCTAATGAATTGCAATCAACGGAATTATAAGATTTACATTAATAAAATCCAGCAGCATTCTTTTGATTTTCAGCTCCACAATTTCCTTTCTTAATCATACAATCAATTTGGTCTTTGACTTGATAATTGGTACAAAATGAAGAGGATTCACAATTGCCTTCTTGATTAAGACTGCATTTTCCTATTAAATCACATTCGTTTTCATCCATGTCAAAACAATCCTTGTTAACACAGAGTTCATTAATCCAATTGCAAGTGTCAATTCCTAAACAAATCGATTCTTCTACAAATAATGAGCAATCGCATTAATATTTAGCAATGAGAGCTCCTAAGATATTAAATATGAAAATTTATATGAATGAGATTAAATATTTCATATTTTATTAATAAAATTAAGTTTCTGATGTAGAATTCAAAATTTATAGTATGTTTTCCTTTGTTAGTCATGAATAATCATATATTTCCCACAAAAGAATTTAATATGTAAAATGAGTAGATATAATTAATAAATCGATTTTTGTGGATATTTTAATCTTAGAATGTTGTTGAAATTGGTTGATTCAATTTGAAGGAAGAGTGTTTTAATATAAAATCTATATGAAGTTATTTAGAATAGAGTAGTTTAAAGTTCAAAACATAATTAAATTAATTAATGACATCTAGTTCTATTTAACAATAAAAGGAGTTGAAGGTGTTCAACAATTAGTTTGTTGTGTTGAAAAAGTTAAGTTCTGGATCATTTGGTGTTGTTTTTCAAGGGGAAGACAAGAAAACGAGTGAGTAAATAGCTTTAAAGATTGAGAAGGAGGAGAGTGATGAAGCTAAGTCTCTGGATAGAGAAGTACATAAATTTTAGAATCTATAGCTTAGTCATAAATATTATAGAGGTTGCAGGGTATAAAAGGCATTCCAAAATTGTATTGGTTTGGTTCAGAAGGACCTTACAACATTATGGTAATTCAATTGCTGGGAAGAGATTTGGCTTATTATGCAAAGCATCTTAAAAGATTTTAACTGAAAACATTGATCATGTTGGCTGAGTAGATGATAACCATTTTGGAGCAATGCCATACAAAGTAATATGATAAAAAATATAATTGTAGATCAATAATTCATAGAGACATGAAACCAGAGAATGTGCTTGTGGGACGTGATCCTAATGAAATATATCTGGTGGACTTTGGGATTTCTAAGATCTACAAGGATGCTAATGGAAATCATGTGTAAATTACATTAAATACATTAATATAGACCTTTCAGAGATGGAAAACCCTTCATAGGAACGACGAGGTATGCCTCGATTGGTGCTCATAAGGGTTTCGAATTGGGAAGGGGAGATGATTTAGAATCTTTGGGATATATGCTGGTATTTTTATATAAAGGTTCGTTACCTTGGTAAAATTTATAAAATGTAAGTGATAAAGAGAAAACTAAAGTAGTTGGAAAAATGAAAATGTAAATATTGATTGAAGAGCTATGTAAAGACATGCCCAATGAATTTTCAAAGTACTTTGAATATGTAAAAAAACTGCAATTTAAATAAACACCTGATTATGAGTATTTAAAATAATTGATGCGCAAGTGTGCAAGTGATAACAAAATTGAATTAGATTATAAATATGAATGGGCATTATTAGAAAGAAGAACTTCTGATGTAAATTATTGATATAATTATTGTAAAGTTGTAATCTCAGCAAAATTCTTAGAGGAATATTAAAAAAGATTCAACCCATCAGGATCCTAATAAAAAACAAACGAAGAATAATATCAACTCGTAAAGTAAATTAAAACCAGAAATAGACAGTGAAAAAATATCAAAATCAAAAAGTCCTGCTAAGAATACTAAAAGGTAATCTCTGGTACCAGAAATGCAATCATAAAATTAATCATAATCTAGTCAATTTGATTTTCTTCGTCCTCCTGATCCTTATGCTAAGGCTAGAGCCATTATATAAAGAAGTTAAGATAGACATAAATCTGTATCATCATTAGCACCATCATAATATAGCTAAGTGAATACAGTCCAATCAAGCATTGCAGGAAACTATCAAGCTAGTCACATAGATATGTTTGCAAATGATAGTCAATAATAATAATAATAAGAGACAACAGAGAAGAAATAGGATATGATTCAAGCATAGAATTTTGGTTTTCAACCTTTGGAGAATAACGATACAATTGCTATGCTGATAGGTGAGGATGAAGAAGGTCCTTGTTTCCAATATTAGGAACTATTAGAGAGATAAGTTCAAGCGTAAATATAACATATTATCATAAGGCAATTTAAGGAATACGTGAAAAGTGGGAATAAAAGTAAGCGAAACAGATGATTTTAATAATATATATTTAATATATCTATTATATCGTTCAATTTTTTTTTAATTCTGCAAAATATTGATGTAACATGGCATCTTTTGGAGTGATTCTTTCGGCATGATCATAAAGTAACATTTTGGACAACAAATCAATGGCATCCAAACTACACAAATTAGAATTGTCTTGATTAACAAAGGACAGCCAATCTTATTTTGGATAACAAATAAATAGTATGAATATTATACTTAAGTAAGAGTCCATTGTATGCATTATCCAATTTGATATTGTATTTTTTTATATATTATTTTAAACCATCTGTTCCTAAGACCTTAGCAATCTTTACTAATTGATCATAATTATCATTCCCTTGGAAGAACGGTTCCTTTTTAAAAATCTAAAATTCACTATATCAATGTACCATGGAAGCAAACATTGCACCAGTACTCCATATATCCAACGAATAATCATAATAAATATAGTCCACCAACAATTCTGGTCCTTTAAAATATCGTGATGCCACTCTAACATTATAATCTTGTGAGGGATGATAGAATTCTGCCAATCCCCAATCTATAAGTTTCAAGGTTCTAGTTTTTGGATCGACAATAATATTTTATGGTTTCACATCTCTATGAAATATACCTCTTTAATGAGCATAATCTAAAGCCTATTTTAAGTTTTAGTTTACTTTTAACAATTCAAATAAATAATGCTTGATATCATTATCTGTTAATTTAGGGAACATGCTTCTAAAATCTGTATTCTCCATATAAGGGAAGATCTAGGTTAACTTGATTCTTTTACTAAAGTTGGGATTTTTAAATTTTCATCTCTAACCACATCGTAAAGATCAATAATATTAGTGCCGCCTTTTAACACTTAAAGAATGCGGATTTCTCTGCGTATTTTTCTCTTTTTGACAGGCTTGAGAACTTTAAGAACTACTTTGGTTCCATTCTTATTATCAACACCTTCAAAGACTTCAGAATATTTGCCTCTTCCAATTTTACAAATTGCTTCGTAAGGTTCTTCGGATCTGATAAATAAGAATGTAATTGTACCCATATTCAATTTTAGCATTCTCATAATCCCAATAAGATGGTGGTTGAGTCTGATTGAAGGTGGCATAATATTTAGGTTAAACAACAACAACCCCTTATTACTATTTCATTTATTAAATATAAAAATCTAATATAAAATTTACAAATCAAAATCACTTAGAAACCAACTCTTACATTTTACTCCTCAGTTCTTCAACTTGTCTGTATGTGCATCTATTTTGTTTCTAATCAACCATCTAATCAATTTTTAGCATCTTTGAGAATTTCTTATAATCATTCATATTTTAGAGAGTACAATGACAGATAAGCAAATAATTGCACAATTGCTGACCCACAAAATAACTAAAATTATACTAGGAATAATAAATTAAAAGTACTTCTTCAGGCAAGAAAGCATCTAAATCAGAACTAGAGGTTGGCAATTCACTTTTCATTTCTTGCAAGGCTTGCCTTAAGTAGGATTGAGTGATGAAATAGAAACTTTCAAATTCACTTAAGTCTTTATCAAACAGGGCCTCAAATTTCTTATCTTGAGGGAGATCTGTGTATAATTACATAAGATGTTACTTTTATTAACTATCATTTAGTAAGTCTTCTCAAAGTATCTCTTATAGTTTTCGTTATATTCTGCAATAGCTTAACTAAACTTCTGGAATGATTCAGCCTTTCTGTACACATCGAAATCTTCTAGTTAGAAAGTGTTATCTTTAGAATTCTCTTTATCGATGATTGTGTGAAGTTTAGAAATCTTCATGGCAATGTTCTTAGCCATCAAGAATAACAACTTCTCTTTTAAGCCATTGGATAGAGTCAATGACCTTGAATTAATGATTTGCTATGAGAATTTGTACAGAAATCTACAATAGTTAATTTAGGCAAATAGGATGTCATTATTTGACTTGAACTTTATGGGTGACTAAACCGGAGTAGTATTTTAGGATGGCTGAGTTTATACATTAATAGATCGTCTATGATGATGAATTGAATAAATACTCTTAAAGTACAGTATTATTTTTTTTAAAACTCCTTTTTTCTAACTAATTTTCTTGAGTAATGGTTTTTCTTGATTCTGTGATTTGCTTTTGACTTTTGGATCTCATGGGATCAGAAATAGGAGGTTCAATAACAGTGGTAGGTGGATGAGGGAGATGATACATTTCGGAAGGACATCTCTTACTTACTTTGCTATCATTATGAATTTGAGTCTTGGATATTGAACATAATTACTTGGCACTTGGGTCTAGATTAGAAGTCTCTAATTCCCTGACTTTGAGATCTGTCCTTGTTGATAATAGGAGTTCTGGTTGCAGGTGTGGGAACGTTGGATGATTGTTGGGTTTATAAGGGTATGGGTTTATAAATTGGTTGGGAGTATTGTGAATAGATTGCGTGAGTGGCCATATCCTTGACTCTCATTCTCTGATTCTCATCGATGCAAAGACATCTACGGATGAAATCTTTGGAAGCATCTGATATTGAGGGATGTGAAGGAATGACTAGATGGTGATGCAAAATAGCTGTTAGCAATCCCTATTCAGTCTGGGCTGTAAATGGCGTTTGTCCGAATAGCATTTCAAAGAACATTACACCCATGGCCCATACATCTCCTTTTTCGGTGTGGCCCTATTGTCTCAAGGCTTGTGGGGACATGTAGAGGGGAGTTCCTACATTGTAATGTCTGCCTTGTTGTTTGACTTCCATGCTGTTTATTTTGGACAGCAAAACCAAAATCTGCTATTTTTGGAGTCTGCTTCTCTATGAGAATGTTTGCTGGCTTAATGTCTCTATGGATGTAACCTTTTTGATTAATCTCCAGTAGTCCTGTGATTATTTCATTCATGATTCGCAATGCTTCAGTCTCGTCTATTCTTCCTCTCTTTTTTATCACACCACTCAGATCTCCAGAATCGCAATACTCTGTTATGATGTATGTATTATTCTGTGTTTAGAAAACATCATACAATTTTAGTATGTTCTTTGAGTTAAATGATTTCAAAGCATTTATTTCATTCTTTAGTAAAGTGGCATGAATACTCTGTTTAACCATCTTCATGTCAATTACCTTGTCTTACAAATTTATATCATACTTTAACAGCCACAGTCATTTAATTGTTTTCATCTCTTCCTCTATAAACTTTGCTACTAAACCCTCTTCCTATTTCTTCATTCAGAGCGTAACTGTAATGATCGATTGCTTTACGAGTTTCAGGATAATAACAGCGATTAATTAACATTCAAATAATAAATTAACGACAACATTCATTTAATTATATTGCATAATATCTAAATTATAATCATCATTCATTTTATCTCTGTCCATTTTAATCTATAAACTGAGACTTCATTAAGATACAATGATTATATGATATATTAAACTTATTAATATAATAAGTCGTTTAAAGTATTTTTATCACTATTAATAGTAAGTTTAATTTCTAGATTATATTTTTTCTTTCTATTTAATTGCTTTAAATGAATTATCAATTGTCCACTTTTTTAAATCGAGTTTCCCTTCTACAAATTCGGCTAATATCAGAATTTATTAGATATATTTAATTTACATTCATTTAAATCATATAATAGCGTCGATGAATATCTTTTTATTGATTAGAATAAATATCTTTTAAATATGTCAACTCAAGATTTATAATTGTTAGAAAATTAACTCTTATTGTCTAAGGATGAGGCAATAGGTAAACTTATCAAGGGCACAGACCAATATTATTATTATTATTTTTTAAAGATTTTCAATCAGCATGGATATCAATTAACTACAGAATAAAAGCAGCAATTGGAAGCATTTAAAGACATGCAAACTGCTAATGCCAATAAAACTAATTTGAGAGCATTGTTTTTAGAATATGATCGATTAAGCAGTGAAACTCCATCAGAAGAAATTGACTAATAACTAAAGGCTATAGTTGACAAAATGAATAGATAATACTTTAAATTTTCCTTTGCTCAAGAGGCCCCCGCAATAGCAAGAGTATGAAGCTTAGTTTTATTTTAGGGTTAATCCCAATCTGGAGGACTTATAGAATAAATGACTTACAAGTCGAAATTCAATGACAGCGTCTTTGAAGTAAGCAAATTCTTAGACAATGCATACACAGAGGCTGGATTTGCAAAAATTAAGCAACAACTTTATGGATAATTGGATGTAAACAAAATAGCAGCCAGCTCTATTAAAGTAATCAAAACTTATTTGAACAACGTTGGCAACGAAATTGTAGAGTAATCACTATTTTCATATACATAGCTTCCCAGGCATCCCTGAGTTCTATGATAAGTTATCTAATTTGAAGGACTTCAAGAACGATTTTCAATAGGCTCATTTTAGAAAGTTGAGTTTGTCTTAACTGGAAGGATTGCTTCAATTGAACAAGAAGTTTCTGGAAAACCAATAGTTTGTCGGAGAATACTATCTCAAAAAATTCCAATACAATTTGAAAGACATTCAATATTCTAAATTGACTGAGGAAGAAAAGAAAAAAGTCTTATAAAACATCAAGGATGTCTACAATTGGACAAGTACTTTGCCTCCAAAATTCAAGTCATTCAATGATTAGATACTCTACGAATTATTACAAATTGGTATTGAGGTGAACGAATATGACTTCGATTTATTCTTGGTTTTCTTAAAAGATCCAAAGGATGATTATGATGCTGCAAATGAAAAATAAAAAACATTCATAAAAAACAATAAGAGAAATTATCAATAATAATGGCACGAATACCATTAGTTGAACACAAATAGATGGATTGCCACAGATCAAATAATTGAGAAATACTTATAAAAATATTTTGAGAAGAATGACGATTTAGGTATTTTAGAATAATATCTCGACACAAAATATCTGAAGAAGGTTTAAGCGACTGTCAAATTACATCAAGGTTTAGAATTATAAAACATTTATGATTATCTCACAAGTGCATAAATTGAATAAATGAACTCAAGCAAATTGCTGACTATTTGTTCATTCAATAAGATGTATTTTAAACATGGAGATTCAGTTAAATTGTATGTTGAACTCAAGAATATTCCAAAATTAAATATTAAAATATTTGAATTCAACTCTGAAAACTATTACTTATAGAAGTAATAATAATTAGATTCTTCAATTAATTTGGATGGATTGATTGCATTTGAAGAAACTGATTTCTCTTACAATTATCCCCCCATTTAAAAAGTAATAAAGGAATTCGAATTTCAAACTATTACTAACATCTAGAGAGGAATCTTTATAGTTGAGTTTATTGGTAATGGTATATCTTCTAGAGCTCTAATAAAGAAGGGTAGACTTCAATTAAGAGAAACCATCACAGCAGCCGGTCACAGATTCTAAATATGTGATGAGAATTTCGAATTATGCACAGGTGAGAAAACAGGAGTTTGGATTGATAAGAAATTTTACAATGTGGATCAATCAAGAAAAGAAATCCTGATACCATTTGGTCAAAGGGATTAATAATTTAATGCAGTAATTGTCCATGATAATTTTGCTGAATTTACAACTGTTTTCATTTAATAGGAGAAGTATCAATTGAAATGTGCCTTTTTGATTGCTGATGAATCTTTGTTAATGGGATGTTAAGCCAAGGCAGTTATAATTCCAAAGTTGTTTGTGAATGGCACTGAAGTAGGTTTGGCCTTGCTTTAAGATCAAAAGATTTCTGTAACAAGCACAAATGATGCAGGTGTTCCAGCAACTTTACCATTTGATAATATTAAATTAGAAAATGACAAGCCATTTGAGGTGTAATTCCCTATCACTTCTAAATTAAAGGCTATTGAAATTAAAATCACAGGAAAGATCACAAGAATGCATAAGGATGAGAAAAAGTAAGAAGATTAACTTGAATAATCACATTTCATCTATTTTGACAATCTTGAGGGACAACAAGTTATTTGCAATTAGTTATTGAAATATGATAAAATAAATGGATATTAAATCCTGATTGTAGGAAAGAATGGTGAACCAAAAAGAGGATTTTAAGTGAATGTCACATTCACTTTGAATTCCTTAAATCATACTTACAACGAGTAATTCACAACAGATGAAAAAGGTAGAGTCTATTTGGGAGAGTTGAGGAATGTAAATTCAATAAGTTCAAATATCAAAAGTGTAGGAGACATCAATGTGTAATAGAAATCATGGCCAATTAACTAAAAGAGTTAAATCTCTTATCCTACCAAAATCACAGTGTTACCAGGATAAGAAATCAATCTACCTTTTAGCAATAGTGGAGATATAAATAATCCATTTGTCTTGTATCAAGTCTTTGGATAAACAGAGAGAGCTGTCATCAAAAGTTTGACAGATTCAATCAAAAAGTAGGAATAATTCATAGCATTTAAATTGGAAAGTAAAGGAATTTATGAGTTGCAATTTGTGAAAGATAGATTTACCATTTACATCAATGTGATTGATGGAGAATTGTGGAAGGGCACTTCTATTATAAAATCTTAGAATCAATTAATAATTGATAAGGGTTTGGATCAATTGATAGCAATATCGAAGGTTGATTAAAAGAAGGAGGAGAATGGAACTAAGATCAGTGGTAACATTGTGTCAAAACAAAAAGTGTAGGTTTATGCTTATGCAACATCATTTTTGAATGAATAATTTGAATAATAAGTGAATCAGATATAGTAATTGATAAATAAAGATAGATCTGAACAATTATCTATAGATTTATACAGTAGTGTATTTTAATCAAACAAAGAATTGTCGGATGAATAAAAGTATGTTTTAAATAGAAAAACATAAGAGAGATATATTGGTAACACCCTTGAAAAGCCATAATTCCTATTGAAGAGATAATAAATTAGAGAAACTACAACTCAAGGTGAATCATTGAATCAAGAGGGATCATATAAGGATAAATTCGAATAACAAAATCAACAACCACGAGCCTTAAACAAATAAGCAGGTTATGGATCAGCAGGCTAAAGACATTAATAAGTGACTACTTTCAATGACTTTTTGAAATATCCAGCCATATTGTATTCAAATGTTGGTCTAGATGAAAATAATAACTTCTAAATTGATGTACCAGCTCATTATTCAACAGTGACATTGCTTGTATTCAATGAGTCATCCTATTAATTTTAAATATTGCCACTTGAAAATGAAGAAGTGCAAACTAGAAACCTCGCTCATCTTTCCACATTGTAGAAGGATAAATTTTATTCAATTTATAGAAATTCGTCTAATGTCTAAAAGAATGTCCCCATTTAAGTCCAAGATTTAACATCAACAGAAATCAAATTGGTGGATTCCTTAGATAAAATGTTTATTGTCTTAAAAGAATTGAAAAAAGCTAATGGAGATGATAGTGGATCTAAAGACTTTTAAAAGTGGGAATTCTTGATTAAGTGGTACCAATAAACTACTGAGCAAAAACACAAGCTCTATGACGAACATCAATGTGATGAGTTGAACCTCTTTATTTTCTTCAAGGATTCCGCATTCTTTGAAACCTACACAGAGAGTTACATCAAAAACAAAATTGAGAAAAGCTTTATTGATTATTTCCTATTAAAGGACGATGCTGCATTAAGATAATATGGGTCTATGTAAAAGATTACATAGTTGAATGCATTAGAACAAGCATTATTGGTGATCTACTTTGCAGAAATATCCAATCAATTGGAAGATGCCAAATAAATAGCCTCCTACTTAGAAAATCTTAATAAATAGAACATAATCGATTAGAGAATCTTTAAGAAGTACTTTGATACAGTCTTGGGTGCTAAAATAGAAGCTGAAGATGAAAACTTTGACATTAATTAAGGTGAAGTAATGTATGCATAACAACAAATGATATAACAAGTACAATAGCCAATTCAAAGGAATTTGATGTGCATGAATTAAGCACCTGCCCCAAGAATGATGATGATGCAATAGCAAGCAATGGCACCTTAAGCTGCAATGATGAATATGAATATTTAATAGGATAGAATGAGGATGCCAATGGTTTAATAATCTATTGGTTCATTGAGAAATGCATCATATAATAATGCATGCTAAGATTTATATCTGGGTGATGATATGATGGAATGTGCTTACGAATCAAAATCAGCTAAGAACGATAGCTATTATAGAGATAAGCGTTCTTAATTCATTGAGAACTTCAAAAATATTGAAAAAACTAAAGAATATTGTGAAAAACATTATAGTACTGGATGTTAGAAGGATAGCTTTAAGAATTTGGTTAGTTTAAATGGATTCTATGTTGACTTAGTAAATCATTCAATCACTAAGGGCATATTAAAGGAAGATTTCCTATCTTCTAAGTTCATCTACTGTATCAATAACTAAACTGAAATGATTGCTGTTTTAGCACTCATTGGTTTACCTAATGAGGCCCCAGTTTAAGAGTATAAATAATTTGGAGGAAAGGGAGTTGAGATCACTACAAAATCTTCTGCTTTGTTCTTCATGAAGGAAATCAAAGAAGGCAAGGCCTAATTAAGATAGGATATTTTAATTGCTTAAAGATTCTTTGATCCAATCGATAGATACATAATATCTGAAGACGATCCAGAATTACAACTGGAAAAAGATGTATCAGAATGTCTGATTGATAAGATCTATGGTTGTTAAGTCATCATTACAAACTGTTCTTCAACTAGAGCTGATTATTAGGTTTTAGTGGAGTTACCTAACGGTGCAATTCCTGTTAACACAGTATTCTATACAAAATCATATACCATAAATTGCCAACCATATACAACCTAAAGAATTGAATACTTCTTCTATTTCCCCAAGGTAGGCACATTCTCTGTCTATCCAGCCAATGTGTCTAGATTTGGTTAGGTTGTTTGTGTTGCTTAAGAAGGCCAATTGAAAGTAGTTGAATCAAAGTCTATTCAAAATTTAGAGGCCATTGATGATATCTTAGCTAAAGGCAGCAAGGATGACATTTTAAATTTCTTGTCAACCAAGAATATATTCAATAGAAATATTTTCAGAGCTGAAGAAATCCGATATCTATTGAAGGACAAAGAGTTCTATTTGAAAGTAATAGCTATCTATCGAAAGAGAAGATTTAACGATTTCGAAAGTTTGAAGTTCTCAATCTATCATGCAGATAAAGAAAGCATGAAAGAGTTGTTCCTTCATAACAATTGCTAAGACTTGTTCAAGAGAACCTTCAAGTACTTCAAATGTTCACTTTTTGAAGTTAGCAATATTAGAATGTTGGAGTATTATCCCCTTATCACCAAGAGAGTCCATAAACTTACATCTGAAGCTAAAGGAATTCTAAATGTTGAATTCAGAACTTAATATGTTGATTTCTTGACTTACTTGGTTGAAAAACCCACTCATACTTTGAGTGATAAATTAGGATTCATCTATTATCTATTGTTGCAAGAGAGAATCAATGAAGCAATTCAAGTTTACAAGACTGTCGCAGATGTTGAAGCTCAAGGGGAAGCTGTCTTATAATATGATTACTTCTCGGCCTATCTTGATTTCTACATTGGATATCCCAACTTTGCTAAGGCCAGAGAAATCTGTGAGAAGTATCTCAACTATCCAGTCATACATTGGAGAAATATATTCTATGAGGTGGTTAACTTGTTGGCAGAATATGATGGTGATGATGATGAGAATCAAAAGTTGAAGACAGAAACCACAGTTAAATAAAAACAAATAGAACAAGCCAAGAAAGAAGAAACCTTGTCATCTGTTATTGAGGGCAACGAAATCTAAATTACATATTCCAATTTGAATAAAGTTGTCATTCAATTCTACAAGATAGATTTGGAAATACTGTTCTCTAGAAATCCATTCTTAAATTAAAATGAAGAAGACTTTGCCTTTGTCTTGCCTAATTCAATTGTGGAAGCATCACTAGAAGCCATGCAATAACCAGGATTGTAAACTATTTATTTTTAATTTATAGGACATACAAAAAGTCAGTTCCCATTCCTGAAGAATTGAAAAAGTTCAATCTTTTCATTCAAATCAAAGGTGCTAGCAAGAGAACATCAAATCGTTTCTACTCTACTTCTCTGGGAGTCCAGGTTATGGAAAATTATGGTTAAATCAGAGTCTCTGATTCTGAAGGAAAATACCTATCCAAGGTTTACGTGAAGGCTTACATCAAGGAGAAAAATGGAAAGGAATCCTTCTACAAGGATGGATATACTGATCTAAGAGGAAGATTTGATTATGCTTCCTTGAGTTCAGCTAATTTAGACGATGCTTCTAAATTCTCTTTATTAATTACAAGTGATGAATATGGTACTTAAATATTGTAAGTCTAGGCTCCATAATCAAGGAAATCAAGGCTCCTTCTTAAGTTGGTAAATTTGAAACTGAAGTCAAGTTGGTTTCTAATAAGTGGAATGAAAGGGCAGTGTGTGAATAGGTCAAACAATCCAATTTGTACGAATGCAAGAAACTTAGCAAATGCAAATGATGATCTATTATTTTATTCATATAATAACATATATTTCATTTAATAAATTGATGTTCGAGATAATAACTTTAAACGATGTTATTGATATTAATGGTGGACACATACTCAATTATCAGGCTGAGTTAACCAAAAAGATCAGAGAGAAGTTTGAATACAAACCTTTGAAGAATTACGGGTTCTGTATAAAAGTACTCGGAATTAAAACATCTGATGGACACATCCAAGATGGAGATATTTTATATTCAGTCATTATTGAGATCCTGAGTTTTCAGCCCTTCCAATCCGAATTAGTATATGGCACAATATTTAAATCCTCAAAAGAGGGCTTGAAAATTAAATTCCTAGAAAACAATAATAATGATAAACAATATTTAGTTTGCTTTGTTCCCAAGGATTAGTTATTAAATGCCAGATTCGACGAAGGAAAGTAATTATGGATATGCAACTACGAGGAAATCAACTTTTTTTATTTGTTAGGAGAAGAGGTGCGATTCAAAGTGCATTCATTAAATTTCGACACAGTCGATCAGATGGATTAGATTATTATAGGAAGGATGAATGAGAGTGGATTAGGTGGACTAACTTGGTGGGTTTGAGTTCTAATTCTATTTATTATTAAGTATTCGATTAAATAACCATAAATTATCACATAAATTTTGAATTGTCTTATCTATTTTAGATATCAGCTTTTGTTGCAAAATATGCCTCCACCTTCTTTTTAGCAACTGGGATATCTACTCCTTTGTTGTAAGTAAAATTGTATTCACCAGGAAAATGAATATTAATCAATCGTCTAGTATCCTCACTCACCATAACTTTGCCTGCCTCTCCCTATGATTCCATCTTATTTGCTATGACAGCATCGATTCCAAAGATGTCATATCGCACAATATCAGTACCGATGATCCCCCCATAAAATTGTCCCTAACATATATCAAACTACTTACTGTGTGTATTCCTATCCTCATATTCAAATTTTAAAAGTTGATTTCCCTCCTTACTTTCTTAATGATTTCAACCATTTCCAACCCCATTTCCAATACGTTTTTAGCCTCTTAACCAGGATGTCTCTACTCCATATCATTGATGCCCAATACAACATAACAATCCCCTATGGTGTATACTTTATACACATTCTATTGTAGACACTCCTTATCAAATGAAGTCATCAATTGTCTCAACATTTTGACTACCTATTCAGCTGGAACACTTGCAGAATACGCAGTGAATCCACTGATATCTGCAAACAAGAGAGTTGCATCTATCAACACATCTGACAATTCTAATTTGATCTTGCTATTTTAATAAAATCTAGTGAGAATGTGAGATGGCAATAAATTGGTTAATAATGAGTCCCTCTGTTCTTTTTTCAAATTTTCATTGGCTGCACTATTAAAATTCCTGATTGTCAATTCGAAGTTATTATGGGAGACTATGACCAAAATAATAGTTGATAAAACAATGAACACTAATAAATTGTTATGATGATGCAATAACAGTTGTACAAACCAGGCTGCTTATTGTAACAAAATATAGAAGAACATGTACTTAAATTTTAATGATTATTAGTTGACAGCTGAAAATGCAAAAAAGTATGCTTCTGCATTGTCTGATATTAAGAATCTTTATTGATTGTCAAAAGTCACAAAAAACATTGTTAAGAAAGCACTAACATAATACAACCCTGTCAATGCTAGATCCAAATTGTGCATATTGTATTTTTTGAGTCTGCTCGTTATGAAGTACAGAATTATTAAGTACAAACTTAAAAACATCCTTACAATATAAATTGTTAATCCATCATAGCCAGAATCAAGCAATTATATTTATGCTTTAAATAAGGTGTACACAATAGTCATAGGATAAAAGATATCTTTGAGTGCAGATCTCACTTCCTAATAGTATTGTTCAAATTGCATCACTATATTGGCATCATTACATTTCTCATATTCTAATGTTAATTTGTTATATTTCAATATGTCCAAATCTATGATCTTCTTTATTTTTTCACTCTTCATTTCATTCTCTGGAACATCCACATCATTATCAGAAACACCAACTATCCTATTTTCAGGATCCTTCTCGACCTACTTCATTTAAATCTCGTCTTCCTTAATTTCTTCCCAATCGTTCGTGTTATAATCTGTCTTTTAAATGACCTGAGATTTTGCTCTGTCTTTCCAAACTGTTTCACTTATCGAAGTAAAGTCTTCCTTGATGGTTCCCTTTTTGTTTCCTCTCGTTTATTCAGGTCCTTTATTTTTTCTAGGTTATTTTATCATCTAAGATCCCTACATAGGATGATTCATTATCTTGGATCTACGACCATAATCTTTAGTAGTTGGATGCTCATTTTGATTTAGAGATAAAGGCGGAGATATATCTTTAAAGGTCTATTTCATTAGAGTGGATCTAATATTTGAATTATTGGTATTGTGAGTTTTGAATGTTAATACTCTTCCATTCTTCTAACCCTCAAAATATTTCACTTGAGATAGATGCTTTTTTTATTATAATTTTCTTTGAGTTACTTGATGAACGATCAAATGACCTTTACCTTTTGCTTCAACTTCCCTGGAAGTGAACAAGAACTCTGTGTCCTTCACTCTTTCATACGCCTCGGAAGAGATTGTAATTCTACCCACTTCTCCAGTGGAACACATCCTAGAGGCTGTATTGACTGTATCTCCAATTAATGAGAACTATGGTTTATGATATCCAATGACTCCTGCAAACACTTAACCATAATGAATTCCTATTTTTATCTTTAATTTATATAATTTCACAATTTCTTATTCTTTGTATTCATACCTAAATTCAGACACTGCCTTCAAAAAATCTAATGACAATTCTAATGCTAGAGCTGTTTCATTTTTCTTTTGTTGATTCAATCCATCCTTATTATTTTCAATTTCAGTAGATTTCAAACCAGAACAAGCCATATAAGTCTTACCAACAGTCTCGATCTTTTATACACCATACTATAAACATATCTTATCCAAAACTCTAAAAATATCATCTAGAAATGAAACCACTTATCTTTGTTTTGATTATAATATTTTGTCAAATTCACATATTTCTAGAAATATAATTGAGACTGATCCTTGATTCTCTTCAATTTAGGTTTCCTCTGCTTATTCAATTTTTTCATATATAAATGCTGGCAATAGGGATTTCAAAATTTAATTTGTTTACTCCTACTGGGTTTATAATGCCTGATCAAACAAAAATACTAATCTTTGGAATCGTTAAAACTAAAACTTAATTAAATAATTATACATTATAGTGAGTGTAATTTGATAGTAGATTTAAGAAGAACAGCAGAACATACAATGTTATGAATTCTACTGTGAAAGTAGGAGTTTCAGAATCAGAATTAACCTAAATGGTATAAAATTGACCAACTCTAATAGTATAATTGACAAAAAAGATCAAGGTCAAAGTAATCGGATAATAAAGGGGAGGAGGGAATATGTCCCATGCTAAAAATTGCTGATAAAGCAACTATCCAAAGGTACTAAAATAATACTGACTCTTATCTTCTGGAAGTGTCACACTCAAAAAATGATCTAATATTAACACTACTGGAATAAAAAAGTAAGCCTCAATAGTTCCACACTTTATTTAGAATACTGTCTAATCAGCCTACTTCTTCTCTATTACTTTAGTTATCAGCAAAGTCAAGATCCACATAATCATTACGATTGCCCATAAGATATTCAATACTGTATCTTCCTGAGTAAGGAATGGAGCCCATGCTATTACACTGCTCACTCTTAGTACTATAAACAACACTAAAACTACTTCTCTTCTTTATTAGTAATATAATTGAACTTTAAATTGTCTAAATTGTTTTTCGTAATTATGATTCTTAAAGACCAATGAAAATTTTGAATATTCTCCATTGAAGGATTGGGTTTTCTCACTCTCAAACAGAGAACGAATAAAAGGGTCAATCGAAACATTCTCAAATACCTTCTTGATCTTTCTGAAAAACTATCGATTTATTTTGATATGATTGGTCATTGGGAATTGTTTTAATTACTCTGAAACTATCTTCCCTCCATAGTTTTTTAATGCTGTCTCTACGAATTTCACAAAATTCAATATTATTCTCGGAGTAAACATCATCTCTCTTGTCTACTTTACGATCTAATCTATTGTAATTATTATGATAATTCCAGTTATTATACCAATTATGAATTGCCATTTGAATATGTTTCGAATTATCTAAACTCTTAAATCTGCTTATATGACTATTGCAAATGATATAGTTAATAAACCCAAAGTAATAATTAAGTTCCATATTATCTTCTAAAATGGCACATTAAGATGAATCATCTAAGAAGTTCCAAAAGCAAACACACTGAATAATTAAAATAAGAACATCAAATGAGCTAAATTATTAGAATCTGAAGTGAAAAACATCATGAATTCTGCAAATATGTAGGTGTTTAAAAGTCCTGTGATTCCTGCTGAAATCAGAGCTTCATAAAATAATTCTTATAGCCATCTGAAATTTGATTTGAAACACTTATATGTCTAAGGCTAGTTCTATGGAAGCATCAATTCAATTTGTTCATGACTGGATCTATCTTCAAAGGCAGGCAACAACCCATTAATTATGATATGAATCTATACAGCCAACAAATAAACAACATCCTCTTCAATATAGAGAGTTTTTCTAACGCAAACAAAAAGAGTCAAAATTATCAATTAATATAAACTTATTTTTGTACACATGACTGTCAACTGACTCAAATGCATTGGTAATATTTTAGCAAAATAGAGTACTAATTATTTTATGTGTTACAAATCATTAACTTATATGTTTTGATATGCTATTTTTAAAGACCTTTTCTCTTTTGAAAATTGAATAGTAGCATTTGCATGAGAATTCATGTTGAAATCATCAACTGAGTCTGATATTGTTAAAAGTGTACTGCTTGGTTCAAAGATTTTCGTGACAGCTTTTGTTATTAACTCCTTATCTGCTGATGAACAATCATATGCAATGACAGTCTTCAAAATTAGAGCAATAAACAAAAAATGGCTTTTAGTATAATCATCACTGAATATGGTTTTTATAGATTTTCCATTTACCAATAAGAACACCATCTGTAAAGGTTCTTCTCCCTTCTTTGATTTCATAATCATATTTTCATCAAACGTAGCTTTCTTTTAAAGTCCACTTCTCTTCATTTCTGTAACTGATTTTTAAGTAACAAAACTCTTAGTTGATTCATTTTACTAACTTTCATCCTCCTTCAATAATTACTTCCTTATAAACAGCAATTAGGATTTAATTTATAATTTTAATTTCTCTTCATCTACTTCATCAATTCTTAGCAGAGTATTATTATTATTCACAATTCCAACATAATTGGCTGCTGATAAGGTCTACATCTTCTTATCCCCACTCAATATCCATTATGAAATTCCTAAACTTTTAAAAGTCTTAACTTAAGCATAAGCTCCAGGATTTTAATCTTCCTTGAGACAAATCAAACCGTAATAATCTAAATCTTTAATCAATTCTTTATCATGATGAGTCATTTCCATAGTATCAAAACTTGCTTCTTAATATTTATTCTTATTCTTGACTGCATCTTCTGGGATATCCTTACCTGCATAGACAATAAGCCTTTAGCCTTATTAGGCTTGATGAGTCATTTACTTTTCTAAATTCACTCTCTTCTTTTATGATAACTTACATTTATCAAGCAAAGCTAAATTCTCACTCTTTACATATAATTTGAGTAATGCTCCTTTTTTTGATCCTCTTTCAGTTCCCTACCTCTCAAATTGATTTGCTTAATTTCTAATCCTTTATTAGATAGGTTTCATGAAAATAGCAAATGTTTCATTGTCACTAACCTTCTTAGAAACTAGATATCTTTCACTTAGTCCCTTAGCACTGATTTCATAGCAAATTTTCTTGTTTAACAACCCTGCACAATTGAACTCAAATTAGTATTACTTAGCAAACTTGATAATAGATTCTTAATATTCCTCAGTGTTTTCATTTAGGAAATTTTGGGGATTCATACTTGGATGTTCATTCATGAGTCCAGACATGCCTATAGTTGGTACGTTTTTATCTCTACTAGGTTTATTTTATGGTTTAGAGTATTTAGTTTTAACATCTTAACATAATATTAAAGATCTCATAAAGTTGTCTGCTTACTTTTAACCAGTTTTGATAATCTCTTATAAATCTTTTCTTCCCCCTTATTATTCCTTGTCATCACAATCACTTTCTGAGGGCTACTTTTATTACAATTCGTCCTCATTTATCTGGGATTCCCCAAGTTTATTTTCTTTTCTAAAATCCTTTGAAGATGTAATTGGAGATGGAGATAACATTGATCCATTAGCAGGATCTTAAGTTTATTCAAGTACTCGTTCAACAATCCTTAATTCTCTCCTTGGTTTAGTTAAAAGCCTACTAGTGTTATTTAATGTTCTTCTATTATATCTATTTGAAACCGCTTTCTCTGGGGGAGACAATTCTTCGTCAACACTCTACGCCTTTTTGGGTTTAATGTATTCATTTTGTCTAATAAAATGAGGATTGAAATTAAAGACCATGTTCCTGCTCTCAGGTTCTTCCTCATTGAAAACTGCATCATCTTAATTAAAGCTAATTGCCTCATCATGCTGTGATTGAAGTCTACTTTTTACTGACTAATGACTTCCTGGATTTTAAATGAATCTTTCACTCTTCTGTAATGAACCAATACCAATGTTGTTCTCTTCTTAATCCTCTTGTTCTTCCTAGATCTCTTGCATGTTGTTATGGATATATGGAGTGGTATTTAATTTTCTATAATTTTTTGTAGCATTCCTAATTACATCTCCATTGATTAGATTATAGAAATAGACTCCACATATGACTCCACAGAGGACAGTATTAGTGTTTGTCAGTGTACCAGTTTTATCGTAGATGCAATGATCAACTTTAGTTAAAGTCAATAGTTCAGATGAATGAGATACAATGATATTTTTGTTCTTCTCAAAGATATTATTGAAGAATTGAAAAGTCACTTCGCATAAACCAGTAATAAAACAAGGATGAACAAATGTTATGCTCTGAAATATTCTACAAATTATATTGTAAATATTGAGATCATCAGGTTAATTTTGAAATCTCACAATGATTGTGATACAGAATGCAAGTTAGATGAAGTACAAAAGAGAAAATATTAATGAAAATTTCATCAAGTATCTATCAAAATGAGTAGTGGACTTTTTAAAACAATTCTGCCACATTTTAATGACATCCTCATCATCATGACTTATCACAATACCAACTACCCAATCCGTATTGATTATCATATTACTTTAATTCACGATATTCCTATAGTCCAAATACTCACCTTTGGGATCCTTTTACAGTTTAATGAAACCTCTAAAGGTATTATCATTAGTGTCCAAGTAATCGAATTCTATTTTGCCAGTCAATATTCTCTTATAATAAATTAATGTTTGGTTTTTCTATTGATCAGAGGTGGATGTTAATTTAATTGATTGCTTCTGGGTCATATGCGTCATCCCTTCCTTTTCTGATGTTTACACCATAAACTTCTCTTCCTGAGAGTTCAGAATTAAAATACTCATTGGACTTGGTTAATGTCTTTTGAGGAACACCAAATTACCAACTGTCACATCGCGTTTGGGACATTTGCTAATGTGGCATTTGGGATCCCAACCAATCACATATACAGTTTAATCGTAATGTTCATTAACTTATTTTAATGCTTTACAAATTTACTGATAAAGTTTGTAAGAAGACATAAATAAATTACCAGCCAATTATATTATGCAAATAAATAGTTGTTGTTTAGCTTTGAAACTAGCAGACAATATTATCACCACGAAGAGCCATAAATTAAAGCCTTACTTCAACCAATCTAGAAAGTGAAGTATGCATGTTTTAAGAATCTAAATAAATCTAATTTTCATACTAAACCTCTAAGTAATTGTTTTGGATCTCGTTTGAACGATTAATTCTAAGGATAACCATTTTTGAAATAAAGTTTATGTTAATAATCCTTCTAGTTAACCTATTCTTAATATGATCTCTACATAATTATTTAATTAATTAATTATGTAACCACAGCAGAGAATGGGAACAGCAGCCATGCGAGTGCCAACTCGAATGACTACAGCTATGAGAGTAGATTTCATTCACTATTTCAATAGAATGATCCAAATTTCTAATCAGTAGCAAATACAACCAATTTAAAATTCGTGGAGAGACCTGTTACATAACATGGAATTATTGGAGTCAAACCTACGACAGCTGGACCTGGCAGATAAATCTAAGATAAATCATATTATCTAAATCAATTGAGAGAGAAGCAGAAGGAAATATTTAATGAAATTGAAAGATTCAAAAAATAATAGGATGAAATTTAAAAAGCCAATACACTTTATGTTTAATTCGAAAGAAGGTATTATTTCTCTTAAAATCATAGACATGAAGAATTAACAAAGGAAGTCAGAGATCTAGAAGGCTAATTGGCTGATTATAATTTAGCATTCGATAAATGGAGAGCCAACACTAGACCAGAAGATATCAAAAATATTTATGAAAGAATCAAAGTTTACATATAGATTAATTTTAGATTTAAAATGAGAGACAAAGATCTCAATTAGATGATATCTTCATTGAAAGAAGAGGTTAGGAAGACTCAATTAATTAAATCGAAAATAGATTAAATGAACTATAATCATTGGCTGATATGAAATTACAAGAGTTGGATCCAGAATAAAGAAATGAATATATGAGTTTGATTAATGAAAATAAATCCCTTTAATAAGAAATTAACAACCAAAAAGGAGAATTAGAAGAATTAAATGCCAGAATGTAGAATGCAGATAATAGATTGAGAATGGATGCTTAGAAATTGAAGGGTTAGATGCTAAAAGAGTAAATCAATGAAATGGACTCTAAAAAAAATGATTTAGAAGTTCAATTAAATGAAGCCAATCTAACATTCCCAGAAGCCAGAGATAGATTGTTAAATAAGATTAAAGATGATAATGCTTTTATTTAAAATTCAGAGAAAAGAGTACGAGAAATTAGAAGAAATATCGAAAATTATGAAAAAAGATTAAGAGAATTATAAACTGAATTGGAAGACAAGAAATCATAAGAATAAGACAAATAGAAATATGAAATATTATATTAAAGAGATCAAGAAATGACTGATTACATCAATAATTTTGATAAAACAAGATAACAAGAATTAGAAAAAGTCAATGCTGTAGAATAGGTTATTGTAGAATTACTAGGATAATCTTCACGGATTGTATAAGATATTAAGACTATACCCTCATTAACTGATTATGCTGGCCTATCTGCTGAAGTGGATTACAAAGATAATTAAGTCAAAGATTCTGAAATGACACTAAAAAAACTCTAAGGAGTCTACGAACAGACAGTCCAAGATTTAAAAAAAATTGAAAGAGCTGAAGAATAATTACCAATTGAATTACAATAATACAAATAGAAATGTAAGTAGATGTAAGATGAAATCGATACTAAATTCAATAAAATAGATGAATATAAGGTTAAAGCTCAGGATAAAAAGCTTAAACTAGAAAATCAAAAGAAGGACTTACTCAAACTTAAAGATGATTTTACTGCATAAGTAAATTTAACATTCATATTTCTAGAGTCAAAATATGAAACATGAATTTGATGTCAAAGAAAAGAAATACACTATGCATGAATAATACAGCACTTTAGCTGATTTAGAAAAGAAAGTGTCTTAATTAGAATCATAAGCCAATACTTTCTAGATGTTTATTGAAACCAAATCAAAAGATATGAATTTTGAATAGTTAAAGAAAGAATGCATGGATCTAATGGATAAAATTAATAAGGTCTTGTGTAAGACTTGAAATCAATTATAAATTATGGATAGATATATATATTCAAATTAATATAAACATGTAATCAATCTATAATTTTAAACTTCTTAACAAGCATTTTTCTAGATTTGTGTATATTTTATCTATAAGGAAAGAAAGTTTCTGATGATATACTCTTAATAACAGATCTAGGAGATTTTGCTTAAGAAAAACATTATTCTTATGCTTTCTATCCACTAAATTGGCAGAGGTAAGGAGAATTAATCAGAGAAGAGTTATAATTCAGTAAATTATACTCTTTTTTAGGGGATTTTTATTCATCCTCTAGAGTTTTCAAAATTCTCATTGGTTAAAGGAATTTACTTGAATGGGAATTATGATATTTGCTATAGGCAATTGTTGGTAGTGTGCCAGAGGATTCTATTTTGTTGTTATTCAATTTTTATTATAAGTAGAGTCTTACTGATTATCTCTATTTGTGCTTCTAATCTATCATTTAAGCTTGAATTGATTGAACTTGTTGATTCTGATTTACTTTGTCATCATAAGGAATTTAAGGATTGCTATATATAATATGATTTGGGTAGTGATGCTATTGTCCAGGAAAAAAAGATTAATTTTCAAAAACTTTTGTTTTAAATCTAAATAATCTTTTTGCTCTCTCTTATTATCTAATTTTTTTCCACTTCTCCAAAAGATATTTGATACAGAGAACTGCATTTTTGAATCTCCTTTATAATCGTTGTTTTCTTAGTACTGACATTTTGGTTGTGAAGATTATAAACTTTTTTTATAAATGCTTTGCTTTCCTACTAACTGCTCCACAATCCAAACAGCAGCAACTCTTATTATCTTGGAAGGACTCGTTCATGGGAGACTCAGAACTATATATACAGTGAAATTTTCAAATACTTTAATGATGTGGCTAAATCTAAATTTTTAAAAGAAAAGGGTTTCACATAATTAGCAACAGGTTTTAGGGTTTTTGAATATGTTTTTTATTGAAGCATGAAATTCAAATGTCTATTGTTGTCAGAATTGAAGGAAGTTTTTATCTTCTGCAGACTCTACCTTGTGTGAGTTTAATTCATTCTTTTTTGAGATTATTAGTAATTATTTAATTATGGATAATAATATTAAAAAGAGTAACTTTAGTATTCCTAAATCCATATACTTATAGCTTCATAAAGATCACTAAAACAAAAAATGGCAGAATATTGGACTTATTAACTTCTCTCTAATAAATATTATAAAAATAGCTTTGTTTAATAAATGATATCACAGGAATACAGAATAAGTAGAGACTATTAATTTTGATCGAAGAAAGGAAAGCTAGTTGATTAACAGAAAGAATAAACATAATTAATTTAAGTTTTATATTGAAATAATGATAGTCAAATAATTAATTGCTTATTAAGATCAATTATTCATGCCAAATAAAATGATTCCTTAAATATTATTTAAGAGTTATAATATCAGCCTATGTGTTATATTAAATTATTCAATATTAAATTATATTTAGTTTAGGTTACTATTGGAGTAATTTAATTACAATATTTTCTAAAGAGGTTAAGGAAAGTATCTTTATTAACTAAGGCATGGTTGAATCTTATATCATAATATTTTCAATAATCCCTAAGAATTTATTTTCATTATGATCAAGACCTAATTATTACTGTATAATTGTATATAGACATCATAAAGGTAGTATTTAAAGTGTTAAGTACCTTATTGTTTATTATCTTTCTATATAATAAATTTATTCACTTAATTTTGTAAAATAATCAAATAAACCTTCATTAAATTATTCAAAAAGGGATCTTTTTATGAAACAAAAATGTAATAGTATTGAAGATAGTAATATTTAAAAGGAATTACATAATCCAGTAATACACTACTTATGGATTAGTTAGATATTGATAAAAATGAGATAAATATATTTTTGTATAATGTGATCATCAATTTTATTTCCTATTCTTATTTGAAATGATTCTGAGAGGAAAATCAGCAAAGGGTTGCTGAGCAGTTGGTTTTAAGAAGGCAATATCATAGTTTTTGACACTTCTATGTTTTCTAACAAGAGTCTGTTTAGGAGAAACAAAACCACTCATAATGATATCACTCTATTTTTAAGTTCTGCATTTTTCATATTTTAATTTAACTGAGTTGTTAAAATCTTATAATAGGGGATTTCTACTAATTGGTTCTGAATATCTACCCATATCACTAAGCATAGGACCAGACTCAAATGTCTTCTATTAATTAGAGCGTTAAGATTTGATTTCCTGCACCTTAGATTTTGGTGTAGAGTAACTCTTTATTGGCAAAGGTTTCAATTTATATCGTTTGTATTATTCATAATATCTATTTACTGACTTTTATACATGGGAATTTTAATCCATAAGTTCCTTAATCAATTTTTCGTATCTTTGAGTTATAATTTCTACAGTACTTTCAACTGGAACGTACACTGATTAAGTGTTATCAACTGATTTATCCTTTAACTTTGTAATACTACTCACTAAACTAATGAATCCTATAGGTGATGAATATTAACATTACCTCCTCCTTGCAAATATAAGACTCTTGTGTTATCATCAATAGCTAACACATCATACACGTTTCTTTTACTGTGTCTACTGACGGTATAGCAATACTTCCGATGAAGATCATTAAGATATCTTAATCCAAAAACCCCTAGGATCAATGGCTCACTGTAAAATTTCTCATTTCTATTACATCGGTCTTCTCTTGATTTAAGATTGGTATATACTATTCATAATTGAGCAAATGTGAAAGTTCATGTTTTAATTTTTATTGCTGGTTTTTGATTATAAATTTCAAAATTCCCACTAGAGGTTCGTGCATTATTTATTGAATTGTAGCCCTAAGATTGGGCTAATTGACAGTATCTTAACACAATTATTATCCCTATTTAGGAAAGTATATCTAATATATAAAAAATTATAATTTACTTATGTCTTAACTAAATAGTATTGAGTAATCTTCGTGTATTTTTGTATAATTTTTGGAAGAAAGAGCTTGCGATAACCTTCCCCTAAATGTTAATACAGAAAATTCTCAAGGTTTTCTCTTTTCTATTCTCCTCGATAAATCTCCTCTGATAATTCCTTCAAAGTGCCTAATCTATTACGACAATCTTCATGCATCTAATGTCCAATTATTCTTATCATAAATATAACTTCCTCCCTAGCAGCCAGAATACTTAAAAATAACTATAAAGGATTCTATTACATTTTATTAATATGAATAATTATAACTTAGTTATACTCCATATTTTATTAAGACTAATGTAACTAACTTCATTTCTTAAAACCTCCAAATTTTGATATAGAAACTATTGAATAACATAAATCATATTGTCCAAGAGTTGGATTTCGATTAAATTATTTCTAAAAATCCCATTATTTTAATTGATCTGATTTAAAAGAGACTTCAAATTTTAAATGAAACTTCTCTTACAAACTCATAATTTGGATTGAAGTGAAAAATAATTACATTTTCATATAATAAACATAACATTTCAGACTCTTTTAAAATATTTTTATTATATCATCAATGTATATAATTAATTGAGAAATTAAAATAGCTATTTTAAGACATTTCTTTATTAATGCTATTTCATAATTTGAGTTGAATATATACTAAAAAAGAAAGTTATATCTTAAAGGAGATAACAGTTGATTATTTAGAAAACCAACTTAGGAAATCAGAATCATGATTTATCATTATATGCTAAAATATGAAATTTGCATCTTTCATAGGCACTGAAAAAAACAATTCCCGAGGTTGATATCTGCATAGTTCTGATGTGAACTGCTCTGAAAAATCCTAAAACTCCTTCAGTTTCATAAATCAGCTTTATGCATTCACTAATTGAATCATAGAATTAGTTTCTTTGAGTCATTAATTTAGCTTTCACGACATCACAAGGTGTAGTTAAAAATGCGGCTGTTCCCCCTGCAACAGCTCCATTTACAGCATGATCCACAACTCCATCATTACCAAAATGAGTTTTCATTTTTTCATACAATGGAAATTATATTGCACTAAAAGGAATTTCCCTCATAATGAAAGTGGGAAACCCAGCATAAAAACCTCGAAATCCTTAAATTTAATATATTGATCTTATAGTATTTCTAATATTTGGATCTAATCCAACTTACATCTAATTTTTCACTACTTCAAATGGGTTTCGAAAAAAGTCGACAGCAAACTCACCTAATCCAGCTGCAACTATATGTGAACATCCGTTTTTTTTTGCTGTATCATAAGTCGAGAAAAATAAAAAAGCAGATGGAAAAGAGACTGTCAACTGGGCAAGCAGCTTTTTAGCTATTAAAACAATAATACTCCTCTATATTTATTAATCCTGGCTGCTGATTTATAATAATCAATTTTGATGTTTGATGCTTGAATTCTTGTTCTAATAGTTTCTACAGGAAAGAAAAGAAAGTCTGTAAAAATTCCAGCAGATCCCCCAGCCACTCCAGATATCAATATTTAATCCATTATATTTAATAAAATGCAGAAATGCTTGCAAATTTAATTCTAATATAATTCTTAAAATAATCTTTTTATAAAACGCTAGAACTTAAAACTTTTTCTTTCATGCATTCATCCATAAAACTTTTAAGTTTTTCAAAAATGAACTAGATAACTTCATAAATAATTGTCATATATTTTGAGAGCTGAGTAGAATTATGCTCTTAAAATTATAAAATTCTAAATTATGATCTTATTAATTTATATTCCAAAAAATTAGCTTTGTAAAATAGTAGCATCAGAAAATGTCTATTTTACTTCTGAGAATTCATTTAAATAATATTTTGTAAATTGTTCCTAAAATAATTTCTAAAATTTAAAACATTTATTTCTGTTTATCGAACTCCAAAAGGGCTTATTTTTAGAAAACCTAAGAAAATATTAAGAGATCATTAAATAATATTTTGGCTTTTCAAAATTATAAGCTTTAATGACATTTATAAATATTATTGGATTTCATATAAGATTTTATTTTATATTCTTAAAAACATATATATTCAACCTTATTTGCTTTTTACTGACTCATATTTATTAACTAATTCTTTCCATTGCTCAGTCTAATTGATTTAAAAATACACTTACATATTTTTGGCATAGTTTTTGCTTAGCATATAGAAATCCACCAAAATTTGCATTTACTTTAAGTAAGTCAGCTCTAAATTATTCATCCATAGCCTTAGAAAATTATTGTATCATATACACTAATTGATCCTAAAGTTGTTAATTTTATTAAGTTTCTGGAACATATAGAAAGCTTTTTAAGTAGTCAGAATCTGCTGATAATTTATCAAATTCAGATTAATCAAATTTGTTTTATTAAATTATTCTTTATACAATTAATTTCAACTCATTATTCTTAATAAGATCATCTTTCTTCTTATTTAAATTATTATGATCTTACACAAACTTATTTTTAATTTCATTAACATTTTAACATAATCTAATGTATGATTTATGACTTCCCAATAACTTTGCGAATGTTAATTTTAAATGATTATCAAGTAAAGCACAAGAGTCATCTATCTCATAGATTATTTAATTAAAATGATCATTAACCAAATTAATGTAATCAATAAGTCCACTTTAATCGGGATATTTTGGTAAAGTATTAGTGAGTTCAAATAAACATTAGGCAGCATTTCCTAAAAAATCTTAAGATTTTTTCTGATAAGCAAAGAATTCATTCATATTACCTATTACTTAGTTGAGGAGATTGATAGCATTTTTTGGATAAGATGATTGATCTAAGAATTTTTAATAACTATCAAAAGTTAAAGAGACCTTAATTTCCCCTGTTTTAGTCTATTTTTGTTGTAAATTATATCTCTTTTCTTTTTATAATTCATCTTTAAGTTTCTTTTATAACAATTGATCATTGACTTCATTAACAAACCACAAACAAGGCTATATTGTTCTTATTATTGGTATTTTGTTATAAATGGAGAGTAAATTCTAAATTTTAATAAAAATTACTTTTATTGAAAGAATAATCTCCTCCATCATAGGTAGCATATCCTCTAATTTAGTGTATCCTCCATAAGGGAATCTAGGAATCTATTAAATCGATTAATCTCATACAATTTTTTCAGGAAAGTATTGACAAATTATATTCCTCAATTCTGCAAATTCTTGTAAAGTTCTTTAGACTTTCCACTACATTGGAAACGTTTAAATTTAGAATACTACAATACTTTTTTACGTGATAAAAGACCATAATCCTGAATCTCTTACTTCCTAGGGACTAAATTATCATTTATGTTTACTGTGAAATTTAAAATTATAACTCAACATCATTTTCAATAAGATACTTTTCTTATTAACATCTTATAACTTTTTCATAGGGATCCAAAGAGATATTATCCTAAATAGTTTAGGAATTTATACAATATAGATTTTATGTTAATTTGAAACAATTACTGAGTATAATTTTTCATCAATGTTTTAGAATCCGTAGATTTCGTTTTCTTAATTTTAAGGTAATTTTTAATTCTTCTTGAGAGATTGAAAATTGTCTATACATATTTTTAAATCCTCATAACTCCACGATGATAGATCATCTAAGATCAGAATATCTATATTACCTTTCTCTGGTGCTTAGGCTTGCACATACTGCTCAAACTCTTCTTGGCTGTATTGTTTATTTATGATTTCTTCAATTAAAAGTTTCTGTAATATTTCAATATTGTTCATTATTAATAAGAGTTATTTAATTAATAGTAAATGGAGGTACTTATTATCAGTTGATGTATGAAGTGTAGGTTGAACAAGAGTAGACAGTAGTAATACGAGAAACCAACAAAAAAAGAGAACAATTCCGACATGATTTGAGAAGGAAAGCTTTAAATGAGTAATTTAAGGTAAATTAATTTTCTATATGAAAAGAGAAAGAGAACGCCTGCAAAGGAATTAGATATGTTAAATATACTTAAGAAACTTAAAAATAATGAGTCAGAACTAGTATTAAAAAAATTTATTGTTTTAGTGCAAAGTATTAAGATTAATGCTGGATGCAAAACTAGAAGAAAATGAAGACATAGCACAATTTTTACGAGAATTATTACAAGAAAATTTGAATTAGGAAATAAGATAATTGTGTAAATCATTGATAAATCTTAAATTCTGTTGCATTCCTTAACCTGCAATCAAAAATAGACAATAACATTGAATGATTTTGTAAATATAGCACTTATAAATATTATTATTTGAATCCCTGACAATTTTGATTCGAGTAATGCCTTAGCAACTTATTAATCCAATAAGTTAAACTAAATAAAGTGAAAAAATATTAGAACACACCATTTTGAGAGTTCGATTATTATCAAATTAATCAAAGGTGTAAATTTGTATTTAAAATCTGCTTTCATTTAATAATTCTTATAAGACTAGACAAATCAATTGAAATAGAAGCAACCAAAACATTCAAATATATTTAAAGAAAACCTTTCTATAAATGAAATTTCATAGACTTTTTTTCTCATAACTTATATATTTATAAACTCATACCGATCTGATGATTAAAAAGTATTTAATAGTATTTTGCTGACATTCTATAATGATCATTAAAAACAATTTAAATCATTATAAAGAAATAATCTAAAACCGAATATAAGAATTAATATCATAGATATTTATTTTATATTAAAATTCATTTTACTTTTTTGTTGTTTTTGTCTCCTTGAATATTTTTTAATTCCTTGTACTATAAGAAAATTTATTAAAGTGGAACGACAATCCAAATTTGGTTTACTATTACAAAGACAAACCAAAAATAAAATATATTGGATTATGTAAATGAAAAACAACTTCCATGACATACATCTACGAAGTCTCTAAGCCATGCATTGACTATAAACAGCACAGTTCCCATAATCTAGACAGCTGAAACAAAAGTAATTAATATTGCTGTCAATATAGGATTTGCCTTAGATCTTTATCTAATTGCAATCCATATACACATTGGCCCCATAAATACCAATTCTATACCTGTCACAACTATTACTGTTAGCTCCTTCTCTGGATATCTAGCATCTAATTAACTGTACTAAGCAAAGAGCCTCACAATACTAATAGTTAATACCATTTATTCATTTGACATAAACCGACCAATCCATCAAGATAAATATGAATCCATATTCCATTAATGATAAACCAATAATATGAAATGCTGGGGCCTTTGACAAAAAAGAGTGAAACCACAATAAATGCCAAGATAATAAGATTTTCTTAATCTAATATCATTAATTAAATTTTTAATTGTATAATATTATTAATTTAGCATCTAAATAATATTCTTAATTAATATCTGACGAGCTTATAAAACCACTAAGTTGATAATAAATTTAATTTAGTTTAAGTTGGTTGTTTTCAATAAACAATTCGATATATGAATTTATCTAAGACTTTATTTAATTATTTTACACATTAAATAATAAAAATGTATAAATATCATTTCTTTTTGTATTCAAGCCCAAGAATAATCATACTTTTACTATAATTCAAAATCAAATCTCTTAATCAATTATTTTTTATCCTTCCTTGTTTACAACTATTATTGTTGATTTGATATCACACTAATTTTATTCACAGACATCTACTAAAGGAACTTAGACTCAGAAATTTATTATGTGACAGCATATTATTTCAAAACTCTCTCCTTTTAAACTATTGATATTTCAGATAATTTACTCTTATATGAAGTTTCTGTTTAGCATGTGTCACAAAATGGAATTTTATAGATGCCTTTTAAGACACAATAATCATGGAAAACGTGAGAACATGTAAAAGCAATAGCAAGTTCAGAATCAATTATATGATTTTAACATCTTTAACAAATATGATTGCAAATCCATGCACTTTACTAAAACTAAATGAATTATTACATTAATTTCTTTTAATTATTGTATGATCTGATATTTCTCATTACTCTAGATTAATGAAGTTTCTTTTAATGTTCTTAGATCATCATGAAACTTACTCACAACTCTATAAATAGTCTATCTAAATACAGATACTGGTAATTAAGGATAGTTAAGATTTAATTGATCAAATATTTATGAGACTTAGACTTTATCACTGATTCTTGCTAAATATTCACTTAAATAAAGACTCAATAAATCTTTCACACTTTAAGGGATATTTGGCATAATGAATGTTCTTATTTTATTTTGATTTATATATAGATTGACAAAATGCATCCATAACGTCTAATCATCATCATTATTAGATTAATTTTACTTTAAATCCTCTAAAATCATTTAAATAATGGTTTCTAATTTACACTTTAATTTATCAGTGCAATTATTATCCAGAGTCTACTTTTTCATTAGCAAAGCTATAGACTTTTTGATTTTCTTTAAGAACGAATTGATATATATATCCAATGCTTATTTTATAGCTCCACTAATTTAATGAATATAGGCAGCTGCCTAATTGATCTTAAATTCCTTTGCCAATCTTAATGCTTCATCCAATGGAAAATTCATGCTTTTAATAGCCTATAATACTTATTTAGGCTGAGTTTCACATAATCTTTTGAGATAGAGTATTTTGGTTTAATCATTAATTAAAAACACTTTTTAAGATTAAAACAAGTAGGATATGAAATTAGCAAAGTATTTCTAATCTTCAAAATCTTTTTAAAAACAACTCAATATCTAAAAGTGTTTCTGATGAAAACATTTTTCAATTAATTTATACGTTTATTATTCATCTATTGTAATTAGGTATTTCAAAATTTCTAATATAAATTCATCATTTTGAGAATTCAAAATCATTGGCCTTAATTCAACCAATTACTAAATCCACGGAAAAATTAGTTCTCTAATCTAAGGATTTACTATTTTAAATGCTTCAAAAGCCTTTTTATATTGTTGTTATTGAGAATATATGAAGACTAAAGCTAAAGAAAACTTTTTAACAATTGAAGCTGAAAACTCTAAATCAGACAATTATTGTTCTGTAAGTTTTTTCGACATCATCACACGGATGATAAATTGATTAACTAATAGTATATCATTGTTGAGTTATAATAGAAATTCGTAGTTTCTACATAGTGTGTAAATTGTTTCATAGGCTACTTGGGATGAAAAAGAAAACTTTTATATTAACAATTTTGCAGTTAAGTATGATATCCAAATATCTGATTTTGGAAACTCTAATTTTCTAACTGATAAATACATTAGTCTATGGGTTGAACTTCGCACATTATTTTAGTCAAAATCAAATAGAGAGCTTTCAGTCTCATCGACTTAAAATTTTAATACAATCTCTGCTCCACTATTCTCAATGCAAGTTTATGCTTTACCAATATAAAATTAATATATTATATCTATAGCTCCCTTTGGATCTTTATTAATAAATTTAAATAGATTTTCACTTACAAATAGAAACTAAATTAAACTCCGTAAAGCAATAGTAAATTATTCGTCAGTTAGATTCTTTCCTTCAAATGATTTACCCTCTAAAATGCTCAAAATATATTTTTGGCATTCCTCTAATAACTAATCTCCTCCAAACAATTTTACAAGCGGAGTTACAAAGTCTTGAGACATTTGACAAACATAGATCATCTCATTATACATTTTCATTTGTTCACAGCAAGTAATTAATATAGCACTTGATATCCTATGAAAATCAGTCGAACAAACTAAATGATGTATCATCTCAACATTTTATTAATTTTAATACATTTTACATAATTCGTATAATTATTAATCAGGTATGTAAGGAATCTAATGCTGTCTAAGTAGGCTTTCAATTGTATTAACAAAGACATCTTTGTATCCCAAATCAGATGTGACATCACTGATAATAGTAAATAAATAATGCTCTTGTTTAGTTTTTATTAAAAACTTAATAATCTCGGATAAGGATTAGACAGTTAGATTTTTTTATTTGCCCAAAAATAAGCATTCAGTAAAGGCTAATTTTTAGAGTAATTCTGATAATTAATCAGAAGGGGCAATTTTAATCATTAATAAATCACCATTCATAATTCTAACTGCATTTTACATAGCTTTTCTAAACTCCAACTAATCTGCTTGGTTCTATAACAAAGTTCTACAATCTTATAGCATCATGAATTCAAAAGAGTCTTCAGTTAAGCCTAACATAAAGTGACCATTAAATTTTTTGATTTTCAAAGATTGATTGAGATAGTTTAATTTGTTCTCACACATCTTGAATTCTGTTGTATGCACAAGTGCAAAGCCATCATCAAATAAAACTACAAATATATCAGAATCACAACATTCCAGACCATTTATTTTTCTTTCATTTTCTAATTGCTTGACTCCAATTTCATCAACTGTAATTGAGCCTCCAAAAATTTCATACATAAACAAATGAATGACATTGCCATAACTACAGCAAAATGAATATCTAATTTAACTACTATTATCTAAGCAAGTTGATAGACATGCCCAACCAGAATCTATTTGATCGTTCTATAAATTATACAATTGAACTGGTGTTTCTTTATTAGTTTTGCTTACTCTAATAATTGAAATTCGATTGTGCATTTGATATAATAAGAATGCATAATTTTCATTGCTTCCTTGTAAGACTAATAACTCGTAAAGGATGCTAAATCCTGAATCATTAAACTTTTTTTGTTTTGAATCTATAATTGATCCACTTTATGTTAGCTCCTAGGTTGAAAATTATACATTCCTCTTATTAAAGAGCTTAAAAATGTTGCATTTGATTTTGGAAGAGTTACCCTTGAGATCAGCAATCACAACTTCATACCAATCTAATTGTTTTTAGGATTCATTAATCACTCTTAGAAATGAAAAAGGAACCTAAACTTATTCTAATTTATAGGTACCAATAATTGAAAAATCCTTTGAGATTTCAATTAATAATATGTATTCTAGTTGTAAAATGAACAAGCAATCCTCAGTTTCTTAGATTATAAGGGAATTTTATATTTCTAGTTTCTGAATCAATTTAATTCCAGTTCTAATATCAAAAACCTGGACTCTTTTTTGACTGCCTAGGTATACGAATCTATTTGAACAATGCATAATGTTTATATATTCTTGAAAGGGTAACTTAACAGATTGCTTGACAATAATAGGATTAACAAATTCATTTTCAAATTGAAATTCTTATAGAGGATGTTTAATAATTTCTTGATATGTGACTTAAGGATGAGAATTCAAGAACTAATGAAATTATTCAAAGTTTTTGTACTCTACAAATTTAAACATAAAAATTATAAATAAAAAATTACATTACTAAACAAAATGTATTTTATGCTAAACATTATATAATCAATAAGAAAATAAGTATGTTTATTTTTAAATCAGGAAATTGTATATTAATTTGGTTATTCTACTCCTTTAGATTGATTTTTATTAGAAGAGGATTAAATATTTCATTGAATAAATTTAATCACTATATTATATTAAAATTATATAATAAGTCTAAATGTAGCTGAAGGAAGTAGATGAAAATGATGAGGAAGAAACATGTTTCTTCTGTTTTACGATAAGTAGAAAGAAATAACAAAGTAGAACCTCTCAAGCATAATCAAATGACAAAATGAGCATGCAGCATTTATCCTACGATCATCACATTATTGAATAAGGAAGATAAGTAATGCAAGATTCAAATTTGAAAGTAGTGGAGTCAGTATTGAAGATCTCCGACTATCCAAAAAATAAATTATTTTTCTTAAGAAATAAGGCTAGTAAAGAAGAAATAATAGCTAAAATTACAGAAAAGAGATTTAATATTAATGATTTGTCTGGCTCTACTCTAGGATTAGATTCTCCAAAATCAGCACTATAGGAGTAACTATCCTAAATAGAATACACTCCTGATCATGTTGCTAGATACATAGCAAAAAGACTCAAGGAATTTGTTATTATCACTGATTTAGGTTGTGGAGTGGGAGGTAATACAGTTTAACTGGCCAAAGAGTGTCATTATGTCATAGGGGTAGAAATAGAGAGTAAATTGATTGAATTGGCAAAGAAGAACTGCCACCATTCAAGAGTGAATGTAGATCTAATTAATGCAGATATTTTTACTTTGAATAACTTGAAAACTGATGTAATTTTTGTTAACCCAAGCTTAAATGCAGAAGCATCTCAACAAAAAGACTTATTAAAAAGCTTCAATCCTGATATCAACAAAATATTATTGAACCATTAAAAAAATACGAGGAACTTTGTTTTTCAATTGCCTGCCCAAATCGATATATCTTAATTGCCTTTATTGCTTAATATCAATTCTCAATTTGCCTATTTTAGATAAAATTGCCCCTCTTTTTGCAGCATCGAAATAGAGTAGATCATTCTAAATCAACAACTTGAATATATAGTAGTGTATTGTGGAGATGTATCTGATGTATTTATTGATCATCTAAACTTATTTAGATTAAATAATCAGAGATAATTAAATTTCTTACTAAATAGTTTCGTAAGGTTCAATTTGATTTCAATTCGATTCAGAAATAACATTTATTCTGGCTCTTCGAATTGATCAATAGAAACATCGGAATTCAAAATCTTATTTACAGAGCAGTGGAGGCAATTAAGTAGAAGAAATCTATAGAAAACTTCTGTAAATTTATTTAACAATATTTTTAAATACACTAAGATCTTTACTAAACCTATACTAATCAGTAAGTTTTCATATAACTTAAGCTATAACAATGAAAAAGACGAGATGTACTCTGTGTCAAAACAGGACATTGATCAATAAGACATAGATAATATGAGTCCGAGCAATTTCTCATATAAATAAATCGAAGTTGCTCATATGCACTAATCCTATACTAATGAGAATGTGTTTGAAGTATTTGAAGATGAAGAAGTTGATGCTCATAATTCATTTGTGATGAATGTTAAACAATGAGATATTTCATATTATTTGACTTTACAAATTAATTTATTAAAATATAGGGGTTTGTGAACAATATAACCTGAATTGATATTATAATAACGCATTAAATTAAAAGAGATTTATTAATAATTCTATATTGTCAATCGCAAATGGCTATATCACGTATGGTAAATTTGCCTTCCTCATGGCTTTTTGCAATTCTTAGATACTTTTCAATTTTCTTATGTATTAAAGAACACAATACTTCTCTGCAAATGTAACAATTTTTCTGTTTTTCTAACCATTTTTAAATGCACTCTTCACATATTCCTCCATGTTGACATGGCAATAATACGATATTAGGTTCTACGTCATAACAGATTTGACATTTCTCTTCGCTGTGTTTGATTAGTTCTAATTCCCTTTCAGCTGCGGGAGATTGCAATTATTCTGTCTTTCCCACAAATTCAAATGCCTTCAACTTAGTTTTATTATGAATCACAGATTGATTGCTATGAGTAACAGTGATGATGTTCTTCTAATAATTGATGATGTCAAAATAAGTAGATGATATTTGAATGATTTTATAGGGGATGTTGACTTTAATGAATTGCTTCTGAACTTTCTGAGTTGCTTCATTAGATGAGTTTTATCTCATTTCAATGATATACAATCTCTAAATACTTGAGATTATTACTTAATATATGAAAAGAATAATATTAATCCCAAAAGTATGAGACCGTTGTAAATGATTAAGACTAAGAATAGAGTGGACAAAGTATTTGAATAGTTGGTTTCTTCATGCCAACTAACTTCTAATAGAAACCACATTGGAAATATTGAGAACGAATTCATATAAAGCGATAGCCATAAGCCTCCTATCACTGTTATTATGATGTATATGTACATTGAGTTTTGGTTGTTCTCTTCCTAATGAAGTCCACGATAGTCTCTCCAATGGAGAGTAAGAACACGAAATATACAATGAAGGATAGAATCAACAACCCCCAAGAGATACTAAATACACTGTACCAATTCCAATTGATAGTCTTGGTTTGCTTCATTGTCATCAGCATTATTTATAGAACAAAGAGTAATTTGATTCCTTAAGCGATCTCTTATTTATATAAATGTTTACGAAAGAGTATTATGTTATTTATTGATTGTTAGATATTTTCCGAATATTCTGAACTAGCACTCTGATGAAGTAGTAAGCCATGATTGCATAACTAAAATATTAGATTTGGAATCGCTGATAATATTTCACATTAATTAATAGTAATAATTTGAGCACACTCCCAATCAATGTATCCATTATTAGATTATGTACTATAGCTTTATATCTACATTAATTCAAATGTACTTTATTTTCAATAGACCCAAAGCTGTTAACATAAATATATCAAGCAGCCAATACTATGACATCAAATATAAAGGATCAAAGTTCCAAATGAGATAGGAAAGATATATAATCTGATAAGACTATGATATTTGTTACAGAAACAACAATTACCATATTTTTATATTTACATCGTTTGATGTTTCATCTCTCATGTTTATAATTCTTTGAATTATTATTTATAAATATATTTTCCTTATTAAGCTAATATAAACCACACAACGATATAAGTGTTTAAAGAATAGTAAAACAATTGAATTCTCAAATTTAAACATAAATGTTATGTAATATTTCTATTTATACAATATCAAAATAATTTGGCTTCAGTTCTTAATTTCTGCAAAAGCACATCCACATTTTCTACAATAGCTCCTCCTTTTCTAACTGCAGGAGCCTCAGTTTTAGTGATTTAAATGGAATTGTGTAATTTGCCTAATTTATCAAGTGGAATAGTTTCTAATGGTTTAGATTTTGCCTAAATTGAGATACATCAATATTTGTTTACTTTCATAATATTAGGAACACTAGCGAATCTTGGTTGATTAAGTCTTAAATCGCAAGTGATTACTCCTGGCAATTTGAATTTGACAGTCTAGAGTCCTCCATCGATTTCTCTGATAACCTATGCTACTCCATCTGTAATTTATATATTGGAAGCAAATGTTGCTTAGGGCCAATCCAATAATCCAGCCAACATTTATCCTGTTTAATTGAAATCATCATCAATTGATTACTTACCCATTAAGACGAGATTATAACTAGGATTACAAACTGATTTACTTATCTCTCTCAACCAATTTGGCTAAGATATTGGCAACATCTAATGGCTACACAGCTTAATCAATTCTAGCTTCAGTTGTGACATGAATTGCTTTATCAGCCCCCAAAGCAAGAGCATGTCTTAAACTTTCTGCTCCCTATTTTGGTCCAATGGTGACTGCAACAATTTCAGCTATCAACTTTTTTTCTTTCAATCTGACAGCCTCCTCTACTGCTATTTCACAGAAGGGATTGATTGTCATCTTAACTCCTTGAAGATCTATGCCTTCTGGTTTGACTCTAACTTTTATTCCTGAATCTACGACTCTTTTGACAGCCACCAAAACTTTCATTTAATAATATTTATATATCAAATACATTGATGTTATAATTATATGATTATCTTCATACTCAATCTTAATCATCCCAATGTCCTCTATCTGGCATTTTAGGTCCTCCTGCAGGTTTAGCGATGATAATCTAATTTTAATAGGTGATATTTACTTAATCTACTCTCAAAATAGTAACAGCAGCATCAGTTGCCAATTTGATAGCCCACCATTTAGTTTTAAGATGATCAAACACTTTCAAATCTTAGGATGGTGACAATGTAGCTGTCTATAATACTATGATTGTTAATAATACCGAAATGTTAAGTGAATGAGGTTTCTCAGAATTTAATTTATGCATTTAAGCCATCATTTCATTTTAAGCAAGACCAGCATTTTCAATCAAAATTCTTGGGATTATCTCAAAGGCCTAAGCATATTGTCTATAGGCATATTAATCAATTGATTTAATCTTATTAGCTTCTTATTCTAATAATTATGCTAATTTCTAAAGCGATATTAAAGTATTTTACAATTTCTGTTGCACCACCACCATAAACAAATCTTGCATCTTTAATGAGTGATCTATAACAACTAACACCATCATCAATAGCTCTTTCGATATCATCCAATAAATTTTGAGTTGCTCCTCTTAATACAATGGTTGCTAATTTACAAGTGTCACTTTGTTTTTCAAAGATAGTCACTTTTTGACTACCAATTTCTTGTACATGTACTCTATCACATGTTCCTAACTCATCTGGCATAGGTGCTGATAATCTAGATAATGCACTAGCTCCTATGGCTTTGCATAATCTCTTTAACTCAAACTTAGATTAGACTTTCACAATCATCATTTTATATTTCTCAACAAAATGTAATACTAATTCTGAAATGCTACCTCCTGCAACAATAAGATTGACACCTGCATCAGCAATACTCTTAACAATCTTCTCAGCTAATTCCTCTTCACTTTTAGTGTAATTCATTAATTCTGTTGCATTTTTAATCAACACTGTTCCTTTAGTCTCCTGAGATTATGGATCTAATGGAGCATTAAAAACACAAATCTTTGGATTTTCCAGTCTGTTAATTTATCCTTCCACATTTCTAGTTACAATAAGTCCTGAGAGAACATGACTGTCTAATACTGAACCACCTAAGATTTTTGTAACTCTGACATATTCAGAATCAAAACTGGTCTTTTCTTTGGGCAAACATCTTATACAGGCTTTTGCTACTAAGCCAGCAATTAAATTAGAATAACTTTGAATATTAAAGTAAATATTACTCTGATAATTTGCTGCTTAAGGATGTTCTAATTGCTTACAGTACTTATGTTTCATCAGCTACATCTGTGATTTCCCAAATTTTTTATTGATCTAATAAATCTAATGCGCTTTTAAGGGCAGTTTCATATCCAACCACAATTTAGCTTATAAATGATATTTAATGTTACCTTGGATGTAATCCCAATTTAATCAAACTTTCAGCTTATTATAATAATTCACCAGCCAATGTGATCACAAAATTGGTTGCATCACCTTATTCTGTTTCTTACATTTTGGCTGCCATAAGAACCATCTTAGCAGCAGGATGTTAGATTTCCATCTCCTTAAGAATTGTTGCTGCATCACTTGTAACAAATATTTTATCAATATGATTGACAACCATCTTTTTCATTCCATTAGGTCCTAATGATGTTTTTGTCATATTTGATATTTCCTTGCATGCTTATATGTTTTTAAGAATGGCCTCCTCTAATCCTTAATAATGACGAGCTCCCTTAAAATTATCAATCAACTCATCATACTTCTTTTAACATAGACTGGAAACCTGCGGCTGTGGATAACATAAATTAGATAATTTAATTTTTAAATAAGCGCTATACAAAATATTTATTATGAAATTAGGAACCTTTTATTACTTTAAATGAATTTTAAATTAGAAATGTAAATATGACACCTACGTATTCTTTAATATCCACCTTTTTAAATGAATCTTTTTATATTTCTTGTTATATTCAATAATACCGATAGAAAGAAACATAGGATGGATAGGGATTTTTATATCGTAAGATAATCATTTTATTTTTAAAGTGGGTAATTGAATCCAGAAACAACTAAATTCTAGAATACAAAATGAAGGAACAAAGCTTGAAAAAATCTAAAAATATATGAAGAACCTATAGTAAATCATATTTACAGTAGAATTAGATGAGGCCTCTTAAAAAAAGGCAGATTTAAACCTATCCTGAGTAATAGACTAACATTAATGTGAATTTAACAAATAGATTTTTAGATTCAATAAATTTGCGTTATTATGTTATTCAATCAAATTATAATCTTTAAATTATATTAGATAAATTTCTTATAAGGATTTTCTTATTCATTTTTGAATTTAAACCATCCTGTCAAATAATTCCATGAGGCTTCATTATCAACTTTAAGTCTAATAGCATATTTTATGTAATTCAATTCTGTATTAAAATCAAATGGAAATCTGAGTTCAATAATTTCAAACATTTTCTTCGAATGAAATAAGCATTATAAATAGATGGCAATTTTAAATTTATGATTTTTATTGTTAAAATTATTTGAAGTAAATTAATCCAGCATTAAATCATTTTGTTATAAATAAAAATCCATTAAAAAAATAAAATCAAAAATTCAAAATTCTTTTTAAAATTCTTCTATTAGCTACTCAAATATTTAGTCGCTTAATTCCATTAAATAGTCAACTCTTTCATCTTCAACAAGGTACCACTTGTTTTCTGACTCTTTTATCTAAATATATCAAAGTTATACATCTTAAATAAGTAATTTATATAATTATTCATCTCTAATCAAACCCAAATTATCGAAAGATGAATTATAATCAGATCCTGTAGGATTCTCAAATAAATTTAATTATTGTAATTTCATAGATAGTTTTTTCTCTTCAATAATTTATTACTTTTCCTCTTTTACTTTTTCATTTTCCTCTAAAGGTAAGAATCCACAAAGAAAACTGCTCCAATCGATTACTTTTTTTTTTGATTACTCTAAGATTTATTCCAATTGATTTGGCATAAAAATTCTTTGGTTAATTTTCTACCAAGGATAAACAATCCCAGAATCTTATTTTAAGGAATATGAATACTTAGAAAATATGGTCTCTCATAATTTAGAGCTTCATTGCTAGCATCAAAAATAGCTTTGTTATGTATATGCTCTAATTCACGAATAGTAAATGCAATCTAATCATTCAAATCCAATTCTTAGAGTCTTTAATTTTCAAACTCTATAAATATGTGATCGCTTAATGGAAATGCTATGTTTTAATCAATTTCTTCATTATTTTCATCATCATCATATCCATGGATCAATTTCATTCTTTTCAAAGGAGTAAAACCGAAAGGTAAATTCAAGTGTTTTAATAAATCAGTAGAATAATTCTCGAGTACAAACTTAAAAAGGGCTTCGAGATAAGACTAGATTTCTCTTACAGAAGTAGGAGCGATTGAAATAATATCCTTATTAAGATCTGAAAAAAATATAAAGAAATTGTCTTTATTATTTTACACTTCATCTATTAACTCATCTAATAGATCATTAAAGATTTCTCCAGTTATCAAATTAATTGTCTTTTAAATATCTTCCTGAAATATGTTTTCATATTTTTGTTTAGTCACTTAATTAAATGAATCATCAATTTGCTTTGATATTATTTAGATTTGTTAATTTTCTGAAGAATCTTTATCTAACTCTTCTGAAGCTATTAAAATATCCCTCTAAATCTTTTTTAAGGCTGATATTTCTCTCTTATGACATATCTCTATTGCTTTTCTGGTATTTTATAGATCTTCCAATTCATTATTGAGCCATTCATCAAGAGATTACTTATTCTCAGAATTAACTGACTTTTTTTCAGCTTCATACCTTAAATATATTGCCTCTTCTCGGAATCCTAATAACTTTCCTTCTCCTCTCAAAGCCTATTATTGGAGTTACAAAATTGAGGATTTTGATAATTCATCGCTTAATTTTTTTCTATAAGAATTAAAGCTTCTTTCTTAATGTATTTCATTCTCACTTCTTTTGTCAGATAAACTTTCAGATTTTTTCAAATGGTTTTAAACAATATTTATGATTGATTGCTGCATTTATCTATTGATTTAAGACAGATCTTGATTTTTAACAATACTCTAAATATAGACATTCCAATTATCTAATTCTTGGTTGAGTTGATTCATAATTGATAAAGACTCCTCAGATACCACAGAACTTCTAATGTTTGATATATGAACCTGCTTTTCTCCTCCCTGACAAAACAATAATCCTTCATCACTATTTAATGTTTATTATGACATTACTGCATTTGCTTCCCAATCTATACTTTACCTTTAGGATGGAAGAGACTTCCTCTGTTATTTTTATCTCTTCAAAAATTCTCTCCAATTCACTTAAATAGTCTAAGCAGCTTAATTTAGATAATATTCATAAATATTTTCTTGATCTTTCTCTTTTTCTAAATTTTACAATTATTTTTAAGCTATTAATTGTTAGAACTATTCAATCTAAGCATTCTAAAACTTTTCAAATCGTTTAGAAATTTCTTCAAACTTTTTTTTTATTTCTATAACTTTTTCTTTTTACAAAGGTTTATCTTTTATGCATTATTTTTTTTATTTTTTCGATTTTTCAAATATTTTCTTTGTTTTTCTCTTCAACTTATCTAAATTGCATTACCTATTTAAAGTTTTTCAAAATACTTCTTTTATTCATAATCCCTTAATTTCTATTTTAGTTCATTTTCTTTCATCTATTAGGATACCTGCTTTTATTTTATATATTTCTTTAAAGGTGAACCATTTTTTTACTTTATATTATTTGTGTCTTTAGATGATTGTTGCTTTGTTTATTGAGGGCTTTCTACATTTTAATGATTTAATACTTCTACTCTTTTTTTTTAATTCTTCTGGTGATACGCTTCTCTTAGTTTCAATTGTCTATTTAGTAGTTTTGGTTGACATATTAACAGGACTTCTCTATGATGTAATTTATTGAGCCATCTTGTTTGTTCGTTGGTTTTAAATAGAAATTATATTCATTTTTTTCTATGATGCTTTAAACCCTTTTTTTTGATTTTATGATCTCCCCTACTATCCTTATAATCCATTATTAGATCTTTAAGGAGAAGGAGTGTGATTTCCATATTACATTAGTTAACGAACAAATTAATATTTATATGATTTAATAAATGTCATATTTAAAGAATTTTATAATAATTTAATGATCTTCCTAATATTTTGTTACTATATCAAATATCCATAGAACAATGTTTATAAATAAAATAAGTATACTAATTATTTTTATTTCATCAGTTGCTATACTTTTATCATTATTTATTTATGAATTAAAAGCTTAGCATTTTCTATTTTAATAAGAATTAGATTTGACAACTTCAGCTTAATCTCTGAAGTTAAAATTTTAAAAGACAACTAATGTATCTTGAAGAATTTTCGCTAATAATTCAAATAATAAAAATATAAAACTTAGCAGGTCTAACATACAGAATTTTAAATTAAATGAGATCACTTTTATATACAATTTACACTTAATTTATCATCATTGTTATTTCTCAACTTTTAAAGTAAATACTCATTTTGGTTATAAAAAAGTTATACAAAGAAGAGATATGTTTCCATTTTATATTTCTTATCTATTAAGTCCTTTAATAAGTTCTGTTAGATTCGAAACCTTTTATTTATTTATTTTGTGATATAATTTTCTGATTGTTTTAGCTTAATTATATCATCTTCTTGTAACAATTAAACATCTTAATCTTAATTTTTACAAGTATTTCTCTTTCTAATTTTCTTAGTTTTTTTTCCAATTGGAATTTTTTCAAATACAAACTCCTCATTTTCCAATTCCATGAGTTAAATAAAATTCTATTAGTTTTTTATTGAAAGAAGTTCTTTAATAATAAGAGATGTGTTGTCATTTGAGTCGTCCTCAACAAGCTAGTATTGAATTGATTGTTTTTCTGACTAATACGTTGTGCATTAGTCGAAGCGATGAGTTTTTAACTCCTTCATAAGTCCAGTCCATTTATTGCATTTTAAACATGCTACTTCTAATTAACTTACCTTTTCAGCCAGAATTTCATCTTTTTCTTAAACGGTGTCATCAGATTACCATTTTCTACAGCAAGGACAATGTTTCTTTTTTTGCACCCATTTCGTGATACATTTAATGCAAAAGTTATGCCTAACTTCTAATTAGATCAATACCCACAAGTTGTTTTGATTGGCTTAGTGAAAATCTGAAAGCAAATCGAACAAATGAATTCATTGCAGTCTACCGAAAGTATTTTTATATCTTCTTTCATAATTAAATTAATTAATATAGTCAATTATTTTTGAAATCTTAATCCAAATACCTTGATTTTAATTGCGACGTCATTATTAGATCAGTCTAATTTCTTGAAAAAAAAATTAGAAACCATCTTTGTATTTTTAAAGTATTTCTATCTGATATTGGTTGCTTATTTTATAAAATTGATGTACGTTTTCTGCAATATCGATAAAGTTAAAGATAAATTTAAATCGATGATCATTTTACATTTTTTATTGAGATGCTGAAGGAATTGAACATAATTGGCCACTTTCAAATTTTCAAAAATTGATTGGCCTACTTCTCCATTTTCTCTGCTATTACTTAGAAAATTGTTATGTTTACATTTCTGAAAGAGTTATTTAATACGAATTATGTTAACCAAATGAATTCGAAGAATTTTAAGAAACTTTTTTCTCATATTTATTGTAGCATCCTAATTAAGTTTTTGTGTTATCAGATTAAATCTAATTTAGACATCAATAGAAAATGATTGTTAAATTTACATATTAAAGAGCAGACCCAAAGTTTTTGTTATAATGTTTCTTCATTGGCTTAGTTGATAATAATTGGCTAATTTCTAATATTCTTATTTCAGTTTATGTTGCAATTCAAGTTCATATATTATTATAGGTCTAACATCAAATAAAGGTGGGTGGAAAATATAATATCGTGGGAATTGGATGAATTAATTTTTTCCAGATTCTTTGATTAAAAAGCATATAAATTAATGAAAAGATTAGCATAAAAAAGAAGAGAGCCAACTGAAACTACTGTTTGTGTATAAATTTGATAAATTATAGTTTAGCGATTTGAAGACTGAGCCTGAGGAACTTAAGCAACAAGATAAAAGACTGAAAAATTGGAATAATATGTTTGGAAATTTTTTAGGGGAAGGACTTGTTCGTTAAAAGAAGAAAAATAAACATTTAGATCCAGTATTTCTAAAAGAAGCTCCTTTGTATTGTGGAAATAATTTGTACGATAGTCCTTCAGTAAGAGATAATTTTGAGAAATTCATTGAAGGGGAAATAACAGCTTGTGAGTTCTTGGCTCGCAAAAATCAATCAGAGTTGTTGGACAGATAGAGACCTACTTCTCCTAAAAAAATTAGACTATTCAGAGTAGAAAATTGCAAGAATTAATTCAACTAAAATAACCAATAAACTGGATTCTTAAAATTACTGAAAGACAAAACTGAGGAAGTAAATAAATAATTTAGAATTCAATCACGATTCGCTGTTCTGAGGAATTTAATAGAACACAAAATTAAAATGAAAGAAGAAGAAGATATTATTAAAAGAAGCAGAGAACTCAAAAATGTGGGAGTCATCAAATAAATGTATGATATAAGTGATGAGTACATTAAATTAATAGAAAGAAGATTTATGGAAAAACGATCAACTCCAGTAATTATTAAAAATTAGGTTAATGGATATTAAATCAAACTTATTCAACACTAAAACCCGTACCAAATTCTTAAAACTGCATCATATGAAAATGAAACCAAAAATAAATATGAACCACCTACTCAAACCTCAACCATCAAATTCTAAATTGATTAAAAGGCTTAATAGTACATTGAAGAACTATAAACCAAGAATTGTATTTCAAATGAAAAGGCCAAGAAGAAAATATTTTTCAATTCTCAATACAAAAATGTAGTCCATAAATAATCTTAATCTTTGCACAATCTTAGAAATGTAAAATCTGTCGTTCCGTTTGTTAAATAAAAGTATTTAAATAACCAATACATAAATAATGATTTGGAACTCATCAAATACATTACTGATTATTAAGTAGAAGATCCATTTCATGATAAATAAATTTAATCTAAAATAAGGAAATCTTTACTCATATCGGCAGGAATTGTTCCAAATCATCATTCCCATAAAAATGTTTAAAAAGCCAATAAACAAACCTATTTAAATATTAAAGATTAATTATCCCAAAAATCTTCATAAACGATAGATGATTCTTTGAATTCCATGTATGAATTTAATGTTGATTCCTTGTATAATCAAAGTATTGGTTTACAAAATAAACTGCTTGGAAGATAACATGATGGCTTTAGTAAAACAATTAAATCCATTCAAAAAAACGAAAGTTTGAAAAAGTATTTTTATCCATTTTAATATCATTAGAGAAATTATTATTAAAAACATCTAAAAACTCGAAGGTTTGGAGAAGTTAAAGATAACAGAGTGATATAAATATATTTTTACATAATAAATGCTTTCTTTATTTGTTCTCCTCTTTCATCAGAATATTACTATTGATTTATTTATCAACTTTAATAAATAAGAATGATAATTTTAATATGTATTTCAATAATATATTAATAATGAATTTGTCTGGGGAATCAACAATTAATTTAGAGAGCAGAAGATCAAGAAACAAAACAGAAACTAAGTGCAAATCACAAAGTCCTCAAATAAAGCCTTAATTTACTAAATATTAATAACAGCATAAGAAAAGCAAAACCAAGGAAAAATTATCTTAGAATTCTGAGCAACTGCCTATATTATCGAGAAAACTAAACCTTAAGTCTATTAGCTTTACAAAAAAAAGAAATCAATTTAAGCCTGCTACTTAAGATTTATTTTTAAAAGTATTTGTTTTTAATAAAATAGTATTATATTGGATGGGGTAACAATGAAGCATTAGTGAAACGAATTATGTCAAAGAGATTATAATGGAAAGAGACAACTGACTCAAGTTCAATGCTTGTAAACTTTAAATGGCAATAAAGTGAAAGAGGTTACAGATATGAAAGACTAATAGTAAGTTAAAATTATAAATAACTTGTCAATCATTTTGAACATCACAAAGAGATATCTAACAAATCTTACCTGATTAAAAATTTGTCTTAATATTGTGAAGTAATACATAATAATAACACTAGAAACATAAACTGAATGTATTTGATTATACTCCATTAACTTTTGTAATTGATTTTAGTGATGAAAATTGTGATTACAATATAACACAGTTTCTTAAAACCTATGAGTAATTTGCTCCAAAAAAACCCTCATCTAAATAAATGTTGGATGTGAAAAGAAGATTGAGGGGAAATTTTTGTTGTGCCTATCGAGGAGAACTGATGTCACAATTCACTAAAATCTAATTAAACAACACTTTCTTAGCAGAGGAATCTACCTATATGTGGCTATTGAAACCGACGTTTTTAAATAGAGGAAGAGGAATCTAAATTTTTGATAATCTAGAAACATTAGTCAAATTAGTATCTGAATTTCAAGAAGGATTAAAAGAGAAGGCATTAAATTAAAAAGAAGAATCATCAGGAGAAGACGAAACTCCGAAATAGGTTCAGAGTGCCTAAATAACAAAAAAAGAACCAAACTAATAAATAAAGTAATAGTCATCAGGACAATGTATAATTAAATCTCATTCCTTTGTTATTCAAAAGTATATTGAAAAGCCTGCATTAATTAATAAGAGAAAATTTGATATCAGAGTCTGGGGTTTGATAACTCATGAATTAGATGCTTACTTCTTTTAAGAAGGGTATATAAGAACATCCTCTGAAGATTTTACATACAATATTGAAAATACATTTGTCCATTTAACAAATAATGCTATCTAAAAATATTCTCAAAACTATGGTTAATTTGAGGATGGAAATCAATTATCCTTCAAAAACTATTAGGATTATTTGCAATCACAAAAGATTAATTGCAATGTTTAAGATGTATTTATATATATATAAAGTAGTTAATTAATAAAATGAAGGAAAGAATTTGGATGGTTTTTAATTCAGTAAAGAATAAATTAAACTTTGAAGATAGAAAATACTGTTTTGAAATATTTGGATTTGATTTTATCTTAGATGCTGATTAAGAAGTGTGGTTAATAGAAGTCAATACAAATCCATGCATAGAAGAATCAAGTCCATTGTTAAAAATGTATATTCCTAGAATGCTTGATGATGCATTTAAACTAACTCTTGATGTTTTATTCCCACCTCCAAATTCTCATAAATAATCACTTCCATAAATATGTATAATTAATATTTCATATAAGATTAATTACCTTAAATAAAGGAGGAGTAGCACTCTGACTATCCGGTAGTTGGCTACTCTAATGATGAAAATATGTGGATGCTATTGGGTTCATTAAACGATCGAAAAAATAAAAAGAAAAAATGATTATTTGTTATACTATTTAATTATAATTGCTACTTTTATGTATTTCTACTATCCACTCATTATAATAATGAGGGCAATAGTTTGCAAAATTTCACTTTCTTAAAAACTTGTTAGAAATTTAATCAACGATGTGTTCTTACTAAAATAAACAATAAATTTAAATTAAGAATCTCAAGATTTATAAAAAAAGTTTGATATAAAAAATTCGTAATTTATAATAAAGAAACACCATTTATTTTCTTTTAATTTTGTATTTCCAAAACAGTAACTTCTCTTTACAAATATCATTCTTTTATCTTGTGTTCCATTTTAAAAGGTTAACCCAAATTTAATTAATACTTTCATTATATTTATAATCATACAAAGAATCCTTTGCATTAAATAAATATTAAGATGATTAAAAAAACGTCTATTGATAGAAAAGCTATTTATGATCTATTCCAAAACATTGACATGATATATGCTTAAGCATTAATATCGAATTCTTTTCCTTTTATATATGGCATTCCGGACCAATAATAAATTGAGAGTAGTTTGAACAGAGTGGAAGCTGAATTAATTTAAAATAAAGGAATTTGGACTGAGGCTCAGGATTAATATTTAAAAATAATAGTCTTTGGAACTTGTTTATAAACTAGAACACGGCCTTTAGATTTGGTAATATAAAGTTTCTTATAAATATAGTCAACATTGTAATGGGATTAAATCTCTAGAATATTCAAATTTCATAATTGGAAAGCATGCAGGAATCGGTGGCTAAATGAGAAACGCAAAAAAGTTAACTGGACTCCTTAAGAAGATTAAGTGCTTGTGTAATTGTAATAATTACATCCAAATAAATGGTGCGAAATCGCCATAGAATTAATGAAAATCTGCTAAACTCCATATGTAAGATTGGGAAAATAATGTCGAGACAGATGGGTTAATAAGCTTGACCCAAAAATACTAAAGTATGAAAATTTAAAAATAAAATAAAAGTGTACCATGGTATAAGGAAGAAGAATTAAAATTATTTTAGGAAGTAAAGAAAAGGGGTAAACGATGGGCGGATATATCAGCTTAAATTTTTAAGTTTAAGAGAACAGAAAATACAATAAAAAATAGATTTTACAATTTGTTAAAATAAGAGGAAAACAGATAGAGATTAGGTAGAGTACCTAAAGAAGAAAGGGATATCCTATTAATTGATTCGGTCATTGAGACATTAACAAGAGATCTGAATAAATGTGACAAATCGACAAGTCAAAATGAAGCCAATATTGAAAATAAGAATTTTGAATTCTTAGAATTTAATTCTTCAGACCTCGATGGATTAGTAATAATAAAACACAAGAAAATATAAAAATTAAATAATCCTTGAATGTTTTATAATCTATATAGATATAAATTCTTTTAAACTATTCTACATTTGGAAGTAAATTATTTGTTTATTCAAATCAAATGTTTAACATAAACGAATTTCCTACTCTTTATTATAATCTCATTAATTTAAAAAAACGGGTTAATTGCAAATTTTTAAATATTAAAATATAATTAATTTCTGTTAATAAGAAAAATATTGGTTTAAATTATAAAAATCAATATGTTCATACCTATATTTATTAGTTAATCTATCTCATCAAATCTAAAAAAATTTGTTCATTTTCGAATTCTCTTATAATTTCTTAAGTAGCACGTTTCAACTTTTCCCTTTATTAATCATTTTAGTTCTCTGTATTTATTTAGTAAATAAGAAGTGTCTTAAAACAAATGTATATTTTTTTGCAAATCTCTTAATTTGTTTCAGAGCACATAATAAGTTATATCCTCTCAATCAAAGAGGCAAGATTTTCTTCAGGATTATTGATATTGAATTTAATTAAGCATTTAATAATCTTCAATAAAAAATATAGAGTATTAAGACTAATTCTATCAATCTCCCTAATTTTAAGCATTTGTTACAGCAAACCATTTAATTCCTTATTTATTATTTAAGATGGGAATTTTAATTAATGATTATTCTAATACAATAGTAGAAGTTATAATGGATCATAATTTTATAAAGGAAATGATTTATATAATATATAATAAAGCAAGCACCCAATACTCCAAACATCGCATTTGGATGAATAAGCAAAATCAAGTTAAACTTCAGGAGCTCTACAAATAAAAGTTCTAAATGAATTATTGAGTTTACCCTATTCGAGACTGTAATTTGGAGAAATCTTAGCCATAATATTTGCAGGTTTCGAAATCTATAAGTTTAAATTTTGTTCCATCAAATACAATATTTTGAGGTTTAATGTCTCTATGCATATATTGATGTTAGGATAATTATTATAATCCTTTTATAATATCAAGTAAGCAATTTATAATCTAGTTGTTTGTAAAATTCTGATTGTTCTTAAGAAAATCATGCAAATTCCCTTGTTAATTATACTCTTCCAATACAAATATTTTCTCTATATCCTAATGGTATTCAACTGTATGTATTTATATGCAATTATGAAACTTTTCTCTCTAAATTATTGTTAAAATCTTAATCCATTTAAATATTTACATTATAAAGTTCATAGGAAAAGTCATAAATTTTCTTTACAAACTTTTAATTATTAGATATGGAGTACACTAAAAACACTTTGTGATTAATTTATTTCTCAATCCTATAGTTTTTCTCGATAAAACTTATTGAAACTTGATTCATTTTTTCAGTTTATATAATATAATTTTATTTGTAAATATGTCATAGATATCGTCATTATTTGCATTCATGATATTTTATAATTCAATTAATCTGATAATTTATAGATCTTTCAGTTAATAATAAACTTTATTAAATTTTATTGATAAACTTAATTTTGCCAACTAAATGATTTACTCCAATAAATTTTGGGATGGATTTTGAGAATAATTTCGTATTGATACAAACTACAAAGATTTACAATTTAAAAATACATAATTAGTACATGGTAAATTTAATAATAAGTTGAACAAGTATATAAAATAAAATGACATCTATTTACTATTCAATTAAGATGAAACACATAGGAAATCAATCTTCATTGCTATGTAAAATCAGTTCACAAATTGAACTGTGTAATTGTTGTTCAATTCTTTGAATAAATATTTCTTATACAATTATTATAAATATATATATATATTCTATATACACATATGACTGACGCAGAGAATTTGAATGACTAATTCGTTATTGAGACTCTCCAAAATTTGTTGATTGAATACAATGAACCTTATGTAGAAAAAAGAGCTAGAATTTGTGGTTAAAGTGATGATTACTAATGTATAGAACTAAGATTATGATTAGCCGAGTTTTTTGTTTCCCTTGAGTAGATAACAAAAAATGAGTAAACCATAAAAAATCTAATTGAGTTGTGCATGTTTATTTTAGATAAAGCATAATAAAGTAATTTTGAAAGGGAAGAGGATATGGCTTAACATGAAGAATAAATCAATCAATTGTAAGAGAAAATTAACTTTGAATCCAAAAACTCAAAGGAGTATCAAGTAACAAATCCTTATATTCTCTAAGAAAATGTATAAAGAAGAAGCATAAAAAGTTAAAGAGCAACTCTCAGAAATTTAGAAATTAGAATAGAGTGTGCAGGATTATGCCAACGAATTAGCAATTTTGAATTAAAACTAAAAACATCGTTTAAGTGAATAGAAAGTAAGTGCACTAATCTAATTAGTTTAAAAATGTAGAATAGAATGATAATAAAATTATTGAAGACCTAAAGTAATAGATATCGATTTAAAAGGCAGAGAATATTAAGCAAAAAGAAAAAATTGATTATTATAAAAGTCTATACGACAAGTAAATGACAGAATTAGAGGATGCCTTGAATGAATTAGCAGTTCTAAGAATGGAAAAGATTAAGAACGACTCCAAAGTTAAAGCTTCAGAATAAGAAATATCTAAGTTAAATCAGATTATAATGGACTATGAATAGAAATCTTAGATTGCTGACCTGAAGATTGGTTAACTTAACAAATAAATATATGATTTATAAAATGCTTCTGGATATAAATTTGATGGTGATATTCATGGCTCAATGATATAAAGAAACTCTATTTCAACATCAACATTCTAATAATAAAATTAATAGACTGCTTCATTTAATAACAACAATTCAATGGTTAGTAATGCAATCAATAGCAATCTTAAATGTGATTTGCCTGAATTATCGTATAGATAACCCCATCCATCTCAGTTCAATGAAATCGAAGAGATAAAAGAAGCACCTGAAAATTTAGAATAATCAGCTATGCATTCAAAAAAAAATACTGTTATTCCTCCTGAATTTGTTTAAAATCAAAATCAATAATATGATATACAAAAATTAGAAGAAAAGCTTTAAAAATTAGCCACTCCTAGATAATTGGTGACTCCAAGAGGTTAAGCTAATGTCACTCCAAGGAATGTAATTTCAAAAGCAGTTTAAGAATCTTAAGAATTAAGAGCAGCTAAATTGCAAGATAAATTTAAATAAAGTTAAATTAATTTAACATCCCCTAGAATCTAATTGCCATAGCTCTAAGTTACTAAACTCGACCTTCAAAAATAAGAAGATTCTTAATGGAAATTATAATAATAGGAACCACAACCAATTACAATTAGAAATGAAATTGACATAGGCTCTATTGTAGATGATGATTACGAAACCTATTTTTATGAAGAAAAAGTGAAAGCTCCTTAAGCAAAAAAACAATTCAAATTACCTCTTTTATCTATAGGAGCAAACGGTGGAAATTAGTAGACTTAAGAAGGATCTAATTAGCAAGCTTCGCAACTGCAATAAACTTAAATAGCTCAATAAACTCAATAATAATAATAAGCTTAATAATCTTAATAATAATAAAATTAACAAGGAGTACAATAATAACAAAATTAATCAAAGTTGATTAGTGCTCCCCATTAAATGTATAAAGAAATTTATTAGGCAAATGAAGCTTACTTCTTAAATATGAAATAGGATTAAATTAAGATTACAACTCAAATTGATAGAGGACTTAGACAAAGCATGATCTAAACAGGAATAGGAGGGGGAAAACCTACAAATAAGAGAGATCCATATAGAGAGTTCTTTGATTTGGTAAGATTAACAAATATTTATAGTTATGCTAATGTGTAAAATTGAATTCAGATTATTTTGATGACATAGTCTATATCGATACTTAAAATTACTATTAGGAATGTAAGGCATCAGGGAAACCATTTAATGAATGGGAAGACTGGATCAGAAGTAGATTAGAATCGCAGGTTGACTTTTCAGATTGAGCATAATATTTATTCATAAAGAAATCATTCATTTTCATATAATTTTTTGGCTAAAATACCCCCATATTTTTTCTTTTCTAATTCTTATTATTGATATTCCTCTGGAGTTAATGGCTTCTTTTATTTTTGATTTTTGTTCTCTCCCTTAGGAATATCTTTAGGATCAATCATAAACATCTCCTCAATTTTTCTATCCAATTCTACATCATTTAAATTACGCTCTAGAACTTCACCTTCATCTTCATCTACAACCTCAGATTTATCTAGTTTTTAAGAGTTCATCAGATCATTTTCTCTCTCTTTTTCAATCCTTTCCTTTATTTTTGGATTCATCATTATGATTTCAAGATATTTTTATTCATCAAATGAGTATTGATTTAGCGTAATATCTTTGCTATATTTGACCACATCCTCATAGATTGTACAAAACTTTTAGAAGATAGAAATCATAGATTCCAAAAAATCCATATTGATTCCTTAGAGATTCTTCATCCAAGCATTATTCCAGTCGGTTTCAACTGTCACTGACTCCCAGAGAGTTCTCAAACGTACAGGTCCCATGTAAACTATGTTATCAATAGTTAGCACTATGCCGAGGAGGACTTAGAGCAAAGACATCTCCTTAATTTCGTATAGTGTATGATCGTAAACAAGTTATTTGAATTCATTTAAACATTCAATTCTAAAGAGAAAAAACAATAAATTTATTTAAATACTTCTAATCTTTTGTCTCATAAAGAGGATCCAATTAGGCTTGCATGATTGATTTCATCTCTAAAAATACTTTATTTAAAAACTCTTCAACATTCGTATAGTAACTGGGTGGTCTCTCAAATGAGTAACTATCCAACCCATAAATATATTCATAATCAAAAGATAGATTATCAATATCATGCAAATCCTTTGTTGTATCAGTGTATCTAGGTTCTGTTCTGACAATCATATGTTCTGAGTTTCCACTATTTTTCCAGATCTCTAATGGGAATCTACTTGGATTATTGATGAAAATATCTAAACCCATAAGAAATCCAACTTTAATTAATCGATGTCTGCTTTGTGGGTCATAAAAGTTAAATATTTTTCCAGCCCTTGCCTTTCCCATATATGATAGTGTGATTCCAGGCAAATACTCTTAGATCTCTAAATAAGGATTCTCAAGTCGATTTGTTATTTTTTAATGCAATTATTTTAGCATAAATGTTGCTCTTTATAATTCCTTAGTCAGAACTTTGAATTCACTTGAGTCCCATCTAACAATTCTCTTATTTGGAACTGGGATTCCTAACACAATTGCTAATTATGAAAAGAAGTATCCTTAAGCAATATTCGGGTACCCTTTTACAACTACAGATCCTTCATTAGTTTCCACAAATATGGCTCCTTTGTCTAAAGAATCACTTAATGCTATTGCCCTTAAATCGCTCCAAACAATTTTTTTGGTTAAAGTTTTGCTTGCAAAGTTAAATTCCTTTAAATTATAATCTAATGGGATATCACTCTTTCTGTCATCCTAACCTGGGCCTGGTCTCCTTAATGGGTATGGTGCATAATCAGGATGCTCCATTTTTCTTTTAGGTTTAGTAAATTAAGAAATCATAGAAAAAATAATATATTTTATGCAAATAAAAATTACAAATTAAATATGATAATCAAAATAGATTGATGAATTGCTTATAATCTAAATTACATTCAAGATTAATATCAATAGCTTTTAAGCTTTCTTTAGTTATTCGACCATTCGATGATAGAAATTGAAACATTAATATTAAATATTTTTCTATTTTATATACATTTGGCTCTAAGCAAATTGCTATGAATTCTAATTTTATGATTAAATATTTTACAATAGTATTCCAGATCTTAATATTTATATTTGATTAATTACTCAATCTCAGCTTTTGTTAATACTCCTGATTATGATTTATTCATAAATAAAAATCCATTTTTGATATTAATTATCTCACTCTATTCCAATTATGTAGCTAGATAGAGTAACCCAATTTATTTAATTTAATGATATGCTTGCCATCTTTCAATGTGTGTTTATGTTAGAGTGACTTCACCCTTTTGCACATATTTTTAGAGCCATTCATGCTATAATGTCTATTGTAAATTTAATCGCTATTTATAGGGTTTCAACAATTAGCTAATCAATTCCTTGACTTAAAGTGATACATTCTTCCATTCTGGACCATCAAAATCAAATTTCCCCTTTTAGATAGAATACAAGATCTCCTATTCTGTCTCACCATAAAATGGAGGATATCCACATAATAAGACATATAATATAACACCAATTGACCATAAATCGCACCTATTATCATATGTACCCGCTAACACTTCTGGGGCCACATAATATGCCTTGAAATTATATGTAAGTTATTTATACAGTTCCGGCCTTTGTCCATTAATGCAAGATTCCAGGTTCGAATATTCGAGCCAAACCAAAATCAATTATATAAAGTGTATTGAGATCATTATTCGTTTGAAATAGAAAGTTTTCTGGTTTTAAGTCTCTATGCACAATATTTAATGATTAATAGTAGACCACTGATCTAATAATTTATATGAATATTATTAATGCTCCTTATTCATCGAAATTTCCGTATTCTAAGACCTTGTCAAAAATATCACCACCTTTACATATTCTAATTTTAATTGTTATTTTTATACTCCATTATTACATAAATATAGTCATTATCCTCATATGTTTCAAAGACTCTAATCACATGTGGGTGATCCTTGGTAAATCTAATTTTGAATAATTACTAATAATTCAACTGTTCTCAGTTCATTGGTCAGTCTCTCTTTCTATTTTACACTTGCTTTATGGATGATCTTCACAGCTCTTGCTAACCCAGTAGCTCGATGAATTGCCTTAAAAACCATTCCATAAGACCCTTAACCAAGTTTCTACATTGATAAGATCATCATACATCATTCTTATTTAATTCATAAATGTCATGAAATTTCTTATTTTTGCTTGAGTTTTTGATTAAATCAACTTTTTTGATATGTTTCATTTATATAAAATAATGAAATTTAGTATATAATCCAAATTAAAATTTGAAAAAGATAGTAATAATCATCTCTTCATTTTTCAGAATAACTAATGATCATAGTAATAAACGAAGCCAGTTAAATTATCAACTGTTAAAAATTGCTAAACGATATGAAATTAATAGATATTATAATAAAGACTAAAAACCGAAAAATATAAATAAATAAATTTTAATTACAAACATAATTAAAATATTTATCATAATTATGCAGGAAAAATAAAATGAATTATTTGAAATCCTATAAAAATAAGCTGAAGAGAGGAAGTTATTCAAAAAACAAGAAATGATTTCACTAAAGAAATAAAAAATAGCAGAAATTAAATAAGACAAAAAAAAAATTGTAAATAATGCAATTTACTATTATTTGGATAGACTGATGGTCTAGCTAAACATCCTTATTCATTTTAACCAGGCAAAGGAGTTGGATAATATTTTTAGAAAAGTGACTTCCTCTTACCTAAATCACAAAAATAAGGTTTGGAAAGAATTCAAAGTGCATGGCTGCCTACATACAGTCATTCTCGTTTAATTAGTGCTACACCCTTTGATACAGAGCCATTTCCTCGTCCTCCATCAGTCAAAGAGAAGGTTTGGAGGCCATTTTCATCTTAACCGAATAAGCTGAACTTGATATAATTAGTACCTCATAGTCCAAAAGACAATGCATTAACACCCAAAAAGAACTCGTTGGCTTTTGATTCAGGTGAGAAGCTAATTCCTATGAAACCCATCCTTCCAACCAGAAGAATATTCAGTGCATTTCCAAAATGATAGAACTCAATTTACAATATCTAACTACAAACTTAAATCAAACATAATCAAACTATTGAAATCTTAGATTAATAAGTTATAATTATAAGTAGAGCAACATAAATATCAAAAATAGACTTTAATCAAAATCAAGATAGTAGAAATGAATTTGTTCTCCTTTGTTATTCCAGCATTTAAAATTGCATTTTACATTTCTGTCTGTGCACAATTTGCTGTTCTAACTTAGCAAGTTCTTCATTTTCTGCCATTCTTTTTGCCAAAAATAAATATTCTTATTCTTTAGATTTTAGTTTTTCTTATTCTAAATGTCTTCTTTCACTTTACTGGTTTCGAAACAATTCAGCTTCCTTATAAAACTGTCTCTTTCTATCAGTTTCCAAATTCTCTCTCAATAAAATTGCTTATTAAATTTTAGAGACTTCCAGTTATCTTTATTTCTCTTCCAATTCTAATTGTTTCCGCTTTTTTTACAAAATCTATATGAATGCTTCATTCTATTTCTCATCCATCAACCATTTGTTTCTTAGATTATTATAATGAAACTCTGTCATCTATGATCTAACATTAGTTATAATGTCTATACATGTTATCTTTGTTTGTGATGTTTGACACTTCAACAAATGAACTTTTACTTTAGTCTGTTTTGATTTTTGTGGATAAAAATTTAGATGGATCCACACTCCTATTCACTTTTTTTAAGTCCTTTTTTACACTAGATCTGAGCATGAAAAAATTGTGATAGGCTTTCCTCAGAAATATTTATTGAATTGAATTTTTTTATCCATACTTCTATATGAATAGATCCTTATCCATGGTTATTAATAAATAATGAATAAATAAAAATATTGGGAAATCAATAAACAAAATTCAATGATGATCCTTATATTTAGAGCCTACTACAAAGTTTCTAACATATAGACAAGGTGAATCATCTTGATTTGGTGTATAATCATCGTCACAGTCATTCTCTAAAGACTAGACTTAAACATCAATAAATTATTTATAAGAGGCGAGATTTCTATTTGATCCCTCATAATGATTCATTTTAGAGGTGTTAAAGGAAACTATAGTTCCTCCAGGACTAGAAGCTCCTTCAAGAATTGTAGAGTTTCTTTTGGGAACTTCCAAATATATGATATTTCTCCGACTATTATCTAATCTACCATTTATAAATTTAGTTTCTTATTGTGTCACTTTACACATCGAATTTTACAAACCAGGATATATATCAATTAAATCATCAAATTAATTTGTATTTGACTAGACATCAATTGAGACACTCATATTGTTCTTCTCCGAAAAAAGACCTTGTATTTTCTCCCAATCAAATTTAGAATCTATATTTAAATCATCTTAAAGGAGCTTCTTCAAACCAGCATAATCTGGAGTCTGTTGAAATTCGTATGACATTGATACTTTCAGCAACTTTACTAGGGACTTAATAAATTATTGATTAATACTTTAGGTAATAAGTCATTTAATTTATCCAAAGAATTGTTTTATTTCATTTGTAGTATTTTCTTATATTTATCTTCTTTGTTAACTACTTAAATATTTTACCAAGGCAACTCCCCCAAATAGAAATAAATGAGTACATAAGCTAATGATTCGATATCATCTCTTCTGGATTACTCATTTCCTAATAGCTATATCTATTGTATATATAACCTATTAATGCATTCACACTAGCATATCTAGCTGTACCAATCAATCCTTTGTTACTCGTAAAGGGAATATGCTTCCCATTGCTGTCTCGATAATACTTAGATAATCCGAAATCAATAACGAAAATTTGAGTACTATCTTGCCGACCAATCGTAAAATTTTCTGGTTTGATGTCTCTATGAATTAGGTTTTTTTCATGAAATGCTACTATTTTTAAATTTTAATACCTTAAACCCTATCTAACAATTATAGACCAATCTTCAATACAGTATTTTAGCTAAACTTTCCATTGCATTTTCTCATTAGTTACTCTAGATTCATTCCTAAATAAGATTCCATAAAGAAGTTGTAATGGTCATCTCGACCATAGAATTTTAATTATGGAAAACCTTTAAATTTAATAAAATAATACCTTTCAAACCTTTTACATCTTATAAAACTTTGATTTCTCTAATTAGCAAACTTACACCTTTTTGACTTTCGTCCCTCTTCTCAAATTTAGTTGCTATCAATTCCCCATTTTTGAGGTTTTAAGTTTTAAAGACCATTCCAAAAGATCCTGCACCAATTTTCTCCAACAATTTATATTTGCCTGCAATAACTGTTCCAGGATTTAATTTTTTGGAAAACATCTTGCTATTGTCTCCATCATTCATTTGATTTGATTATTAATAATTATGAAATTCGGGCAAATATTAATTAGAATATTTATTTTTTCTATGATTGTTTTATCTATCAAACAAGATTAAAGAATAAGTTAATCGAAATTACAGTAATTTTGTCATCATTTAAACATCAAATGCATTTAAAATTCTGTATCCCAATTTAGTATCAAAATAGCTACATCATAAATAATTGACTTATATATATAATAATTTTAAATGTTACTCATTTAGATTTTGAGGGCTAGATGTTCATGAAAATGTAGCAAAATCAAAATAAGGAATATAAGAGAAACTTGGGCACCAATCATAGAGATTTTTGATAGAAATTAAATATCATATTATATGTATTGAATTAGACTTTAATACTCAATATTTATTATTAAACTCTTCAATTCAATGTAAACAAGGGACGAAGAAAAACACCCAATCGTCGATAGTAGCTTACATATAAAAGAAGCAGATGTAGTAGATTCTTCTTTGACCAGTAGATTAGGATTCATTAGAAAAGTACGTTTTTAGACTTATGAATTTAGGTGTATTCTATCTTATCCTTACAATTACTATTTACAGCATTGCTAACTATATGGTGTATAACATAAGAACCCGTGAAGAATTTTGTAGTACAATAAATAATTCTTTTTGTCCTTGCTGCCATAACTGCTATAGTTTTGATGTGTGTTCTCCTTTGTTGCAAGGCCAATGCAAGAAAAGCACCAAAAAACTATATTTTATTGAGTCTTTTCACCTTCTGTGAAGCATATGTAGTCGCCTTCATTTGCTGCTCAACTGCCACTGAAAATTCAAATGGAAGTATTAGATGAATAATTACATTAGTCGAGATAATAGTTATTGCCTTATCTATGACAGTCCTAATGACAATGGGATTAACACTGTATGCATGCACAACAAAAGAGGATTTTACAATTTGCACAGGACTCCTTTGGTCTTTAGCTATATGTTTAATAATGCTTTTTATTTTCTCTCTGATATATCCAAGCCGCTTGTTGTCAATCATATATTCAATTTTTGCGATATTCTTGTACTCCATTTACATTATTGTTGACACCCAATTAATAGTTGGTTCCAAGGTATTAATTTTATAGATTATTTTACAGAGACACTCTTTACAAAAGGATGACTACATTATTGGGGCCCTCATTTTGTATATCGACATAATAATACTATTTTTGGAATTAGTAAAACTAATAGCTTAGCTAACAGGAAAGCATTGAGAAGAAATAAATGAATAATCATTACATAAACAATAAAATTATAAAATCTTCTTATTTAAGAAATTGAAACTAAAAACTCATGGTTTTCTTAATTCTACTACCCATAAACATAAGTCAGTGACTTTTTACACAAAGACAGCCTCTTTTTAAATTCCTATTTTGCTTTCTGTCTGAAAATTCGATTAGGATAAGTAAAGGTTTTTCGTACTATGTTTGATTAAGAATGGGTGATTGACTTGCAGAGGTTGATTATCGAATTCTAAATTAAATAATATTATTTTATACTTTCAAATAGAAATCCTATATTTGTGCTGCACTCAGACCCATAAACTTAATATCCTGATTGGCTGTATGATTATCTATTTGAGCATGAAAGAAACTTTTGAGTTTAATTATGTCGAAGCACAATTTCATCGTTTTTTCTAAATATTCCATCATCTCTTTCTTTTAGGTTGGATTTTGTAATAATCCAAAAGTCATTGTCTATTATTTAATATTAAATATAGTACAATCTCTTGGATAACTGAAGAGAGAGATTTCTTATAATTTCGTTGATTTATAGCATGTTGTATGAGAATGTAGGGTCCATCCTGTCAAAAGATTCCTAATTATTATGATGTCTCCGTTGTATATTTTAATTTATTCATAAGTTTGAACCTTGTGAATAAAGTTCTTGATTAAGTTCTCTTGAACAGGAAGGATTTCCCATAAAGTATTGTTATCACAATCCTTAACTCCTGAAACTTCATTATATTGCGATAGATTTTAGGATTTATAAGGAACTATATGAGAATGCAAACTATATCCATTATCAATAGATGTAAATCTAACTTATTTTTAAGCTATAGAAGTGTCAATAGAGTCGCTATTATTAGTTAATATATTATTCTTAGGTTGGATAACAAAATAGTGTTTATCTTAACTGAGACATACATAACCCTGTTAGGTAACTTCTGATTATTTAGATGGGTTTAGATTCACATATTATTGTTATCCATAGTTTTGTATCGATACAATACTCCCTAGTTCTAAATTATTATCAGTGGGCAGGTATTTTTCAATAATGAAGTAAGTATAGAAGTCATCCTCTTTCGGAGTGGTTCCCAAATAGTAATCTTAAAGCTCTTTACTCCTTAAAAAGCCTTTAATTACAACAAAATGAATGGTTCCCTTTAAATATTATTTCGTAGTCACATGTCTTAATTAAATCAACGTTCCTTATTTTAATTGGGAAGTTTAATCCATATGAAATAGAGCTGATTTTCTTAAAAAAATAATAACACAATTCAATATATATTTTAATGTGAATATTGATTTAGACTATTCTATAATATTTATTTAATATATAAAATTAAAGATAGATTTTCTATGTAATGATGTCAACAATACTTTGTTCCTAATTCTAATTCTAAAAGACTATACTAAAACTTATGGAAAAATATAAAGAAAATAATTGTGAAAACTTTGTTATTTAAATTCATTACTATTGACCCTATTCTTGTTGTTGGTCTTCATTGTTCTACCATTATCCTATCTCTGAGGTGAATACATTAAATTTTGAGCCTTTCTTATAATCAGTATAAGGTGCTGTTGGAGTAGTTCCAATAAAGGCAATAGCTGATTAAACATTGAAAAAGGAACTGCCAGCATAGGATGAAGAGAATGCTTATCCCTTCTCAAATAAAGATCTTCCCTGAACCAAAGATTCTTAGGTATCAGTAGGAGCGACATCATGCTATTATTCATATACAATATTTACAGTAGATTGAGTGACTGCTCCTCTGCTAATTCTAATGAATGAGAACAAAAATAAACCAAGCAATTATAAACCCATGTCCAAAACCAAAGTGATTGTCACTCTAGCCATAGTGCTATTGGCACCACCAACCAAAACAGCCTCCCCTTGAGTGAAGATAACCAACAATAATTAAGATCCTATATACATTATCCCAATAGCAAAGCTTGGACTGATGGGGAAGATGACATCACAACTGATATCCATCAAAACAGGTGCTATTGGCATGATGAAGAATCCCACAAGTCCAATAGCTAAGTAGATGAAAAACAAATTGCCATTTACTAAAGAAAAGTAGAATAATCCCAAAGAGCCTGTCGATATTGCCATCAGGACTTTAATGAGTTAGGTTTTTACATTTTTAAATTTCTATATAAAAGCAGCCAATGTAGATTAACTAACGGCCGCAGAAGCCATGGCTATTGATCCAGCTATGGATACTTCCCCTTTGCCATAACCAGCAGGTCTGATGAGGTAAGGTAGGATCAAGACTAAGCATTTGACTAATCCTAAATAAACGGAATATGCCAGTAAACAACACTGAAAATTGTGGTTGGACAATATCTTAATAATAGTTTTCTTAATGTTGCCTTGCTTCTCCTCTTTCTATACTAGTGCAGATGGGGCTGTGGGAGCTGCACTCCTCAAGAAGAAAAAGCAAGGGATCAACGTCAATGCCATATACAAGCAAACCATATTTAATTTATTCATCAAATCCTTTCCCTCTTCAATGGATTCGGTGGTGTCCTCAAAGTCATAGGTTCTAAAAATCCATTTTCCTGGTATCATTAATGTTACGACATTAGATATCAAATTAAGAACATTTAAAGCTATAATAATTGAGGTTCTTGATTCTGGATAAAACCAGTTTTATGCCATTGAAGCCTGAGCATTCAAAATAAAAGGCTTTCCAGCTCCAATTAATGCTTAGCCAACCACTATGATATAAAATCTATATGAATCTATAAAATAATTACCCCGTTTGATTAACAAGCAATTTAATTAAACTGCCTCCTATTGTCAATGCCACACCTATGTTTGTTGCCTTTGCCCATCCATACTTCACAATGACTATTTTTTATGTTTGTATTCATTACACTAAGAACAAGGGATTGATAAAATCGGATGCATAATTACATAACTAGTTTAAGCCAAGGTAATCATGGTTTCACTTTCAGAATAAATTAGCTAAGTCTCACTTGAAGCAGGAACATAAATTTCACCTGGTATGCTATTCATAAACACAGCCAAGGTGAATAAAATCAAGACAACCCATCTCCATTTATATAGTTTAGCCTTCTCTTGATTTTAGGATTATTTATTAGCTTCACTATCTTACATTTAATATTTAATGATAGCAAAACATGTAAAAATATATATATACTCAAATAACAGAGAAAAATTATTATTTTTGGTTTTAATTAAATATATTGAACCACACATAAACGTTTATCTATAATACCTTCTTTAATATAGATTGATGATCCAAATAATTCCATATACAATTCGATCAGTCTGAATTCTCATTTAACAAGACGATGGACGCTTCCAATCTTCTCCTCATTTGATGGCTTAGTGAATAGACTATTGAATGGAAATAGCATTTCATATTTATCTTAAATTAAGAACTTGCCAAAAATAATACTGTATTATTAAATATAATTTAATTTTTGTTAAAAAGAGAAAGCAATTAAAATACCATCCATTCATTCCGAAAGTTCTTGCTATAATGAATCGAAATGATGATTCATTTAATGGTCTTATTTTGTCAGAACATCTTTGATTAGTCGTTACAATTTTTTCATTTCCTCCAATTATTGACCTCTCAAAACCATAAGACTTTGGCTATTTCTTTATTTATAATTAACATTCATAGGAGGTAATATTTTTGTCGATCTTCTGGCTGGTGATTAGCTTCTCTTTTTTGGACCTTACCATTTCTCCAGTGAAAGAATTTAACTGTCTTCCGATTTCTTTATGTCTACATGTAACTTAAATGATTAATTAAAAGAATCGTTTCTCTGTCTCCGTATTTCCGGTAGTTTCGGTTCATCGTTGTAGTTAATTGTTTAATATTGTTCAATTGTAGATAACGCAAATGTGAAATGTTAATTTCTCTTCTTTTTAGGTTTGATTGGACTATGAAAATTGGTTTGTGTAGGTACGTATTCTTGATTTATTTGGCTCATTATCTTCTAACAATTCAGTTTCATAAGATTTATTGGCTTCTTTGATAATACAGGAATTGAAGTTTTCATATAATATAAATATAAAATTAAAATCCTTATATTTTCCTATGTGTTCAATTCAATCATTAAATATTTCTCTTATTTAGTCATTTTCTCATATCAAAATATTATAATTATCATTTATAAACTCTACCAAGTACTTGACTTAATTATATTTGAGATCTCTATATTGTTTTCGGAGAATTCAACAGCAAATTGCTCATATTTACTATATTACACTTTGAATTATTTTTTGTAAATGAATTTTATGATGAAAACTAAAGACTTTGTTTAGTTGGAGAGAAGGATAATTATGATAAATGAGAAAGATGATTTGATCTTTTCCTTTAAAGTATTTAATCCAAAATTACAAAATTAAATTACAAGTTCTATTTCGCAGTTTGAATTTATGATCTGGATATCATATGCTTTCTACATGACTAAATACTAGAAGGGACTATTTTTGGTTATGACAATGTCCTAACTCTATGGCTAGTAATAACGAATTTTCTTTTCTCCTATGTCTTTTCAAGATTTCCACTAATCAAATTATCAAGGTATTGAGATTCATCAATCTCCCAACCTTTTTCATCCTTAAGCATTGAACAATTATATATATTTATATATAATTATTAAATTATATTATAAAATTTTAAGATCAAGTTCAATCAATTCAATTATCTAAGAATAGGAAATACAGAGATCTTTAAATTATACATTTAGATTACTAGTAATAATCTTTATTTAATTTAATAATAAGTATATAAAAAATCATATTGCATAAAATATATTCTTTTTATAATTCATTCAAAATATTAGGAGAAGTAATGTGTTGAAATATTTTTTTCATAAAAATTAAGATATTTATTATAACCCAATCTTCGTTATTAGCAAGATAGGTTGAACTCTTATTTGATTATCAATATATTCGCAATTCTTCAGTTAATTATAATTATATAAAAATAAACTTAATAACAAATTAAAAAATTAAAAATTATTAACCCAAATAACTTTAAACATATCAAATCAAGCATGGATATAATATTTCAAAGCATCAGCAGAAATATTATATCCATACTATGTTTTTATTTAATTGTCTATTTTAAATCTTATTTTATTACTAAGGTTGAATCAATTTGTGATTAACTAAATTAGAAAAAAAATAATTAAAACCAAAGAGCCAAGCAATTCATATTTAGAACTTCCATTTAAAACAGTAAACTTAAAATTCAAATATACTGCAGGATACGAAGTGACTTACATTGAAATAATCTTAAATATGATTAATTTAAAATTATTGAAAAATGGAAGTGCCTTAAGTATCAAGAACAAGGTTGAGTTCTAAGAAATTGAGTGAAGGAGTAAGAATTGATAAAAAAGGTCATCCTATATTGAAGGGATATAAAATGCACTAGGTTACTTTCATTGATGAAATTATCAAAGAAAAAAAAATACATTAAATAATATTGGTAGATTGTTGGAAAGAGCATAACTTTAATAAATACGATAATGAAAATTAAAAGTGCTGTTTGATTAGCTGAAAAATAATCAGTATTATTATTTATATACTGAAAAAACATCTTTAAAATTATTTTGCCTGATTATATAAATTATAACATAAAATAAATATTTATTCTGATTAAGAGCAAGACTTTCATCACAATTTGAAGGATCTAAACAAGAATAATCAAAAATTATGAACTTTATAAACTCTACAGCCTTGATGGATTAATACTTCTTAATCTATATATAATTATACGTTTCAGCCAAATAGTATTGACAAATAGAAGAAAAATAAATTCAATTCAGAAATTTAGGATAAACAAAAGTAAGGTACGAATAAATTTGAAAAGACTACTCATTAGGAACATGTAATTTTGAATACAAAAAATAAAATATCTATTATCTTAGAAGTAATTATTATACAAACAATAATAGAATAAAATAAATCTTGAATTACGCAAAACTTATACTTTCTTATTTAAAACGAATATTATGATGCATATTAATTTTTTAATTGCATTTAATATAATTTTAAAACAATTTCTATTAGAAATGATTTAATTATAAGAATTTCTTTTTGGAAAAAACATAGTAAAAATTATTCATATATTAGGAATCAGCTATAGTAAATAATGAAGATGAAATAAACTTCTTAGCCTAATATGTTGTTTAAAAAATCATTGAACTTAAAGTTCAAGATCTAAATTCTTTAAATAATTAGTAAGCATTTGCTTATAAATTTGGTTCTGTGTATATTGATACATGTAATGATATAGAGTTCCAATTCAAAAATAAATCAAAGCATAATTACCTTATGTACAAATAAAGAATTGAAATTGTTATTGCTAAAAAATTAAGAAAAATAGCAAAAAAAAATTAATACTCAATGTATTAATAACTTCTATCACCTTTAAAATAAAAATATCAAAAAATTGATATAACTTTGTCAAAAAAGAAGAATATTATTTTATTAAATGAAGAATATTAAGAAACTTATGCGAAATTTATATAAAATATTTACTAACTTTAACCAAAAAGTATGAATTGGGTTTTGATTAAATTTGAAGAATAATTGAAGAAAAAATTGATTTATTAAACAATTGAAATATAAAAAGCAATTACCCAAAAAAAATATTACAAACCAATTGTTAAATATTATGTTGAAACTTTTTTAATTAATTAAAAGTTTTAGATGTTGAATAAAAATTATGTAGTATAACTTATTTAATTTGCATACAAATTGAATAAATCGAAATTTTAAGATGTTCAATTAGGTTTTTAAAAATTCATTATAGAGTTATCTAGTATTTAGTATCTTTAATTAAATTAAGATGACATTAATTAGATATTTAATTAAAAAGACAAGTATTTTTTCGAAAATTTCTCAGCAAAACAAACGATGGAATTAATTATTGAACTCTTCCTTTTATTATCAGGTTTTAAATATAACAATTAATCATTGGATATTGAAAAATATTAACCATCAAGCCATGCTTTTTTATTGAAATTTTGTTAAGAAATCAACGATGGGAAATGGGAATTCACTAATTGTTGTATCTTAAAGCTGGCTGATAAGGTTCTGGGAAAAATTCATTACTAAATAGTGTAATAGTTAAATGAAAAATCAACAAATATTGTAGTTCTTAAGATTTAAAATAAATAACAGTAATTTGAACTTTTTCGTAAGAATCCACAAGCTTTAGCTAATTTTAAATCCTAAAATTAGGCTTACTATTTTTCCTCTTTATATCAAAATAATGATAAGTAACAGAAAATTGATGTTATTCTTAACGATAAGTTTTCTTAATTTATGAATAATATCGTATAATAGAAACCATAAGATTTAAAATAATATGCGAAACCAGAAATGTTCTATTTATAATCTCTAAGCGAAGGTAAGCTGAGATCTAATGTGATAACTATATTTGTTAATGGATTTATAACATAAAGTGACCAGAAAGTTGCTTCACTTTGGCCATTTAATAAAGATTCTTACCTTGAAACATTAGTTCTTGGATGGACTGCATCATCTGTTAGTTCTCTAGCAAAATATGCTGGAATAGCTGCCATGTTTAGTACCACAGTAGTTGGAATAGCAATATAGCCGATTTTTTTGGCTGTGACTTGCGTAACTATAAAATAATTTTATGATGCTTATAAAGAAGCAAAAATAGTTGGAAAATATTTAGCTTATTTTCTTAATTAAAATTATTTAGGAACTAAATCCATAAATCTAGTTGGTTTTTCTTTGGGAACTGTTATTGTATATTATTGTTTAAAATAATTAATTAAATTGCAAAAGCAAGAAAAATATTAAATAATACATAACGTATTAATGATGGGAGGAGTTGCAGATAAGGATTTATTATCAAAATTGGATTACAGATGTATTTCTGGGACCTTTCATAATGTTTATAGTGAATAAGATGGCGTATTAGGTTATGCGCTTCCTTTGTATAATAATGCCATTAATCCTTGTGGTAAATATCAAATCGATATTAATTTAGGACTTAATTCAGTTGAAAGTATGTATCCTAATGTGAAAAACCACAATTTTACTCAAAAAGTGTCAGGCCATCGAAAATATGAAGGAGAAATTATTTAAGAAATATTAAAATTGACTAATTTTGATGATTAATATTTAATATTTTGATTCAAATATATAATAATTTCAAAATTTGTCTTTTTTAAATTAATAACTTTAAAAAAAACAATTAAAATAAACTTATTTTTAGAATTTCATAGTTTCTATATCTGATTTTGATTTTGAGGATTGATTGATAATTGCTTATATAAAAAACATTTACTTGAATTCTTTTCTATCATACTGGAAAAAGATTATTATGCTATTCTAAATGAAATGATATTAATCAACTGTTATTAATTTTCAACAAGCAAAATATTTAATTAAAGTCTAATAGAAAACATAACTATTAAGATATTTTATGGGATTTTTAATATTGATAAGTTTATCATTTATTTTTATTACTTAAATATAATAAGATATTAATGGAGTACTTAAAACTAGATTGATAATATAAAACTATTGTTTCTATATTTATTAAGCAAATATAAGTTGTATTTATTTAAGAATTATTATATCAAAACAGTTAAATCATTTTTTTCATAACACTTCCTATAATAAGAAATATAACGCTAGTCAAAAGCATATGCCATATGTATATATGATAATGATAAGTGGATGACTTGTTTTTGGAATGGAACATAGCTTTAAATTTCAATTATTATAGCTCAGCTTAGAGGGCTTCTTTACTAACCTTCAATTCTCCCTAAGAATTTAATAATAATATTTACAATTTATTTTTAGATTTAGGATTCAATCTCTTTATTTTTGTCAAAGCATTTCTGACTTCCAACTGCTGACTTTGGATTAGCAATCAAGGTTTAAGACACTCTTAATTTAGGTTTTTCATTAAATTACTATTTACTTTATTATAAGAATGATATTTTTCGCTATTCAAATCTCTAAATTGAAGTAGTCTCACTTATACTCAAGTCTTGTTATGCATTATCACTAATTTATTTTTAAGAATGGGTTTAAGATTATAATTAAGATGGAGTTAAATTGTAATTGGGACTATTGAATGAATCTATTTGATCCAAAAACTAATTCAAATCATTTTGCATAGTAAACAACGGTTGTAAAGCAGGAGTAGTTTAGATTTGGTGATATGATTCAAAGCTATTTGTAGAATTTCTGAAAATATTTTGATTTGAGGTTTAATGATTTTTATTATCTTCTCCAATCTTGATTGAATTGATAATTTATAAAGACTATTAAGAATGTTATTTTTGTTTGTTTGATTAATAATCACTTTCATGATTATTGTCACTCTATTTAAGAACTTGATTGTCGAGTTTGATTGAATTATCATTATTAATTTATAGTATTTTCTAATCTTGAAACGTCTAATTCATTGATGGTAACCTTTCAAATGAGGTGAAGGAATTAGATCTATGTACATTAGAAGGAGCAGGCAGAGAGGTAGATTATGTCTTTAGGGAACCTTGCACTTTTTCGTTCCAAAACGGTGGAACAGACTTACAATTAGAATATAATCAAATTACGAAAGAATCAAGTTTGCGTTCATCAAACTCTATTGCTTCAATTTTTATATCCCGAAAATCCTTTTAATTTTATTTATGCAGTATCTGAAAATATTTGCATTCCTCTAATTTTAGTAATGAGAAAGTTGGAATAAAGTTATAGACATTATGGTCTAAGATTCTTACCAAAATAGGGAATTGAGCAGTGTTAGTAATTGCAATCCTTTTGCTTTATTCAATATTGGAGTAGTCAATTGTAAATAGCATTAATTAATTATATTAGTTAAGTATACTAATGATCAAATTCGTGTTTTTTAATACACCTACCTAGGTAATCGAATTTATTAAAATGCTTGATTTGAATCTATTCTCTAAGAATAAGAAATTTATTGCATCTATCATCATAAAAAATACTTTTTAGAGAAGTTGATCTATAAAATAGATTGAAAACTTATAAATTTTTAAAGGATAATAAATGACTTAGTCTTTAATTAAAAATTTGATCAATTTCATTTTCAAATAATCAAAATGAACCACTAGAACATAGAAGAAAAGATGATAAAAACATAGATCTTTTGAGGATGCTGAGAATACTGGAAACAATTAGAATATCTTAGTGGTTATAGACATTCTAAAAAGTCTATGTATTAACCCTACTTTTAGATTATAATATAAGTGAAGTATATAAGAACAAATATCAAAATCAATAGATTCTGATTAATAAATTATTATTAAAAGGAGTAATTTCAAATAATATAAATAAATACCTGTTTAATATTAAAAATATTAATCAAATCAAAATAAATCTAAATCTATTAAATGTTTCTCTTTCTCATAATTGTATAAATACACCCATTAGTTTCTCTTAGATATTGGATCAAATTCTTCCTTAAAGAATCTTGGAATATGTTATTATTTCTTTTCCTCCATTATTTTCCTTCTTTCCCTTTACTTTTCTTCAATTCTGACTTTTTCTTCTTAACCCAGGTCTTTGAATCCACATTCCAAAGCTCTCATATCTGATCTCATTCTACTGTCAGTCTGTGGTATATTCTTATATAATAATAATAGAATAATACTCTTAAAATGTCTTCATTTAAATGATTTAATTGCAAAATATGATGAGAATAAAAGTAATACCATCTACTTTCTGGATCAGCCTAATTTCTTTTCCAAATTAATTCATTGTTGGCATAAATTTCTTTATGGAAATACCCACTTAATTAGCATCTAACATTTCCATGTTTGTCTTTAATTGCTGCTTTTACCTAATGAGCATCCTATGAAATTGATAAATTATATACTTTTTCACTAGATCTTTCCTTCAATGTTAAAATTGCTACATCTCCTGTTGTATGATTAGTATAAATAGCTTCGCCTACTTATTCGAAATACATTTTGCCAAATAGCAAATTCTTAACAGCAATACTGGGGAATGAATAAGTCATATGTTCATTTGTTTTTTTATTTCTGAAATGCACTAAACCAGGTAATTTAGCCTTGATACTGGTTCCAGAGAAACCAACTGTGGCTTCCATTGTGATTGATAATATGAAATCTTCACTTTCACAATGGACAGCCGTGATTGGAGGATGGTGACACACTTATTCACTTATCACTTTGTATTCAGGAGTGAAGTATTCATAAGTTTCCCCCAGAACAGGATTGAAGAATTTCTTTTGACAATCTATTCCAAGGATGCATCTAACCAAGGAAAAAACTATCAGATATGACATTCTTTTGTATGGATCTTCTGCCCTTGCTGCCTGTTTTAAGATTTCATAATATTCAAATGAGGCTGCAAAAAACTACAAAGCAGATAGAGGCTGATGAAATAATACTAAATTAGACTTTCATAAGTATACATGGCATTGGAATTCTTGTTAGGTCTTTGCCTATGCACTCTTTTAAAAATGGCCAGAATGCAAACTTTTCATCTGGATCCTATTTATACGGCAAACATTTCCTCGTAGCTTCATTAGTTATATTGATTCTAGAATAGACTCTGTTGAATTTAATATTATTATATTTGATTGGATTCAATAGTTTAATACTCTCCAAAAACTGATTGGAGTTGAAATTTTCTAATTAATTTTATTTTTATTCTTCTAACCTATTTGAGTAATTCGATGTTTAGGTATTTAATGGAATTTCATTCTCAAAATCGAAACTCTCATATATTGTATCTGATTCCCCATATAATTTTATTTTTGCTTCTTCTATCAATGTACAACATAAGGTAATTCCATTTTTTAGGTATTGTCCTAGATTAATAATGTTACTGATTTCTTTATACATGCTCAAGGTGACTTTCTCTTGAAGATAGGTCAGTTATTCATCAAATAATGCAAAATTGCTCCATATATCTGTTAAAAGTTCTTAAATTCTTTAACCATAATTAAACACTTAATGTCTTTAACAATATTCCTGATTTTTCTTTAAAGCGATCAACCACTTATTTTTCTCTTCGACAGTAGCTGCCTTCAACAAAATCTAACCTGTTCCTGTATTTATGATTATTCTTAAAGCATCATCCTTGCTTTCATCGATTCCTGCCACCTTCAGATGGATTTGTCCTTTTGATCTGCCTCCAGGTTGATCGCAATACGTAAGTATATGATCATTAAGTATAAAGTATCGTTTCTACCATCGTTAAAATGGATTAACCCATTTCTATAAGTAACCCTCCATTGCTCTCTAATTATAATTTTTATTATGTATTATTTATTAAATGTTAATTTCAGATACAATATTTAACTATTAACAATCAGAGTTCAAAGTATTCCTAAAATCTAAATCATATAGAATGTTGATAATTATCATCCAATACATTCTTAGTATTTTGCGATTAAAGTTTCTTATTCATTCACAGAATTTACATCTACATCTGAGTCATCCCTTAATTACTAAAATAGAATTAATAAGAATCTAAAAATACACAAAAATCATAGAGATGTACCTAACAGATCATTTATTTATGTTATTTATTTATATAAAAATATTAGATATCTTTAACTTACTTTAAAGATCATAATATTTTCTTTTAAGAATAATATAATATGGAAACAGATGTTTAATAAAAACATAAAAATGATATGAGAAATAGAGCATTTATTATAATTTAGAATAGTTTATAGTTTCTTATTTACTTTAATTAATTTAAGATGATTTACAGCTGCTAAGTCATTCGAAAACACTTTCTGTTTAATTAGACATACAGGTTGTAGATCTAGGAAGATAAATTATTTATTGGATTAGATGTACAATTTAATAATAATGTTTTAATAGGATCGGCCAGCAAAGTATGAGTTGGAAATAAATTTGCACAATAAAATAGGCTGGAAAGTCAATGATAAAGGGATATTACAGGCTTTAGGTCTCAAATATTAAAATTCTTGGAAATGGTTTTATGGGTAACCTTCGGATTTGTTACAAATAAAAGCCATTCTAAATAATCGAATATTTTTTCATAGCATTTCTAGTTTCTATGCATCTAATGAATAAATAGGATCAGGAGCCTCATGCAAAGTTCTTTTGATAACAGATATATAAACAAAAAAAAAATACGCAGCTAAATGCATAAGCAAAGAATATGTAACAAAGAAAAAAACACCTGATAGACTAAATAGATTATTCAATGAAATACATATTTTGAGATCTATCCTGAATCATAGAAATATTGTTTAGTTGATTGATGTTTTCGAAGGAGAATAAACATATTATCTTGTTTTTGAATATTTAGAAGGTGAAACTTTACATAAATTTTAAAAATTATAAACTGATCTCATTCCAGATATTTCAATACGGATTATATTGCTGGTAAGTTTGAATATTAACACACTAGTAACTTTTAAATGGTATCAATTCATTTCATTCTGAAAATTATATCCATCGAGACATCAAATTAGAAAATATTGTTTTTTGTAAGCCCAATGTCATAGGTTCCCTAAAACTAATAGATTTTGGATTGGCAATTTCGAATATTCAATCTGTTTCATTTGCTGTTTGTGGAACACCAGGGTATATAGCTCCTGAGATATTTTAATATGATGAGAGCAAACAAGGTTAGAAATTTAGATTTACTTCTAAAGTAGACATGTTTGGCATCGGAGTCATTCTTTATCGATTGTATTATTATTTTAATCCTTTTAGAATGAATAGACAACCACTGTTTGAATCTGAAAAAACCAAAGATTTGCTATAATTGAATAAAAAATGCTATATTAACAAAACTTATCATAATTTTTATAGCAATGCCCTTAATCAAATTTTGTTTGGTCTTTTAGAAGTGAATCCAAATAAACGTTTGTCATCAGAGGAGGCTATTCAATTACTTTCTTAATAATAATTAGGGAAATAAATAGGAGGATCGTTCGCCACTACAAAAAGTCATCAAAATGACATTGATGAATTTGAGGTAGAATAAACCATAGATCATGCAAATTAACCTTATCCATTTTCAGCTAAAATTCTAAAACAAGAACTAGAAAATAGTTATCATTAAAATGATGATAATAGATTTATCACTTCCCTACAAAAGTCATACTTTCCATCTTTTAGCTTGGCCTTAAGTTAAGAAATGTTTGATAGTTCAACTTAATAAATCTCAATGCGAAATGGATTATTTGAAGATGAGATAATTGAATCAGATACACATTAAAATTAAAAGTAAAAGTGATTGTATCTTTGAAATTTAATCTATACTTTAATTAAGTCTTGAATCTAATTCTTATTATAATCTTTAAAAAACCAATTCAAAATTAAATTTATTATCATCTTATATGATCATTATCTATTTATTATTATTTCATCTTGATTATAAATTGTTATCATATTATTCTATAGCCAAAATAAAAGGGTTTAATTAAATAAATTTTAATATTAATATCGAATAATTATAAAAAAAGTATTAAGAAAATAATTGTTAATACAATTTATTTATTGTTAATTAAATTATGAATAAATCAGAATTTTTAAATTATAAGAAAAATTTGAAGATTAGAGAATAGTCGTCATCTAATACTCTTTGGTTAGTTATTTATGTCTGCCTTATTTATTTGCTTTTTGGATCCTTTAACATTTGTGGTAAATTTTTTCTAACTTGCACATACATCTATTCATTTTCAGATAGCATTTCAATCTTAAACTATCGTTCCTTAAATTTGGCAAACTTTCAGTAATTCAATTTTTAAAGATAACATAGATGGTTTCTATTTGAAATGGTCGGACCATTGAGTCTTCCTTTAATACCTGATATTATTGGCAGAATGAAATTCAAGTTTATTTTCCTAATTGCGTCACTTGGACCGATAATATTTTTGACCCCTGCTTTGTATGCAAGTATTTGTAAAGACTCAAACAATTCAGGTTGCAACATATTGTTCATATATTGTTGTGCATTTGTAGTTTCGATAATTGCTGGTTTAATGTAATCTTTACTTTTATTTGTTATGTTATTCTACCTATCTAATTTAGCAAAAAGTAGAGAAAAAGTTATATATTATGGTTCATTTTTTTTTATGTAATCGATGGTCCTATTTAAATAGACATTCTCTTTAATGGCTACTTGGAAGTTTAATAGGGGAGATTTTCATAACCTATGATAATATGAGTGCAAATAATACCATATCTAAAGTCTTTGGAATCATTATAATAATGCAATTCTCAACAAGTTTAATCTATCTTACTATCCCAGAGAAATCTAATGGAAGATACTATAGCTTTTAGAAAACATTAATTCATTTCTTTAATTAGAAATCACAAAAACAATCAAAATTAGATACTAATTAGCAAGACATCAGAGAACTATTACTAAAATCATCGAGTTCAGATTATAATGATGATTCAAACAATACATTTAATGATACTGAATAAAGTGATAAAATTTCAACTCAATCTGAAAAATAGCAAAATGACTTACATCTATTTACATCCAAACTCTTGTAAAACTCCAATACAAAGTCAATCCTGACCTTATAATGCTTCTCAATTGAAGAAAGAAGCTTAATTGAGCTCTTAGAATCTTCATAAGACAATTAATTTTGCTCAAATTTTATATCTATAGATGAATATCAAAATCGATCTTACTTTTCAAAACTTTACATTACGTTAGATAAACTATACAAGGATGGTTTCTCATGGGTTCTCTTCTTATTATGTTTTATTGCCAGCATTTAATCATTTTTGTATATTTATTTCTTCCCTTTTTTTGCTTAACCAGATACTAAATAATTAGCAAATTAAGCTGCCTTAGTTTTATAAGGGTATTTATATGTTGGTGTTGGGGAATTGTTTGGTTCATTTGGAATAGGAATGCTTGGAGAATCTAAAGATAAGATAAAGTAATTTACATTTAAATTGTAGTGCTCTAATTTATATACTTTATGTATTCTAATTTGGATGCTTTGTAGCTTGGACTTCTTATTTCTTGAAATATGAAATATTAATCTTAGTATTCTCTATCACAACAGGATTTTGTGATTCATCAATGACCTCTACTGTTATTTCAGTCTTGACTTTGAGATTTCCTAAAGTAATAACATATTGTTATAATAGTATATTTATTTAGTGGACCTGATGTACTTTATTTATTCCTTATCATTTGCAGTCCTAGCTTTTATATTTATATCTTGCAATTTTGATAACAATACTTTTCTATCCTTAATTTTACTCTAAACTTTTGGCTTTCTAGGGCTACTTGCAGTTTATAAAATCAATCACTTAATTGAAAATAATTAAATTAAAGTAGTTTAATGATTTATTATTAATAAATAATATCTATTAAATTCTCTTACAAGATATATTTAATTGTAATTCATAATTTAAAAACAGTTATTCTCATACTCTAAATTGTAATATCATTTATTCTCAACACATATATAATAGAGGAAATCTTTAATAATAAATTAGTCGTAAATAATTGATATTATAATTTCATGATTAAGACTTTAAAATTAATAAGTACTCTATATTTATAATATTATATATTATTATAATAAGTTAAATACAAATCATTTTTATTTCTTTTTCAATTAGGAGTTGATAACAGAGGCCAATTTAACCATTTCACTTGTATAAGCAGAACTAATTTAATTAACATTTAACTGGGCATTTTCTAATTTGTTTCTCATGTTCATAATTTCGTGTAGAGGTATCATACTGGTAATCCTTGAAAAACTATAAAAAATCCTTACGGCTTCTAAGCAAAAGATGATTTTTCTTGGACCTCAGTTTCAAATCGAACTGGATATATTTTTCTATCCTCACTTATTGGTCCATTGAACTATTAATTGTTATTAACAGATGCAAGTCTCATTTGTTTTTATGGCAATGTAAAATTAAAGGTCCCTATCTTAGAAATTCTATTATTTTCTTAATAGATTACTACTATTGAATGCCTGAAGCTCTAGTTGGAGAACCGTGATCAACTTTTGATTTTAATGGCGAAGCACTTTTTTTATTTGAAAATTCCTTTAATTTAGTTTGTAATAAATCAAAACTTGGATTTCTATTACTCACTATATTCAATACACAATTTTATTATTCTTTTTAGGAGATGAGGGTTAAGTATGTTAAGATGCTACAGGCGATTTTCCATATAAATCATTTAGTTTTTCTCTGTATATTTTGATATTAAACTCCTCAAGGGGCTTGCATGGAACAGTCTTATCTTACTTTCAAAAATGATGCAAATTTTTACTAAGTTGATGTAGCGAGACATTGTTATTATTTATGAATAAATTTTATTTAATTACTTTACTGTTATAAAATAAACTCTTTCTCATAAAGATATCATTTAATCAATTTATTCCCTTTTTCTCCAAATTCACTAAGATTGGCTCCATATTTATTAATTGTTTATCGATCTACATATAAATTGTCACCAATTTGAAATTCAATTATATTCGATTTATTAAATACTTATTATTTTGGTATGAAACAAAATTTTTTATAAGTCTTTTTAATTTAAGTAAAAATATAATTCAATAAATCCTATTTACTTATCTCTGATAATTTTTAATTCTATTAAAATGAACAAGTGAGTTGCTTTCCTAAGCTCACTAAATCTTATTAACCATAACCTTTTATTTTGAATAGAATGACATGTGATTATAATTTATCTATTGGTTTGCCTATTATTCAATGGATAATTTAAAGAAAGACTTCCATATTTATTCATTATCTATATCTCAAATAAATTTTGTTGAATAATAATAATACTAACTTTATTTAAATTAAGCTCCCCTTAAAAATATAACTCATCCAAGCCGCATTTAAATAGTAAGAATACAAATAAACATATTCAAGTTAAGATCATATAAATAATATCCTTGTATAATTAATTATGATTGAATCGATATATTTAAAGCATATTTATTAAATTTATTTAAATATAATTGAAAACTATTTGATTTTATTAGAGATTATGCAATATTTATTAATCTATTGTGTTATAATTAGGAAAATGTGGAAAGTAATTAATTTATAAAATTTGTCATTCATCTTCTTTCAATTTTGAATTAATTTAGATTTAATTGAAAAAAATAAAATTGACTTCTAACCCCCTTTGTATTATTAAGTAGTATTGTAAGAGTATTTGTAGATAGTTATTTTCACATTCTCTCAAATTTTATAGTATATCACTATAGCTTTATTAATCGCTTCATTTTTATTAAAATTAATGAATTATGCTTCATAATTAGACTATTATCTATTTAGGGTTAAACTAAGATTGTTCAACAATAATTTTTAGAGCTAATAGGATTTATTAGGTTTTTCTTTCATTCGCGGATGGTAATAGTATATGTGGCAATTGAATTTCTTTTGTAATGTACTTGTCGCTAGCTCATCATATTGATTTGATATGAGTAGAGTATTCATTTGAAATTGCTATTGGATTGATGCAAGTTGCTCTTCCATTTAACATTTAACATTTAATTAATTTATTTAATGCAACTTCCAACTTTTGGAGAAGTGTTTTTAACAACAGATGATGTTCAGGGAGGTTTGGAGAACTTGAAGCTGTTTAAGGGAAAACTAATTAGCAGTTTATGTGGTGGTTGTAGGAAATTGTTTGTAATTGAAGAAGGATTAGATAATCAAGGGTATGAATGTAATTATATGTAGGATAATATCAACATTGCATTCACCTGAGCATGACGAGTATGATTAAACATTTTCACAAGATTCACATAATTTATAATCATTTGATTTCAAAGGATCAATCAAAACAATAGTGACTGGGAAAAAGCATACAGTTTTCTTAAGTGATTAAGGAGATATTTATAGTTATGGTTATGGAGAATATGGAGCATTGGGACATGGTGGAATAATAGAGTTACCAATACCTAAGAAGATTATACGAATTTCAAAGGTTGATACAATTGCTTGTGGCGAGTATCATACTTTAGCATTAAGTAATGGAGATTTATTTGCATGGGGAAGAGGGTTTGAAGGATAATTAGGAATTAGAAAGGACGTTGAAACAGCAGCATCTCCTATGTTTTTAAGTTACTTTTATAAGAACAAAATTTAATTGATTGCATGTGGAGCCTATCATTCACTGGCTGTAGATTAATAAGGAGCATTGTATGGTTGGGGAGAGGCTAGATTTGGTTAATTGGGAACAGGTAGAAAGGTTTCTGAACAATTGCCATCTAGAATAGACTTCCCGCCTGAGTAGCCAATGAATTAGAGTGAGTTAAGAGTAGGTAAATTCTTGCCTTAAGAAACTTCCTTTTAAGTAGTTTCTATTTCAGGGGGATATGGACATTCTGCAGCTGTTACATCTACAGGGGAATTATATACTTGGGGGTTTAATCAGAGAGGACAATTGGGAAATGGAGATAAAGATAAGAAGAGTAGTTATTATCCAAAAAGATTAATGCAAGATATCAGTGGAATTTAATTGCCTGGTTTTAATAAGGTTATGTGTGGATATTACACTACATATGCTATTGATCAAAAAGGAGGTCTTTGGAGTTGGGGTGGAGGTAATCTTGGTCATCAAAATGATAAATTAGTAGATTTACCAAGAAAAATAGTATTAGAGGATCGCAAATTCACTAACATGTATGCAAATGGATAAGCTGCAGCCTTCTTTGCTTCTTTAAGAACAATCTCTATGAAACCTAATCATGGACCTTCTACTGGAGGCACCATTATTAGTTTGATTGGTACAGGATTCTGTGATACTGGCAGATAAAGTGCAAGATTCAAATTAGGTGATTAATATACTGAGGTTGGATGTGAATATGATTCTTTAACTGACAGTTTCAGATGTACAACTCCAAATTTTGAAGAACATCTTGATAAATATCCAGTTGAATGTGTAGTCGAGGTCACTCTTGATGGTAATGTGTATGTTGAATGTGAGTAGAAGTTTCTAGTGTATTCATCCAAAATTGTTATTTCTTCACTCTAACCTAAATGTGCATCCATCTAAGGAGGAACAACACTCATTATCAATATCAATATAGATGATCTGACTGCCTCCTATATGAAACATTTGAATGTTGGATTTCAACCAAGAAATAAGAAGAAGGAAGATAAATCCGCTATGAAATAAAGCACTAACAAACCATTGAATCCTTTGGATCTCAGTATCAATGATCCTGAATTAGATAAAGAAAACTGGATGTGTGTTGAAGGCTTTTATGAAAAGGGAAAGATCTCTTGTACTATCCCTAATGTAAGTTAATTACAAACAGACAGTCTTAACTTTAATGTCGATGTAAGTATCAATGGATAATAATTTACTGGAAACCCTATGGTCTTTAGATTTTATGATATTTAAATAAAGGAATTACAACCAGATAATGTTATGTCTGAAGGAGGAGCTTCTGTTAAAATTATAGGTGATGGCTTTTTTGATACAACCAATAAAAGAGTGATCTTTAAAACTCTATTTGGAGAAAGACTCATTGAAATCATGTGGGATAAGCAAGATAGGTTTTATTCCTTTGTTGCTCCTCCTTTATCATGGCTCTTAGGTGGATAACAACCTACTCCAGAGTTGCTTAATGCTGTTAAAGCCAATGGAGTCACTGCTTTATTAACACTTTCTGGTATTGAATGGATACCCATTGGAACATTCTATTACATTGATCCAGAAGTCTTGCGTCTTGGTCCTTTCGTTGTTGATGAGAAATTACCAGAAGAATAGAAGAAATTATTAATTCATTAAGAAGAATAGGAGGTCGACCATTTAAAGGATTTACAAGGAGCTGATTTATAAAAGAAGAAAGATGAAGTCTAGAAATAGTTGGAGGCTGAAGAATAAGAAATCAATTACTTCTTCAAGAAGGCTGGTCATTATTTGAGTGTCTATGGAGAAAATCTAGCCAATACTGAATCTCTTTTAGTTTAATTCATTTTCAACGGCAACATGGCTGTTAATTAAAAGGTACAAAATATTATTTATTAAAAGGCTATATTCAAAAATAAAAGCAAATTAGTAGTATAAATTCCTGAATTAGAGTTGCCGACAGGAATCCATGACGTTGGTGTGGAAATTACATTCAATGGCACCTCATTTAGTCATTCTGGAAAAGTATTTAAATATATGGCATTTGATAAATCGTTGAATGAACAGTAGAAATTAAAGTTGGAAGACGAGGAAATTAAGAAATTAAAAAAAACATAACCTAAAAAGAAATGATTATTATATATTTGATCAAAATAATGAGATATGTTTTAAATAATATTTTATTAATTGAATATAAATAAAAACAAGAAAATAAGACCAAAATATTTAGACATCTCTGATCCAATCAATTTTTAATTATTAAATGTATTCAACCTACAAGCACATCTTTAAACAAATGAATGATATTATGCAGGATCCCATCATTAATGAATTTTTATCAGTGAAATAGATTGAAGACAATATTCCTGACAGAAAGAACATTATCAAGTTTGGATTGATACTCAAATAATTAGATTAGTTTATGAAAGAGCAAATGGTCATTGAATAAAAAATAAAAGGCAAATTATTGGCCATCATCAAATATGACAAGTCTTTTCCTAAATTTGTGAATTTCATCTAAATAATTAATGATGAGTATACTATTGAATTTTCATAAGCACATCTTGATGAACTAAGTCATATCACTGACAGTCATACTGACGACTTGTACACCTTATAAGATATCATATACGAAGTTGTAAAAAGAATTAAAACCAGAGTCAATATGGAGCATCTCAAATATTTGCTCGATTAATAAATTTAGCATTCAATATCAACTAAACTCTATCAAATTAATCAGCCTCCAACATTAATCTATTTGTTATAGCACAACGAGAGAATAGTCTTCATTTTAATTGCTGTTTGTAATCAAGAGCAGATTCCCTTGCCTTGCTTCATTAATTGTTTGTATTTGACTGGAGATCAGATGAAATTGAGAATAGATTAGAATCTAGAAAGAACCATATTGTCAATTGTGTAAGTAAAAAAGGTGGCTGAAGAATTGGGTTATAACAATGTATCATTAGCAGAACAAGGACTTCTAGAACTCAAATTACAATATTATAAGTAGTATTTAGAGATACCTGAATAAGATTTAATCGATTCAACATTATCCGTTCTTGTAATGAAAGGAATAGAAGTAAATTAAGTGCAAATAAGAAATTTGTTGACTCAAACGTTGAAAATTTAGAATTGTCCTTAAATCAATCGATTGAAAACTCTATTTAATCAATTATTAGAGACATCATAACAAATGACAGAGAGAAGACAATAAAATAGAAATCTCAAAGTCAATATTGTTATTGTCTTGAAATAAGTTATTTTGAAAATGATAAAGGATAAAACAGGATTCCCATAAATTATAAATTTGATGAAATTAAGAAATGGAAACCTTAAATTTGATGCAACTGATACAGTGCTAAGGAAATACTTTTAATATATTTAAAAACCACTTGTTGAACTTTATAGTGTTACTAGTTTCACTCAATTAAACAACTTTTGTAGAACTTCAGTATTAAATCCAACAGAATAGTGTGAGGCTGAAATAATTGAGAAAATGCTTGAATTAGTGTATTAGGAGCGTTCAAAATATTTGGTTGAGTTAAAGAGTATTTTTGAGGAGTCAAAATAAACTAATAACAGTTTACTTATGATACTCAGTATTTGTCAAGAGAAATCAAATAAGCCTATTGAAAAATCGGACAAAATTGAGATTCTGTTTTAGATAAAAGTGTTGATAGAATAATTGTTGTCGTATACAGAAAAAAACAAAATAATTGAATTGGATAGTGATGAAGAGTTAAAGAAATTATAGAAGATATGATATGATCACTCATTGCGATTGAATTATAATTTATATAAATATTTTATTTACAGCAAATTTATAATATCAATATAAAAATCATTAAATTAATTTGTTAGGAAGAGCATAATTACACATCTGCGAATTAAAATAAATAGATTAGGATTAGGATTATGAGAAAAGCTTATGAATAAGATTATATTAATAATTAAAATGCTGGGTTATTATAATAGGATGAAGATGATTAGCATTATGGTTAAAAAAAGTCTATTAATTACATAAGACCAAGACCATTCCCACATGAAAATAACAGGGAATGTAAGCTAGATGTAGTATGTCATGAAAATGAATGAAGAATTTTATAAAAGTTATGCTGTTAAGAATGTGCACATTTTGTTCATCCAAATCATAAAACTGATAGTTTAGATTGGTATATTAATCACATAAGAGAAAAGATTAAGCGTAGACATGGAGTGCAATAAACTACAACTCATGAAATCTCGATATTGAAGAGTGAACAAAGGAAAAAGAGGATGAAATATATGAAATACATAATCAAATAATTGAAAAAGGTTGAAAAAGAGTGTAGATCTATAGAAGATACAACAGAATCGAAGATCAAGATCAAGTTGAGTTCCACCTCAAGAAAGGAGGCATTTGATAAAATGATAAGACTACTAAAACTTGTGAGACATCAGAATTTAGATTAATTTAAATAACATCATTAAGAATTTTTGGTTAAAGATGAAGTTGATTAATAAATGGCACTTCAATACAATGAAGAAAGAGAAAGGAATTACAAAGGCAGATAAGTGAAATTGTGGATTAATTCTTTTTAGCAGATGAAAGAGAAAGATAAAAATTACAACAAAATTAATCCTTATAAACATAATAATAAGAAGAAATAAAGGCATTGAGATTGACAGGTGATCTATGGGAAAGAAATATGAATAAACTAGCTGGTGCTTTGAAGCGTTTTTCAAAACGCATGTTATCACAAAGTAAAATGAGTATTCGACCAAATTCTTCTACTCATAACATTGTCCTGGTTGAAGTTGATTTAGCAACAAATGAAGATGATCCAACATAAACTCCTAAGATCTTATAAATTTTACCATTAAATGCTGAAAACTTGATTACAGTGCATCCTAATGAAATTAAATTATGGAAATATAGTAAATGTTATTTAGAATTTAAACCAATTGCTCCTTTGCCTTTTTTAAAATTAAAATATGTATGTGTTGCAGATAAGAAAGATGAATTTGTGGTTCTGTTTGGTGATAATTCTATTATGTCTATTTCAAGTAAGAGCATGAATTCTAAAAATAAACAATTCATATGTCCTAAATAAGGTATGACACTCTATAGAATACTAATTAGTCCATGTTAAAACTTTTTAATTGCATCAGGAGGATGTAAATAAAATTGCTTTTATGTGATAATTTGGCATTTTAATGAGATATTAATATTCATTTCCAAATGAGGGTGATTTATTGATGAGTGAGACCAATCAGCATATATTTAGATGCAATAAAAATAAAATTGATGTTTTTGGTTTAATAGATGGAGTCAAAAAGTAGACGTTATAGCTATAAAATGTAAGAGATTGTATAGAATAAGCAACAATTTTACACAACTTTTAGGAATAAGATACCTTGTGTGTTAGTACTAATAGAGGATTTTATGTATATACTTATGATGATAATGTTGTTGAGAATAATTATAAATTAGTATATAGCTTTTCTCAAACTTGCCATTGCATTTTCCATGAATTCTATTAATATGGTTTGGAAGAAGAAGGGTTTATGCTTGTCGTTTTAGAGAATAATGAAACAAAAGTTAAATTTTAAGATTTGAATAATAAAATACTTTTATAAGGAATACAATTTGATGATTAAATATTAACAGGCAAATTGATATTTTAAAGAGAATTTTAGAATCAACAATTGGTATTGTTATTAGGGTTTGAGAGTGGGAAGATGAGAGTGTTAAAATTTATTAAGAAATGATTATTTATAATATAATAATATATCATGACTTTAGATATTTATATATTTGTGACTTGAGTTCTTAAACAACTTCCTTTTTGCAACGATTATCATAATGTTATTCTTGCTCTTTGTATTAATCACAAAAATATCGAAAAATTTGTTAAGCATATTATGATGATTCATCTCCTCTCTACAACAAAATTATGCAATAGTTCAAATAGATCAAATAGTCTCTAATCAATAATCAATACTGCATTATACTTTTCTTTATCAAGCTCCAAGGCTCTCTCAAATGATCGGCATGCATTCTGGAAATCATTCAATTTATTTAAGGCTATTCCTAAATACATATATGATTAGGAATCATCTGGATTTAAAGTAATTGCAGTTTAAAAGTAATGAAATGCTGACATATATTATTTTTCATATAGATGTACTAAACCCATATTAAAGTGGATTGTAGACTCAAAAGGATCATAATAAATTGCCCTTTTCAAACTAATTATTGCTGGAAGAATTTCCTGTTTCCCATAATAACACATGGCAATATTATTCCAAACTTATGCTGATGTCGGATGTATTGCTATTAGCTTTCTGTAATATACAAGAGCCTCATCATAGCTTTCTTGATCCTGCATTATTGACCCTAGACCCAGCAATGCTAAATTATATATGCATATATACACTTTGTATCGGTTGCAGTAACGCTTTCTAAATACCTCTTGGCTTCTTGAGTTTAACCCATCCTCAAAAGCAATACACCAAGCAATGCCTTAAGTTCATTATTTTGTGGTTATGAATTTAGAGCAGTCTTATAAACTGCTAAGGCTTCATCGTACTTTTCCAAGGACAAGTAAAATTTTCCTAATCGATTATAGGTTGTTTCATTAATTGAGAGTTCAAATGCCCTTTTATAATTTATAAGTGCTTTATCAAAATCTTTTTAGGCATAATAGCAATTTCCAATAGTATAAAATACTTCCCAATCATTCTTTTTCAAATTTAATGCCTTCTAAGCAACATCTAAACTAATCTTGAATCTACCATCTGCATATTACAGATACTAATACCTAATTGTAAGTTCTTTGCAATAGTTTTTAGGACTTCTTGATCTTATTCATTAAATGATAAAAACTTCTTGAATGTCTCAGTTGATTTGGAAAGCTACCCAGTCATCTTAAAAATATATCCTTATATCTAGTTTGCATATTCATGAATATCTCCATGTTCTTAAGTTAGTTTTTCAATTAATTCTTAAGCTGATTTGAAATCCCTAATCACAAAATAATTATAAAGCAATTAATTATGTTTGTATCTATTTATGATTCTCTGTGGTTTTTTTAGTATTAAAGATTCTTAAACTTACTAAACCTATCCTTCCTAATTCATAAAGTATATTATATATATATATATATTTATATTCTCAAGAATAATTATATAGTAAATATTAATTGTTTGATAATTTAACCAAAACAAGTTTATTAGTCAGTCAGTTTCATCCAAAAATAATATATCAATGTTAATCAATTAAAATATTAACACCAAGTAGCTATCTTTTCAGGCTAATTAGGATAATTAGCTAATTCTCCTGTTGTAAAACTGTAAAAATTTGAGGGTTAACCTATCAAAATATTTCTATATTAATTAACGCTAAATAATATTTTTAAATTAAGACAATATCGAATTAGGTTAGAAGCTTTTTAAACTGACTATTAAAAGAGGTTATTCTACAAAAATTGTAATTAACTATATTACAATTAACGATAAATAAATTAAAAATTTTATCATGCTTTTTTTTTATCAAAATACTATGATAGTAATTTAAAAAAGGAAGCCATTGAGTCTAACCTATTCCAAATTTTATAAAGAAATTCAAAAAAAAAAATAGTGAAGTAAAATTTACATCTATTTGAATTATAACTACATTTCTTGATTTCTGAGAATTGATTTTCTGATTAAGAACATATAATCGTTTGAAGGCATACGTTAGAAGTAAGCAAGGACTTTGAGAAGACAAATCTTTGAAATTAAATTTATGTTTATTCATTTATAGAAAAGTGGTTTTTAAAAAATTTGTTTTTTTTAATTCTATATTTCAGACATATTTAGGCACTGAAATTGCGAAATTTGGTGAAAAAAGCATATAATATTAAGTTAAAGAGTTTTTGTCATTTTATTATACAAATACCATATTTTAATTAAATTTCAATAATTAATAATCATACGGTTTATTTGTTCAAGTAATATATTAATATGACCATAAAGACTTAACAAACATGAAGTTAAGAACCATAAAACTGTTAAATTGTATTTGGATATCACACTGAAAGAGTGAGATGTTATTTCATCATAAATAAAACTCGAAGATATTAAATAAATCAATTTAAAAATCATATTGGAAAAGATTTGATAAATGAGAACAGATCGCTTACTTGGCCGATGAAATTTTCTAAAATTACTTTGTATTCTTCTTCAATGCCAACATTCTGTAATTAAACACTTAATTCGTGATAATTGCTTTAAGAATTCTTATTTTTCTTCGGAGCTTCATGGGAAACATAAAAGAGACTTCTAAATAATGATGATAAATAATACTTAGGATCGAAGATTTCATTTTCTCTGTCTCTTAAGTGAGTATAGTATCTATTTTTCAATTCATGTTTAGATCTTTTCGGAAAATTTCTTGCAATTGCTTCAAACCTCTTTCCAATCCTAATCACTTGCAAAAGAAGTAATTAATCCTCCTCTAAAGTAAATTGTTTGGCCTTTTATTTTTTATGAATTGGTTTCTTTTTTAGTTGAAGATTTGGCTTTTTATCTTATTTTCGACACCCACAAGTTAAAGATTCATCGTTTTTGTTTAGTATTAAAATGTCTGTTTCTGAATTATTTGTTTCTGAATGCATTGATTTCAAATTAAATTAATTAAAGTTCTTCAGATAAATATTATTGCTATATAGATAAGTTGTTATGTTATAGATTTAAATTTACATTAATATAATTTATTTCAAAGTAAATTTTATAAGAAATTTGGCATCATATAAAATTAGATTTCTAGTGCTGAATGGTGGATGTTTAGTTAAATAGATTGTAAATTGCTGATATTTCAATAAATAATAAAGAAATATTAATTTAGATATCCTTTTTTCATACATAAACAAAAATAAGAGTTAATGAATCTTCGCTGTTGTTTTTAACATGAAAAAGTACTGTAGCTGATGAATGGCATTTTATATAAAATATGATATTCTTAAATTTATTTTTAATAAATATAAAAATAAAATATTAAAAATATTTAACTTTATTTAAAACAATGAATAGCCAAAAGGTAAAAGAATATATAATTCAGGTTAATTTATGTTTGAATAGTTTAGTAAATTGCTTTCTGATAATATACTTAAAATAAGTTTATTTTTATCTCATTTCATTTATGCTATAAAGTTTTTTTGATTAAATGGCGCTAAAATCATATTGGAGGATAATGCTTTAATATATATATTGAAATCAAAACTCTATATCTTCCAAAATTAATCAAAACTATAAATAGCTTCTAAATTCATTTATAGTAATATATTATAAACAATAAATTCTGAATAAAAATTGCATAAAATAAAATTATTATGACACAGTATTTTATCAAGTAAATTGATACATTATATATTCTAATGGATTAAATCTAAATTGAAATCAATATTTTAGATTATAATTGTTAAGATTTCCTAGAAAATATTGAAAATTTTATATTTATATATTTCAATATTGAAATTATAAGTTAAAAAATTTTATCAATTAAAATGATTTAGTTTTGTAATTTATTAGCAATATAAATGCCTGAATCTAAAATTATTAAATTTCATTTCATAAGAGAATTTCCCTATATGATGATGAGGTAAGTAACTAAATAAATAAAAATTAGTGGAAGTGAAATATTATTCTATTTTAAAAATTCGACACTTGAGGATATTCAGATTAAAAATTCATATCATATATATAGAGGGGGTATATAAATTCAAAATTTTGGTAATATATGTGAATAAAAACAAACAATTTGTTATATTATATTGAAATTAATTATATAAAAGAAATGAATCCTCCTTAAAAAAAAAAGAAAATAAAGTGTAAAGATCATTAAGATGAAGATATTATTCAGATTTGCAAGAGTCAAATTTGCGAAGTAGACTGGAAAATTAGTTGTATGAGATGTTTAAAGGATGTTGACCATTTAAGCTGTGATTCAATTTCGATAAAAGATGTTCCGTAGCATGTAGAAAGCCATAACAAACTGTTTGAAGAAACATAAAGAAATCTCAATAAAGTGGAAAAAAAATTTATTGAAAATATAAAATTTATAAATGAAGTCCTAGAGGGGTATAAAGTTGATGAAAGCTTCAAAGTCATTTCTTCTTTGGAGGACTTAAATTATTTGGGAAAAGTAATCACAAAATTTCCAACAGTCTATTATAAAATAAAAGAAATTTCAGAATCGATTTAAAAAGTATTAGAAAAATGCTCTATTCAAAAAATTGACACATTAAAATAGTTTAAGTAAGATAACCTGTAGGCTACAATGATTCAGAGAAATACCCAAATATTATCATAAACTCAATAGAATTAAATGCAAATAAACCTTGAAGAAACTACTATTAATTAACAAGATCTTATAAATGATTAATTAGAGGTGCTACTAAAAAAAGGAGAAGAAAACATGACTTCGTAAAATTATTAAATAGCAATAAACTGTTTTGAACAAGTTCTTTCATAAAGGCCTGAAAACATCGAAGCCAAATCTAGTTTAAGTATATAAATATTAAATTAGTAAATGCTCTAAAAGAAATGAATTATTTTCACTCCTGTTTTATTCTTTAAGAAAAATTAAAAGAAAGGGATCCTTTAAATTTTGACGCTGTTTTCTATAAAGGTAATGCAGTATTTTTGTAAATTAGGATTAAAATTTTATCTAAATTAACAATACAGTTAATCTATTGCATATATCTCGCCTAAATTAAACAATTTTTCAGATCCAAATTAAGAAAAACAATTATTAAAATTGCTTTGTAAATTTTATTATAATCAAAGGCAATAACTATATGGAGAATAATTAATTTGTTGATGCTAGAAAAATATTGAAATAATTAGCATCAAAATAGGATAATGCTTTTGATGTTTTTTAAGAATTTGGTAAAGAAAATGTAATATATTTCAAAGCAAAATGTTATTTATTGGAAGGTTATTTGGAGGAGGCTGAAAAAAGTTTAAAGAAAGCAACTGAACTAAATAATAATGATTTCTAAAATATTATAATTTAAAGTAAGTTATTAATTTATTTAAGTTCAAATATTTAAAAAAAAAAAAGAATACAAATAAAGTTTGGATCTTATAAATTAATAATTAAATCAATAAATAAGAAATAAGGATAAGAAGAATTTAATGAAATTGAAAAGTATTGATAATATCTATTTTTAGCATTTATTCTTCTTGAATAAAGAGAATATTAGGAGGCTATGGTCCATTGTTAATAGTTCCTAGAAAATTATGATGATGATATTGATATTTATTCAATTTATGGAAAGTGTTTATTGGAAAATAAGTAGTATCTATTGGCTATACATTTTTTTGAGAAAATATTAAGTTAAAAATAAAATCATTTGAAGCCTAGGATGGAAAAAGTAGTTTTATATAATAAGTTAGACTCGGCTTAATAAATTTTAAATTCATAAAATATTAATTAATAGAATTAATTGGATAAAAACTAGATGAATCAAATTTCTTCTAGAACTCTTAGAAATAGGTAATTGTAGTAATGTTCACAAGTTCCACCTTTTTAAGGAATGGATTATAAAAAATGGTTACATGAGGCTGGTAATTTCAAATTCAATTTTATTAGTCAATATTTTGATTGAATGCTCATACGCACTCACAGATACTTTTTTGGATGACTGCATTAGAAGTTTTCCCTTAGATGAGACGCTTCTAATTTGCAAAGCTCGATATTATCTCAAAAGTATTAATACTATGCCAGAGTACAAGATAAAAGCTACTTAACAGCTTTAAGGAGCATTAAATATAAATCGCCATAATAAAGAAGCTTAAAGCCTTTTAAATTCACTTAGACCTCAAACATCATTTGGTAGAGGGTAAACTTATAAATGATTTATATTAAAGGAAAAATTGTATATGATTTATAAATTTTAAAAGAATTTGTTATAATTAGATCAATTTAATTCATTTAGTGATTCTATTATTTGCATAGCAGTTGGCCTTCTCTCTGGGTATTCACTCACCATATTTATTATTAATTCAAATTCACTTGGATAATCATTAAATAATTATTAGGGTAACTTATAATCTTATGTAAGATTTTATATCAACCTAAATATTAGATATTATCTTACTTAAGCTTTTCAGAATTAGTTTGAAATTTCCATAACATCTCAAACAAAATAATCCCCAAAGCATAGATATCAGCAGCAGAACCAAATTAACCACCTTTGACTTCTGGTGCCATATATATTGATGTTCCTGAATTATTTATGTATTCTAAATTTGTTTCGAATGCTTGTTCTTCACCCTAATTTATTTGATTATTGCATAATCCTAATACTCCTATTTTAACTTCTTTCTTTGAATTGATAAATATATTCTGAGGTCTTGGATAATATATAAATATACTTTAAATCTCTGTGAATGAATTATTAATTATGCATATAAACAACTCCTTCTATAATTTATTTGAAGATAGATTTTATTAATTTTTAATCTTTTTTTCTATCAATATTTTCTATAAAATCTTTTAATGTAAAATCACATAATTCCATCTAATAATATTATTAATATATTACTTCAATAAATAACATAAATAATTAATATTATTCATCATTTTGATTAGGATTAAAATGAAATTTTCGCATAAGGGCTTAAATTTAGCTGCTAAAATCAGATGGGATTAAATTTCGTTTAGTTTTAGAGTTTTTAGAATTAGTTTATATTTATTTATCATTTTCAGTTCCACTATCTCCAACAATTTGCACACAATCATTTAGATGTGATATTTCATCAGTATTTTGAGATTACAATTAATCAATAAAGACATTGTTTTACATTTCTTATTGTTTTTCAGTAACTAGATCATGTAGTTTAGTTATCTCTTCAATCATTTCAGTACTTAATTCTTAAATCCAACTTGTATAATATCTTACGATATTTTTATGATTAATTTCTTAAAGGCCATTGATTTCACGGAATATGGGATGATCTCTCAAATTTATTTCATTTTAAACTTTGAAAAATATTCTTTTCACTGCATATTATTTGAGATCAACTATTTTTTGACATTTATAAACTTCTCCAAATGCCCCATTCCCTAAAACTGTTGGTGATGCATACAACTTCTCAAATTTACCATTCTCCAAATATTGACTCCAATCTGGGTTAGTTTATTAGATTCTATGAGTTTATTTCCTTCCACTATTTTGTTCAATATTATTAGACGTCTTAAGATTCTTACATTTTTCATTGCTTTTCATGAACTTTTATTATATTACATAATCTTCAAACTAATATAAGTCTTTATTTTTTTCTCTATGAACAAAATTATTATCAGTTTCATTCTTTTCCAAATTAAGTTATTCTTCTCTATCTTAAGAAATATCGGTGAGTTTTCTTTTATTTGATTGTTTGATGTCTGAAACAATATCCTAATTGGATGCATAAATATTTTGTCTTGGAGAGCTTTCTGTGCTGGATGTAGAATCTTTTTTGGGTAACTCATTCTATTCAGTACTCAATGCTAAGGAACTACGTTACAATATAGACTCTATACTTTTGCATGTCATCGCTGGCTAAGCTTTCTTTTCTGACATTAACGACCATATTTGTAGCTTTCTTGCTAAAGGCTTTGTACAAAATGTAAAATGTTATGCAGTATATCAGTAATAAGAGTATTAGGAACCACTCGAGATTGTCAAACATTAGCTACTTCCATTGATTGGTAGGTTGTTCATAGATTATTTCATGTTATTTAAACCAAGAAAACTCAACGATTTGAGTTCCAACATAGATTGATTGTTATTTTGACAGAGTTTATTTTTTTATCATTAGATTTATTATAATTTATATAATAAAAATAAACATAGAAGGAGTAATATATTGTGTTGAATGTTTTATAATTTATCTATTATTTAATATAATATATAGGCTATATGAATTAAATAACTCAGAAATAATTTAAATATCTTTAAATATGGGATAAGGATAATCTAAATTTTACGCAGTGCCAGTGGGAGAGAAGAAAGAAGGAGAAAGTCATATCTATCGAAATCCAAATAATACAGAGAAGCTCTTGGACAACTTCGAAGGAGAAACCACAGTTTAGGGTATTTTCTTAAGATCTTGCCGTAAATTTCCTAACAATAGATGCTTGGGTAAGCAAGTAGCCACAGGAGGGAATAGTAGCCATTATGTCTACAAAACCTATATTGATGTCAGAAATGTTGCAGAGTAAAATCTTAAATAGAAACTAGATAACTTGGGTCAGGTATAAAGAATTTAAACTTGATACCAAATCCAGTATAATACGAGGGATAAGAATTAAGAATGATAGGAATATTCTCAAAGAACAGAGAAGAATGGCTACTCTTAGATATAGCCAATACATTGTATGGAAATACAATGATTCCTCTGTATGACACTTTGGGATTGGAGAGCATTCCTTACATTTTAGAACACACTTAGATCTCTACATTGTTCATATCAAGTTCAATTGTTGAAACACTTCTAAAAGTTAAAGAATACCATGCACTTAAAAATGTAGTTACTTTTGATGAATTACCATAAGACACAATTTAAAAGGTAATAGTAAATAGTATCTATTTAGTTTGGTGAAAAAGGAATAAAGGTATTGAATTACGAAGAAGTATTGAATGCTGGAAAGGATAAAATACACCCATTTGCAGAAGTACATGGAAACGACATATTCACATTCAGTTATACATCAGGAACTACAGGAATGCCAAAAGGTGTTATGTTAAGACATGTGAATTTTGTAACAGTAGCAGGTGGAGTTGTTTATCAAGGAATTTAATTATATCCTAGTGATGTTTATTTGAGTTATTTACCTTTGCCCCATGTTTTAGAGAGAGTTGTAGTAACAGCCTTACTTGGATTCGGTTGCACAATATGCATGTATGGTGGGGACGTATAAAAAATTAATGTTGATATTCAATTGGTAAAACCAACTATTTTTGTGAGTGTTCCTAGATTGTATAGAAGATTATACAATACAATTAAAGAAAAAGCGGATAAAATAACAGGATATCAAAAAACATTATTTGAAAAGGGATTAGCAAGCAAAATGTATTATTTGTAAAACGGAGGACATGTTTAACACAAAGTTTGGGACAACTTAGTATTCAAAAAGACTAGAGAAGCTTTTGGTGGTAGAGTCAGACTAATGTTATCTGGATCAGCACCAATGTCACCTGAAGTTGTAGATTTCTTGAAATGTGTTGTGTGTGTTCCATTCCTTGAAGGATATGGTTAGACTGAAGGATGTGGCGGTTCATTCATTAGTAGAGCTGATGATCCTATTAGTGGGCATGTCGGAGGTGTCTTCTCAAACATCGAATTTAAAGTTGTTGATGTTCCATAAATGAACTATTTCAGCACTGATAAAGATGAACAAGGAAGACCTACTCCCAGAGGAGAAATCTGTAATTAGTCAATCATTATTTTTAGGCATTAGAGGAAATGGATTGTTTGCAGGATATTACTAAGAACCTGAAAAAACAAAGGAAATGATTGATGCTGACGGCTGGATGCATTCTGGAGATATTGGATTGATCAGACCTGATGGATCTTTAAAGATTATTGATAGAGTTAAAAACATTTTTAAGTTAAGTCAAGGTGAATATATTGCTCCAGAAAAAGTTGAAGGAGTCTATTTGAAGGTCAAAGGCATCGCAGAAGTATTTGTTTATGGAGACTCAACCAAAAGCTTTTGTGTAGCTATTATTGTTCCTGAAAAACACCTTGTTTTAGACTTAGCAAACACTTTAGGAATCTAAGGTACATTTGAATAGTTGTGTGGAAATGATAAAGTAAATAAGTACTTTTTTGATGAGATGGTTAAATAAGTATACATAATATCTTATCTATTAGGGTAAAGCAGAAAAATTGAATGGCATGGAAAATGTAAAGAAGATTTTCATTGAACCAACCTCCTTTATTGCTCATGGTCTAACTAGTAACACACTTAAGGTGATGAGACATAAGGCAAGAGAACATTTCCTTAAATAAATTGAGGATATGTATAAAGGAAGCGAATGAGTATGAGAATAAACAAACAAAATACAATATAATTATGCGTTTCTTCTATTCATTAATCCATAACAGATTCAATCTATATCATAAACATATCTGCAATAATTTATAAAGTGTAAATATTTTGAAATGCTAATTCCATAAATTTCACTTCCAAACTTGGATTAATTCTAATTCATAACATTTGTAAAGAATTTTTGTACATATTTTTGATCTATTTTCAACTTTCAAATACTAGCGATTAATTATTCAAATTTTCTGCCATTAATAAGCTTTCGTTTCTTAAAATACTTAATTATATAACTCATTAAAATTGCATTAAATTTAATATAAAACTGCTCAATAAAGAGTGGAATACAGAGATCATTTTATTGGATGAAAATATACATTTCACCAAAATTATTCAACTGATTTAATAATACCTGACTTTGTTTATAATAAAATATTTTTCGGTTAAATCAGTAATTTACACTATTTAAAGAAAAAATAAATAGAAAAGATATTTGAAAGAGTATCATGTATTTGTATGAGGAGTTTATATTCTAATAATTATTTTCTTTGTTAGAGATTTCTTCCAGAAAAAATAAATGTTGTTAAGTTTTATAACTTGCACAAAAAGTTATGAGTATTTTGATTTTAGAGCAAAGTTTGAGTCAAAGTTAGACTAAGCTGAGAATGAAAAGTTGCTATTTTTGATTAATAATTTACATAATTTAATTAAATAATGGGAACATGTTGCGGTACGCAAGGTTAATTGTAAATTGTTATGCCGAAATTTGAACTATCCTTCCTGAGTGTCTACACCTAAAAAGCTATTTTAATACAAAGGGCTTACAGATGTATTTTGGGTTTAAACAATAAATAGAGTTCAAGAATCGGAAGAGACGACCAACAGTTCCAGTATCTATTACAAACGACAGCTAGAGAAGTCATTAGGAGCCTATTGAAATTGCAATTGTTCATTAGTAACCTTAAGATGAAGTTGCATAGATGGAATAGATAAAAGAAGTCCCTATTATTGTAGATCATTCTCCTCCTGATGGTGTCAAAGTAGAGAGAAAATAGAGTGAATATCCTGCATCGATCAATTCTTTGATATTTCGAATCGGGAACTTTAATTATAAAGAGTATTTAAAGAAGGAAAGCTAAAACTATGAGGAGGAAGAATTGAGTGCAGCCTTTTTAGACCCATATTTACTTGCCGATGGAACAATATATTTAGGTTAATGGAAATTGGGTAAAAGACATGGAAAAGGCAGGGCAATTTTTCAAGACAAAAGTGTATATGAAGGTTTTTGGAAAAATGATTAAATGGATGGTTATGGTAGGTTGATTTTTGTGACTGGAGATTATTATGAAGGAGAATTCAAGGAGAATAAAGCAAATGGATTTGGGAAATAAGTGACTTCATTAGGGTATTCCTATGAAGGCTATTGGGTTAATGATAAATAATAAGGAGATGGGAATGAAAAGTTTTCAGATGGAACAAATTTCAAAGGAAAATTTGTGGATGGAAACAAAACAGGTTTCGGAGAATTTGTTTTTTCAGATGGATCCAAGTATTAGTTCAGCTAAAAAAAGGTATAAGGGTTAAATTGTTAATAATAAATTTAATGGAAAAGGAGTGTTTAACTTTCCAGATGGCCGTAAATATGATGGATACTGGAAGGATAATTAAATGGATGGATATGGGACATTTACTTGGCCGGATGGTAGATGCTATGATGGATATGTAAGTTTAATTATAATGATTAGTATGTGAAAGATAAAAAACATGGATTTGGGGATTTCACATATGCCGATGGGTCAATGTATAAAGGCAACTGGGTTGATGGCAAAGAACATGGATAAGGAACTTTCCATTCAAAAAGTGGATTATATAGAGAAGGGGAATGGATCAATGGCAAAAGAGTAAAATGGATTTCTACATACTAAACTTCCTGAATACAAAAAAGAAGATACTAATTTATTTCTTGTTTTTTCTTTCAAAATTTTTAATTATTATTAGATTATATTTATGCCTCATATTAAGTTGCCTAACTTTCGACTTGGTATTTAACCATCAGTTAGATCATCTTATAAAATGGACAAATTGACTCCATCATAAAAATTAGATCTGGTAGCAGCTCGTATATTTGGAATTTCCTTTGGTGGTAATTTGAGAAATGGAATGAAGGCTATTAAGAGATTAGATTCAGGCGAAAATAGAGCTCGATAGTATAGTGTCCCTGTATGGAATCCAGCGTAATGATTTATAATATCCTAAAAGATAATGGTTTCCATTTATGACATAATGGAAAAAACTTGAATTCAATAGGAAGTTAGTAGATGGTAGAAAAATGAGAATTATGATGAGAGGTGTTAAAATTGGAAGATAGAAGGGAGGTGAAAAGATATCTATCCTTAACATTTATGAACGCAAGAAGGCTAGCATGGAGTGATTTATAATATATATAAAAAGAAATAAGAGAAACTATTTATTATTTATTTTAAAATGATATCATTTATAATAACAATGGCTTTCATATTTAACACAACTGCAATCAACATCAACTAAAAGAAAAAATGCGATTGCATATCATACCTAAATGATTTTGAATGCAATTTAAATTAATAATGTATGTGGATCAACTCCGCTTGTTAAACCAAAACATGCTCTTAATTTTATTATCCATTTTAATGTAAGAGTTCGCAAGGATGCTTTTACAATCCTAAGGATAATACTTGTGGAGTTTATGCAGAGTGTAGTCAATTGACTGCAACATCCTAATAAGATTGTGAGTCGCAATCATACTATTGCGGATTATATAATACTACATCGAAAGTATGCTAAAGCTTGCCTCTGAATGCATGTCCCCAATATACAGTATAATAAGAATGCTTGTATTCTGGTTAAGGTTAATTATGTTTATGGAGTGATAATTAATGTTAAGATTTTAATTGCTCTCTAATAAATACTTAATCTTAGTGTTAAACCTATAATTTATATTGCACTTGGATGATTAACACTCAATAATGTGTTACAGCTACCTGTGATAATAAAGCTCCATCCGAATGTACATTATTTTTATCCAAAAATGGTAATAACACTGATATTTAACCTTGTTATGTTGATTATTCAGCAACACCAGCAAAATGTCGGGATGCTTCATTGTCTGATTTATCGGCATACACATGCAGCTTAAATACATTGAATTATGCACTATGGAATAATGGGAACTTGCATAGTGGAAGTTGTGAACTTTGCTATGCCCCTTTAATTTAAATCATCATTCTAGCGATATTAATTATGATTTAATGAAATTATTATTATACAAGTTATGATTTATTCTTTTTATAATATTTCATTTTATTCTTAGAATCTTCTCTGGGAGCTCTATAAAACTTTCCTTATTTTGGGGTTCTGATGTAATAAAATTTAATTATGATTATTTTTAGAAAGTTCTGTTATAGGTTTGCCTAAGCCATATAAGAATCCTAGTAACAAATCTCTAAATATTCAAACCCAGACAGCATCCCTACAAAAATGGTTTTAAAAAACATAACCCTCTCTGAGTAGCTTTCAATCTAATAGCTCTCTATCTTGACTGATATTGACCAAAAAGAACTAATCAGAACAATAAATCAATTTTCTAAATAACCTGTTAATTATACTAAAATAACTAAAGATCTTATCGAACCGATTTTGCCATTATATAATTTAAGCTCCTACAAAGAAAATCCAATTACAAGACCACCAATTATAACTATTATGGGGCATGTTGATCATGGAAAAACTACATTATTGGATAGACTAAGAAATTCAAATATAGCTGAAGGAGAAGTGGGGGGAATAACATAAAAAATTGGTGCTTTTCATGTAAAAGTGGGAGACAATTAAATCACATTTATTGATACTCCAGGACACGAGGCATTTTCTAATATGAGATAGAGAGGAGCTGAGTTTACTGATATGATTATTTTAGTGGTATCTGCAGCAGATGGAGTTTAACCTCAAACCAAAGAAGTCATCTAAATTGCTTCCTAATTAAATATCCCTATTATTGTTGCCATCAATAAAATCGATGTTCCTAATGTTAATCCAGAGGATGTTGAATTAGAATTATTGGAGTGTGGTCTTGATTTGGAATCTTAAGGAGGAAATATCCCAGTTGTACATATAAGTGCAAAAAATGGGAAGAATATTGATTTATTATTGGAATTGATTCAATTTTAAGGAGAGCTCTTAGAATTAAAGGCAGATCCTACAGTTCCTGCTTAAGGAGTTGTTCTAGAAGCAAGATAATCAGAATTGACTGAAGAAAGAGGATCTACAATTATTGTACAAAAAGGAAGTCTCAAAATTAATGATATAATTGTTGTTGGCAATTAATATGGAAAAGTTAGAGTAATGAGAGATGACAGAGCAAATACAATGTAGATAGCAGGACCTTCAAGTGCGATTGAAATTGTATTTTATCATTTTTATATTTTAAGATTGGATTAAAGGAGATTCCTTAGAGTGGTTCCAAATTCTTTGTTGCAAAGAATGAATTAATAGCTCAATTAATTGTAAATAAAAGAAAAAAAGAAGCAGAATTTAAATAACTATAAAATGCAGAAATGATTGATGGATCATTTGGAAAGATTAAATTTTAAAATAAACATGAAAAGCGAGATGTTTATGGTGATACTAAGCATCTTATAGAGAAATATAAGGAAATTTAAAATATGTTGAGAGAAGAAATAGAATCAACTGAGGATCCAGAAATCAAAGAAGCTTTGGTAGAAAAACTTAGATAACATGAATTATTCTCATCTTAAATGATTAATCTTGCTCCAGATACATAAGTCTTAAAACTAGTGATTAAAGGTTAAGATTTTGGAACTTTAGAGACTCTTATAAAATTAGTGAATCAATTAAAGGAGAAGGAGAATGCTGAGATATTGATACTTTCATCAGGTGTTGGAGATGTAACCTAAAAAGACTTTAAGGATGCTTAATTGTTTGGTGCTACGATAGTTACATTGAATTCCAATGTTCCAAATGATATCATTAGATAGGCTTAATAAGATAAGATAGACATAGTCTAGCATTAGATTATCTATCATTTAATTGATGACTTAAAAACTCTTGTCACAGCTCCTAGAAATGCTAAAGTTAGTATTATTGGAACAGCCAAAGTATAGAATGTCTTCGATGTGAAACTCAAAGGGCAATCAAGAAAGATTTATGGTCTGACTGTCACCCATGGAATTTTGAATAAAAAATGCAGGGTGAGATTATTGAGAGGGGGGAAGGTTGTTGCTGCTGATCTGGAAATTGCCAATTTAAAGCACTTTAAAGAGGAGGTTGACCGTATAGAATCTGGGAAAGATTGTGGATTATCAATTATATCAAATGTTGAAGTGAAAGTTGGCGATGAATTTGAATGCTATAAAAGTTGATTATATTAATTATATGATAATTTTATAGTGTGTTTGAGTTGAAGCAGAAATTTATATTAGTTTTTCAGGAATCTGACTAGATCACTGCTTTCTTGCCCAAAAAATAGAATGATTAAACATCTGATATTTATTATAAATATAAATTAATATATTCCTTTTTTCAATGATTTAGGATTTCACTTTCTAACGAATATCTTCTTCTTCTATGTAAACCAAAGAGTTAAAATCAAAGTTTATTATTCAAAAGAATATTGGGTATGGCGATTATGGGTAAATTGATCATTTTAATCTTAGAACTGTATATCAAGGTGTGAATATGCACACCAGAGAGACAGTCGCCATCAAAGAATTATCCCATCGTATTAATGATTAAGGGGTTTGATATATTATTCTATATAAGATAAATGCTTAAGCACTAAGAGAGATTGAAATACTCCGATCTCTTCATTGTGATTAAATAGTGTTATTTAAAGAATTAGCTTATTAAAATCGAAAGACTTATATAATAATGGAATATGTGGAGGAAGATTTGCTTACCGCTATGAGAAGAGACATCTTCACTGAGGTTTAAGCCAAGTAGATTATGTTTTAAGTCTTAAAAGGCTTAGCTTATTTACATGATCTCGGCATAATACACAGAGACCTTAAACGTAAAACTGTTGAAACCTATTTTAGCTAACAATATTTTACACAAAAATTTAACAATTAAAATTTGTGATTTGGGAATGGCTCAAAATTTAAAAAAATTCAAGCCTCAAACCACCAGAATATAAAATCATCAATACAGGGCTCCAGAAGTGTTCCTTGGTTTATTAAATCACTAATATTAGGTTAAAAATACTGCTCCAAGGTTGATGTTTGGTCAGCAGGGGTTTTGTTTATCGAACTTCTCTTTAGAAGCAATCCCTTCAAGGGATCGTCTGAAATCAATAGTTTTCAATAAATTTTAAAACTATGTGGAACTCCTACTGAAGGTATTTGATTCATACTCAACTTTCGTAGAAACTTGGTAAGGTGTGACCACACTAAGAAATTACTCTAAATTGATCAACAGTGAGAGTTTTCCCAAGATCTTACATTCATTACTTGAAAGGAAAATGTCTCCCCTCTTAGTCAATCTTATAGACTAGATGTTGACTCTTGATCCTACGAAAAGGATATCCGCTCAGACAGCTCTATAGCATTTATACTTCAAAGGTATAAATATAGATAGGTAATTATCACTTACAAAATAAGATGTCTCAAAATAAACGGGACAGGAAAAAAAAGAGTCTAAACTCAAAGTTAAACTGAAACCTAAGTGCATAATTATCCAGATGGATAAAGAATAATTGTTATTTCGAAAAAGTACTGAAAAGCAATTATTTATGCTTTTGAAGATGATTGCTATATTTTGGGCAAGTAAATCAAATTATCTGACTTCATTCAACTCAATCAATTCTCTTTAAACAAATAAATAGAGTAGAAATAGTTATTAATCAAATAATATACCAAAAGGATACTCTTAAACATGGTGGTTGAATGGTAAGCTCATTTCATTTATAATAGCCTTCATAATCAGTTAATTGATTTACACACCTTAAATACGCTTTCTATTCAAAAACTAAAATGAAAATAATTTATAATATATATTAACTACTACAATTTTCTTCTCGTTTTGGATTATCAAGTATTAATTTGATAAACTTTGTTTTCAGATATATAATTCTTTATCAAAACCACTAAAAAAACATAAATTATTTTATAATAAATGGGTTGTACATAAACAAAACTAAAATCTAAGAAGGATATGTGTTTTGTTGATGTTCCCCTTTAAGTTGGTAGAAAAATGAGCAAAGAGGAAGGAATAGTATCAAGAGAATACAAAATTAACTCCACAAGGATTACTTAGGCCAAAAAGCAAATATTGACTGGAGTTTCTCCTGCCTTAAGTGAAGGAAAGAACGTCTCATACATGTCTACTCATAAAGAAGCACAAAAATAATGAATTGAATATACTAAATGTTTATGTATTATTTATTAAGTATTATGTTATTCTAAACTATTTACTCTAAATCCTAATGGTAGTTAAATGAAAATTTCTCGAAATTCTATTCAATAAATAATGTCTATCTATCCATGTTTGATGAGTGCGATTTTTATTCAAATTTTTTTCGAAATTTTGTTTTTTAGTTTCATTTCTTGATTTTAAGTATAGTAAATTTATAGGCTATTACATATGTAATGAATGAATTTACTAAATAAAGAAAACAATAACACTGAATTAATATATAATATAATATAATATTTATATTAAATAAATGATATTATTGTTTTAATATTAAAAAAAGGTGTGAGTAAATATTTTAGTATAAATAAAATCTAAGTAAAAGGTTTATATTCGTACTATTAATAACAGCTTTATTATAACTCTCTTAAAGTACTCTATGGCTTGAATTATATAAATACTGATCTGATTTACAACTGCAAACATCAAAATTACGGAGTTTCATAAAAATTATTAAAGCCCAAAAAAACGCCGCTCTATATCATAATAAATTGCCAATTATTTAATTTGAATTAATTACTAGTTAAACTATATTTCTTTATTTCTTGTTAAATATTTAATTTTATTTTATCTCTAAACTAACTTAAAACTAAATGGTCAAGAAGGTGAATGTAAAGGCTTTTTCAGAGAACTTGTTAAAACTCGCCGAAGAATATTAAGTGAATTCTATAAATTATTTGTATATCAAAACTTTTCAAAAAGATATGATGAGTTGGATTGAAAATGATTTTTATAAAATAAGTTCCATCACTTCAAATGAATATTTTGAAGTGAGGAGGATTCGTGATAATATCTGTTTATCAAATTAAAATCTAACTTTTTGAAAAACATAATAATGAATATACACTCGATATACTATTTATAAATATTCATCATCAGTACTCTCATAAAAATTGTGTATGAATATTAATAAATGTTGTAGATAAACAACCTAAAAATTTGGATAGTACACATTCTGCTTCAGGAAACAATTATAGTTCTTCTATCGTTTCTATTTTTATTTAATCGGCTTCATTTTCTATTTTTGGAAGTTGATCCTTTGAAATGCAATCCACAGGGTGGTATTGTCTAAAATATTTAACATTGTACTTTCCCAAAATATTATCCCAAACGAATCTTAGTTATTTGTAATATCTATTTTTTAACATGTTTGATGTTTTTCCAGGGAAATATCTGGAGAACTTATGGAACTTGGGTCCTTTCTTAAGAACGTAGTTGAGTAATCGTTAATCATCTTCTTTAGAAAATGTCTTAACTCTATTTTTAGACCTTTTATGTCTTATTTCATTATCTTTCTTCAATGAATAGCGTATTTATTTCATCTTCTCTTGTTTAAGGTTTTTGTTTGCTTAGTTATCTTTATGCTTCAGAAATTATTGCGAATAAACGTTATCTGCATTTTCAGTTATATCACACACTTCTAAGAATGACATAAATGTTTACTATTAGGTTCTTCATTATTTGAAGTTAATGATTCGTGATCAGACATGAAGATTTCAGAATTTGAATTGACAGGATGATGAAATTCTTACTATAATATTACATTTTTGTTTCTTCCTTAATCCTTATCTTTCTTAGTTTTTATGGCTTTTGAGTTTCTTTTTGTTATTTTAACTTAAGTTAACATGATGAAGACAAGATATAAATAAATTTGATTAATTAATCGGTGAAATCACATTTTTAGGTGATATTAAATCTTTTATCTTATTCTATTCAGAAATTAAGTATTACTAACAATCTCATATTATCATCTACTAAAGCATTAAGCATAGTATTTTGACAAGTAAGAAGGTTATTGCGAATGTTTGAATTATTCCTAATCTTCTAAATAAAGTCAAATATCTATTTTTTTTTCATTTCTTCATTATTTTATGTTCATAAATTTTAAGGTTTAGTAATACGATAATAATGACTTTCATTTCTATTGTTTGAATAAAGTAGAGAAAAATACACAAGATACAATCTAGATTGATATTAATCTATAACATATTAGCTAATTTTCATATCTTAGTTAAAGATTTACTATACAATTAAATGCATATTTAATGAAATTAGCATAATATAACTAAACTTAAATATTTCTTTATCCGATATAATTTACTAATTATAATTTCAACGTTGAAACAAAGCTTTAAATGATCACTTTTTATATTATTAAGTCAATTATCCTTTCCTTTATCTCAATATTAAGATTGTTTAAATAATTTGATCACCTATAAAACAAGTTAACAAGTATATATGAATGATTGTTTTTATAATCTTATAAATTAAGTTCCATTTTGCAAAAGCAAACCTCAATTTTGCTATTAGCCATTATTTGATTACTATACACAATTTGTTAACTGAAATATGATATAGCCTATTTGAAATTGTTTGTAATATTATATCAGTTTATATAAAAAAGAATGAATTTCTTATTCCTTGAAAATCTGCGCAATTAATACTTGTATTGAATCTCTTGATTAATATAATTTTATTTTCTTAATGCAAACTTTAATATGTGTATTATTTGTGATTTTTTTTTTCTCATAATTTATTTTAATACTTTTGCCTAATTTATGAAGCATAGTCATTTTGATATAGTTCGTAATTCAAATGATGCTGTTTATATTTTGAGATTAATTATAAAGAATGTTCCTCTTTAATTATATAAAATTTTAATATGAGGTCTAATTTCTTTCAAGAAATTGAGATCTATGATGCTTAAAACAATTAAATAGCTGTAACATGTTTAATTTACAATTACTTATTATATAAATATGTTCTTTAATGATTATAACAGTATAATAGAGACTCATTGCTTGAAAATTAAAATAATAATCTTCCTTTACTAAATGTATGTACCTTTGGAATTTCTCAATAATGAAAAGAGAATTAAAGTTAGAGATGTCTAAAGTCTAAGACAGTAGTGGTATTTTATGAGTTATATAACTATTGTGCAACATTTATTCAAAAATAGTACTGTATTAGTTTACTTCAGCAATTAATCTGTTATACAAAAAATTTTTCATAATGTCCTTTTATGAAGAGGAACGTATAAGTCTAAATTTATAGTATGGTTACACAACTAAAAATTGTATAATCTAGATGTATATTTATAAGAATTAGTTGTTTTTGTTAAGGTTTAAAATGCTATACACAAAAATATAAAAGTCAAGAAAAGAAAGTTTTATAGATGAGTTCTCAACACCCGATACAGAAAGCAACTGTTAAAGCAAAGCAAACTTTCATTGCCACTTCTCCAACTACTTTTGTGACACAATCGGTCAAATCTTTTTTTATTCCTTTTTGCATTTTTATTTCTGTTTCTTTGTTATTTTCGTATTATTCATTATATCTTTCAGTCATCAATGTGATTTAAGTTTGATTTTTAAGTTGTTCAGTCATCTTGTTTTTTTTGCTGAATGTATATTTATAAATTAATGAGTTTTAATTAGAACATTTTTGAATATATATACGATCAGAAAATGCAGAAAATTATGCATTAATTCTGATGATGCAAATTGTGATTATATAAATTTTCTGATAATTTCTGTTAGTTTTAGTTTATATTGGAGGCAGGATTTTAAAATGTCGTCATCTTCATCAAAACATACAGATATCCCATTTGAATCAAATCAACTTTATTAATATATTGTTAAGAGGTTCATAAGACACCAAGAAAGTGTTTTGGACCATGTAAATGATACTTGCTAAAATTTTTGGAAGTTGCATCTATGCCAAACATTTTAATTAAGAACAAGTTTACGTCATTTAAATTAATATCAAAATTTATTACAACTGATTTGAAGTCATTTGTAAATAACACATTTCTAAATAATTATAATCATTTTGTATTAGGAATCAGTTAGTCTCCATTTTTATTTTATCTTATTTTTATAGAATTCTTGTTAAATCATTCTAAAATATTGCCTTAACTTCTTCTATTCTTGTCAAATTCTTCTACCTATCTACAATATTATCCATTAAACTAAGTGTTTAACCCTAGTTGAAGAATCAGATTGTTTAATATATCAAATAAATTTCCAATTCATACTTTTCCATTATTTATTTTAGAATTATTGCAAATTCTAAAGCTATAATCTTTGAAAATAGAAAATAAGTTTTTCTAAAGGCAATTACTTTTTGATTTTCAATTATAACAATAAAATGTATATTTTATCAATTTAGCTGATAGCCTACATCTAAAAGAAGAATTATGTAACCAACTATACATAGATGTCATCAGGAAATAATAATCCTTTATTTATATAAATTTTATAAGGATCTGTCTTCATAAGATAGAATTAATTATTTTATGCATTTTTTTAGTAATAATTAAATCAGTTAAAGTCTCTGAGTACATTATTTTAATATACTCTTCCTTTGGTTGATTTATAATATAATAAAGACATACTCTAAAGAAGTTCCTTTTAGATAAATGAATTAAAAAGAAAAGGTTCTTTTAAAAAGAATAGATATTATAACAAAATAATTTATAGAATGAGTTGCAATTCTAAGTAAAATATTACCCTTGTGATCATAATTTCAATATATGCGATTAAATTGCAATCCTTAGACAGAAGATATTATTTTCATAATTATTATAGTAGTATATATAACTAATCATAATTCATTAACTATTGACAATTTTCTTATTCTTTTCATATTATTTACTTGTTAACTTTATAAATTGTCAATTTCTTGCAATGGCATTTTCAATTTTGAAACCTTAAATGCACAAAAATTTTATAACTAATTATTCTGATGTTCAATAGAAAGATTGTATATTTCTTATATTGTGTTTTTATCAACAGTTTAAGCTATATAATATTATGTTTTCTGTTTTAATTATATCATGTCTAGGTAATCACACAATTCTAATAGTCTAAAAAGTTCCTCTTTATTTAGAATAGGAAGTATCAAATTATTTTTGTATGAGAAAATCAGAACAATCCCAAAAGCAATATGATCAACATATGATAAATCTAGTTAAAGTAATTGTCCTTCTACATAATCTCCATTGAATAGTTCTGTAAAGTATCCAGAAGCGTTAATAAGAACAGATTTATCAACTCCAAAACACTTTTCATCCGTTTAGATTAAGCAATCATATTAATCATTATAAAAATGAACTCCGTTTTCAAATTAAAAATAGTTTTCAAATTGATGTTATGATATTTCTTCATAAGGTTTAGATGGTAGTTCAACTGAAAGAGGCACAGTATTAACTAGAGGTAGTTCATAGAAGCATAAATCATTTTAATATTTTCCATCGAATCCACCAAAAATAACCAAAGAATTACCAATAACAGATGCACAATGTTTTCTTCTTGCTTTAACTTTAATGTCATTCTTTATGATCTAAATTTGATGAGTTTACAAATCAAAAGAGTAAAGTTCATCAGAATCTTTGTCATCCCTTCCTCCAAATAAATAGAATAAATCATCAAATTGTACACAAGATTGTCCCCACTTTGGAAATTAAGTTTTAAGTAAACACCATGAAATATTTATTTAATCTTCTTCTTACTTGCAATTTGCTATATAAATTGATGGAGTAAGACTGTAAGATTGAGTACATCCACCAATCAAGATTAGTTAACTATTATGATAGTGAAGAGTTGCAAATCGTCTTGGTTCTGGCTTTTTCTAGTTCTCAACTTTGACTGTATATTATGTATTGTTGCATAAATCAACAATTTCTAATTCGTCTAGATCTTTACCAGATTCGCCTCCATATATATATAATTTATTATCGCCAACACAACCTGCATGATAAGTTCTAGGTATCAAATTGGTTTTCTATTTAATCCAAGTGTTTTTGTTAAATGAATAGAGATCTCCAAATCTAGTTTTAGTTTAGCCTCCTCCACCTTGAACATATATGGTTCCGTTATTTATAAACATGATATGGTTTGATCTTGGCTCTGGCACTTAACCAATTTGTAGTATGGTTTGCCATAAGTTATTGTCGAAATCATAAGAATAAAAATCATTTAGATAATTGCCATCTTGATTATAATTCTACTTTATACCGAAACCACCAAAAATATATAGTTTTTCATCTAAGGCAATGCTTGAGTGTCCCCATCGACCTCCAGGACCTTCGTTTTAACTATTTATAGTAATCCAACTCATATTGATGAAAAAGATAAAGTTTATATTATCGTTAGAAATTATAAATTAATCTTCTGATTGGCAATAATTAATAAATATATTTTATTAAAATGGATTATAAAACCATAAATTACGAACAAGGGAAGATTGAATATGGAAGTGAGGAAATATATGTTTCCATCATTTCCAAATTTATCAACATGACCTTTGAAAAATAACTGCAAGAATTGTACTTAGCCGTATAATTGCTTGATTAAAAAAGGGTTGAGAGGGCTTGCTTTGTCCTCAAGGGAAGTGTAGGGTAAATCGCTATTAATTAAGGCAGGAAGATAGATCCTTGCATTTGATTATCTGTAAAAAACAAATGCATTATATGATATCGCCAAGAAACAACAGCCTCATACTGACAGAGATATAATTGATTTATATCACAGATATTTTGACTTGATTGATGCCAGCATTCAATTGGCAGGAGAATTGTCCACGGCTGCTAAGTAATTGATAAATATTGAGGAAATTAAATCATATAGTAAATCTGTTTACAATCGATAGGGGATACCATTTGGCCAAAGTATATTGAATTTATGTAGAGATATATATAGGAATACAGTAAGCCAAGTGATAATTAATAACGATGTCAATAATGCAAGGAATGTGTCATATTTTGAACAATGTATTATAAGTTATTTAAAAATTGATCTAATCTTATATCTCATTTCTTAAGATCATAAATTGAGTTTAGATTTTTGGAAATTCCTATATATGTATAATAAATGCCGAATCCAATAAAATAATATTATTATTGATTCAAGATTTTACGATTATTAATGCTAAGGAAAAGGGTTGTTCATTGTAGTGCTGACTATGATTACACTCAGAATAGTAAAAAATGGCCTGATATTCACGAATATTACTTTAGAAAATCGAATTAGTCCCTTGTCAACCTAGATTATAATTATACTAATAAGAATGTAGAATATACAATCATAAAATAAGGAAGATGACTTTTATTTTTTCCAAAATACAAACCAACCAAAGTGAGAAATATAAAAAACTATACTTGTCATAATATAATATCAGCTAATGATTAAGATAACTTCGGTCCTTTATACACAGTCAACTCTTGGTCTGATAGTGTTGCATATGGTGGGAAAATTATATTCTTTAGAAGTGAAGCTGAGCATAAGATTAATGGAGTCTAATATAATTTAGAAGTGTAAATCCAAAATACTATGATCTTTGCAACAATTTAAAATATTTCAACTGTTTCTGTATTTTATATTCAAGATGACGCTGCACAAAATCATCGATTCTTATAATCAGTATTATTCTGTAGTAATTATTTAAGGTGATCGATAATTATTGAAAGGATTAGTTCACCTGTGATTTAGTCCAAGTGATTACTTCAGCATTTTCTACCTAGCCATATTATATGGAGGCTCTTTCACATTCATGGTACATTTTTGAGAAGCCATTCAAGGCTCCGAGTTCTTAACTTTAAATCATCCACAATCTATATCGAAATACTGACATTTTACCAATGGAAACTCTAGATAAAGTAGTTTAAGATAGAAAAACTTCAGCAAAGAAAGTCAAAGTATATGATCCTTATTCTAACTTACAGGATGAGAAATGAAATTAAATTATGTATTTTAAATTAGTTCAAATTTCTCTTTTATGCATATTTTTGATAATTTGGTAATCCTCTAAAAATCACAGTATAATACATTTATAGTATACATTAAATTATGAGATCAATTTTTAATCTTATTTATAAGTTATCTTCATTTACAACTTATCAATTTCAATTCTAATTCTAATTACTTAGTATTATGATTATTATTCTCTTCATATTTAATGATTATTCGTCTAACTATCGTAAATAAGTGATAAATTCATCAATTTTGCCATAATATTTTCTTTAATTTTCCATCAAATTAGACTATGTTATTTAGTATATTTTAATTTAAAATATTAGCAGTGGAATATTAATCTTGATTTACTTTAATCAAAACCATTCTTTCAGTATTAAGAAATCAATTGAACTTGATATCTTAAGTACTGTAACATAAATTGAGATATTAATTATTCTAAAATTACAGCCTCTTCTAATATTCTTCTTAAATAAATCAGGTTGAATATGAGAGTAATAGTTAGTCCTCTATTAAGTCAATAAGATCGTTGGTGTAAATGAAATAGAGATTCCTTTACGATTATTAAATCGTCCAATATAAATATTCAAAACACATCTTTATTAAAATCAAATATATAAATAATGTCAAGGACTTCTAGTTCAAAATCAACTGCAACAGGGAGAACATAAGCATAGGCTCCCACTAACACTCAACAAACAAGAGTAATAATACTTAATATTACTAGGCTCCTCCATAAATGATTCAAAATATGGCCAGAGTAACAGATCCTAAACATGTGCCTAAGGAAATTAGAGACTAATTCTTAAAGAAAATTCATTTTTGCTCATAGCCTTATGATTTTAATGATGACACCAAAAATGTTAAAGAAAAATAGGAACGTTCATAATACTTATAGGAATTATTTGATTTACTTAAGGAACCTAATTTTGTGGCTAATTTGGTTGTCCCTCATTTAGATTTGATTATAGAAATGATTGAAAAGAATATTTTTAGACCTTTACCAATTTTAAAGAAAACAGCAACTAATGGAGAAATTGGTATGGAAGATGATGATGTAAATTATTCCCGTTATAAAAATAGCAACTCATTGACCCAGCCTGGACTCATTTACAGCCTGTTTATGAGTATTTCTTGCAATTAATTGTTAATGAACAACCTGATGTAAAATCACTTAAAGTATTTCTTTTATAAATTTTTTAGATTTTCATTACACATTCCTTTATTTAAGAATTCCTTGAATTATTTGATTCAGAAGAACCTCGAGAAAGGGAATACTTGAAGAATATTTTGCATAGACTCTATGCAAAATTAGTACCAAGAAGAAAAATGATTAGAAAGGCAATAAATGATTGCTTCTACACTTTGATCCATGAAACCTACAAATTTAACGGTGCCGCAGAACTCTTAGATATCTTGGCAAGCATCATCAGTGGATTTGCAGTTCCTTTAAGAGAAGAACATATAATATTCTTCAAGACTGTCATCATTCCTCTACATAAGGTTTAAACCTGCCAGTTCTATCATGAACAATTATTAAGATGCTCAATGCTCTTTTTATCCAAAGACCCAACCTTAGCAACATTCTTAGTAGAAGGTCTGCTTAGGTATTGGCCATTTGCTAATTCAGCCAAAGAAGTGATGTTTCTCAATGAACTTTTAGAAGTATTGGAGGTCTGTGAAATTTCCAAATTGGAGCCTTTGATCCCTAAACTATTTAAAAGGTTAATTAAATGTATTGCTGGACCACACTTGTAAGTGGCTGACAGAGCCATGTGCTTCTTTGAAAATGATTACTTCCTCACCATTCTAAAGAGTTATAAGCCATTCACATTCCCCCTATTAGTTCCAGTCATTGCTCAAATAGCTGACACTCATTGGCATAAGGTATTACAAGAATCTTTGAATGCTTTAAAAACAATTCTAAAGGAAATTGATTACCAAGCATTTGATAAGGCTTTGAATAACAAGGATCCAAAATATTTGTATATAATCTAAGATGCCAAGAATCAAAAGAAAGACAGGTTAAAAATAGATGAGAAAGTATTAATATCGTATTCATATAATTAGTGGAAAAACCTAACCAAATAAGCATTACAAAAGAATCCAAACCTCAAAGAGCCAGTTGTTCCATACTCAGATACCCACATTGTTGGAGAGCATAATGGTCTAAATAATGGAAATATCACCATATTATGATCCAAATAATAATATTAAATCAATTATTATTTAACCCACCTAGTTCTAGATAACATATATTTCAATTAAGTCTAATTATAAAATTTACTGCTTTGCTATTAATATTTAAGTCTCATTAATAATATGAGGACTCAAATATTATTCAAACTGTTACTCTAAGCAAAGTTTATAATTTCGCATATAAATAATAAATATATATTATTTTACATATGAAGAACTTATAAGTATTTTTTTATTCATCATAAAATTACTTTGATTTAGAATTCTATAATATAATACCCTCTTTAACAATATTTTGATTATAACACTCAAAAAAATGATCAAAATAAGAAGAATAAAACAGAATTTATGTTGATTAACAAAATAAATTATAGATTAAGCTCTTTCGTGATGATTTTAATATTTTTATATGATATTATCACCATTTTGCTCTATTGAGTTCAACAAGACCAACAATATCTGAAAATTCAATATCCTTAAACTTTCCATTGAATACTCCTATCAACTATCTAAATTTAACGTCTATTAATAATAAATCTTCAGTGAAAAGATGGGTTGTTTTTGGAACGAATTCTAAATAGAAATCTTTTCCTCTGACAGTTATGATTTTTTCAAGATTATTCAAATCAAAACTATACTCTAGATCACTAAGAACATACAATTGGTTATCGATGAATATACCCTCATCTGAAGTTTCCTTACCCTTAACATTGTCTCCAGCAGCTCCCAAATTAAATCCGATTCTATGATCCTATGAGAATCCCATACCTGAGACCCATAACCAGAATGTTGCGTAATTGAAGATTCCTCTTCCGTAATCCATACCAGCATTTGCCTTTGTAAATTTGTGGGTTTATTAATTATATTTAATTTAACCATATGAATGCCATCCATAGGCTTTTCTACTGTAGAAAAACTTATCTCCTTCTTCAGTAAATGGTTTCAAAATGAATAGATCATCTTGTTAATGCGATTCCATAACGAAGGAGGCTTCAAATCCATCAAAATTGATTTAAATTCCTCTCATTTCAACACCATTATGTAACCATCCTTTGTATTCGACATTGATGGCATCAGATTTAAATGTTCTTGTTAAATTACCTTTGAGAGTGCAATCATCTTCTAAAGTGAATTGTTTAGATTAGAATGGATAGACCACTTTATCCTTATGGATGAAGTAGTTATCTTTCACCGAATAAAATGTAAATTAGATGCTTTGAACGTATCCTAAATCCACAAAGGCTACGGCTATATAAACTTAGGATGTTGTCAAATGGAAATAATCCCATTGCTTGAATCGAAATAGTCGATTTAGTAAAGATATTTAGGAAGAATCAAATTTCCTAATGTCTCTCCTTGCAAACCCGTTTACAACTAATTTACCATCCTTCAACACATCGCCAGGTGTTGTGACTTCTGGGGCGAACTGAAGTCTTTGAACTTACTCGTTAATCTAAATTTATCTCAAGTATCCAATAAATGAGGCAATAATTGTTAAAACAAGAAAAATTTTCCTTTTCATTAAATAATTTAATAATTAATTAATAACCCTTAAAAGTATTTCAATTTAAGATATATGAGGGATAGTTTTATCTGAAATTGTTTCGTTGGTTTTTCGTCACTTTCTCAGGAGAGAGAGCAGTTATATTGCTTTGCTTCCAAATACATAAAATAATAAATAAATATTTAATTATTATCCGTTAGATAAATGTCATAGACTGATAAAGAATTGAAAAGGATTGAAGAGTTGGAGGAATAAGTAAATTAGGCCTTAAAGAGAAGTAGATAACTTGATGACAGTTCAAAATTTGATGAAAACTTTTTTAAATAAGAACTTAAAGAAATGCAGGAGAGATGCCAGCAAAATTAATAAACCATGATGAGATTAGAATAAAAGTATTTAAAAACAGGGTATGAACTTAAAAATTCTGATGTGATTCGAGAGAACAATCTAGATAAAAGCTCTGTTAAGTAAAAGAGTTTATTGGAATAAAAAAACTAATAAATCTAAGAACTATAAAAAAAGCTATTCGATACTGAAAGGTAATACAGCCAATAATTATCTGAAATGAATCGAAGAAATCAACAACTGGAATATTAAAATTAATAATTGTAGGAAGATCTTTAGAATCTTCAAAATCAACAAGAAAACATTCCTGATGTCATTGAATTGCATAGAGCACTCGAAGAATTACAGAAACAATACCTGGATCTCTAAAACAAATTACAAGAAACCATGAGAAATGATTAATAGGATTATCAATAAATAAAATAAGAATATGAAGAATATTAATTATTAACTTAAAACATCATTAATCAGGAAGAAGAATATCAAAGAAGGATCTGCGAATTGGAAGAAGAATTATAATAAAGTTCAACTTTCTAATAAGAGTTCATGAGTAGATTGAAATCAAATGAAGAACTATATCAACAACGATATAGAGATTTAAAATAAAAGTACTAGTAATAATTAGACGATCAAAGAAAGATATTAGATTAATAGATTGATGAATTAAGAGAGTAAAATAATTACCTTTTCGGACAGCTCTCTAATGCAGAATGCAAGATGCAATAGTTTGAATTTGAAATTCAAAGGAAACAGAATCTTTAGACTTCTGTTTATCAAGAAAATAGTGTTGATTTATAGGTGTCACGTAGTAAATCTTTTTCTGCTTGTCAAGGACTTCAAAATATTAAGACTCTATAGGAATGTGAAATTAATACAAAATTAAAACCTTAGCATTACGTTGGATGTTATAGTAAAGTGAAACAATCTAGTACTCAATAATCGCAAACAATTTCAAATAAACCAGATTAAAGGAATGATGTAAAATAATATGATTCAAGACCTGTTAAATAAATCAACATTTCAATTGAAAAAGAAAATATCCAAGCTGATACGCTATCCTCTTATAATAATAAGATCAGGTCATAATCTAAGGAATAGCCAGTTACTTATAAACAAGTTGCTGAATAAAGGTAAGCCATTCTCTATTCGAAAATTCCAAAGCCAAGAAGATGATTATGATCATTATAAATTCTTACCTTATATTAATTTACCCTATTTTTATCTATTTTTTTAATATTAAGATAAACCTAATAAGATTATCATATTTTTTAATTTCTTAGATTCTCGAAAAAACAATTCAATTATGTATATGGTTTACGCTGTTTATTTACTAACTGATCATAAGTACTTATGAAATATACTATTTATTTCAATTCTTTGAATATGCTTACTGATCAAAAGAAATATCATTCAAAAATTTCGAAACTCTGCAATTTCATTTGATAAATAAGGTAATAATAATTATAATTCCTATTCTATCAAATTAATAGTAGTTTATCTACCTGTTGAAATTCACCACTTTATTTTTAATAAATCCTTTGAGATTCTAACGCATCAAATGATATGTCCTTAAATTCTATAAACAATGAAATTCAGAAGGAATTCGTCGCATCAATAATGAGCGGAAAGAAAACCAATTCTTTATAATTTCTGAAAATGATGTTAGAGATTTCAGTGTAAGGCTAGGATTTATGATATATATTTTGAGGGGTATTATAAGAAGTGCTTCAGGCATATTAACGACATCTAACTATAATGATTATTATTAATAATATTTTATCCATGTTTAAGGCCAGAAAATTAGGTCCCTAAGCTTATATGGATTTTATTAAAGATGAGATACCCACAGAGAGTACGACAATTACAAAAAAGGATCAAACTTATTGGAATAACAAGTATATTTTTGATGGAATGCAAAAGAAATCAGTTCTTTTCCAAAATTGCTTTTTCTCAATAGAAACCTAATGAGTAACCAAACATTGAATAATTCCAAAAGTTTAAATATGAATCATAATTGAGATTAAAGCGAAATGAATTTAGAAGAACTATTTTAGAAATTAAAAGCAAATAGAAGTCATGTGAGACAAGTAAGTATGCAGTAACAGATGAGGATTTGACTTTGCCTCTATACTAAAGATCTCCTACACATTTGGTAATTATGAAAGCCATAATAGGAAAATTCAATTGATAATCAATGGAATCATCTGGAACTGCTCGACTAGAAACATTTAAAATAGGTCTACGGACCCAAAACCTTTAATAGGCAGAAGAAAGCAATTAGCTAAATCGATAATAACTTCTAAGCCGACATCGAACTTTAGCAGATGAAATTTAAAGCATAAGTAGATTTTAGAAATAAATTGTTAAAACATAAATCTTTGCAATCCTCTAAGGGGAATGTTTAAGGTCAAGAGATTAGTTTCTTACGATAGACGAGGCCAGAATATAAAGGAATGCTATTATTGAATATGACAGCTCTTGAATAATATCATTGCCCGACTTTATATTAGCACGTGAAGAAGTATGATTGTTCAACGAGTATGTAAACAAGATAAAAGTAGTAATCCGCAAAAAATGTCAGATCAAAAAGCATTAATTCATAATAAACTGAAATGGATGAACAATCTTGTAATTAGAAAGCTTATGACGAAATGAACGAATCATTGTAAAGATTTGAAATAACATTAAAAGAGAGGTGTTAGTATTTGCAAAAATGATGTATTTTTCTTAAATTTTTATATTATTTTTGAAGTAATTAAATGATATTAGGACTATCACAAGTTTATTGAAATCTTATTAGATATCCTTTAATCCAGTATTTTTAATATAAATTATGATTAGAGATTGATTAGATTTTTACTATATTCATAATTTCTATTAATTCTACAAAAATTACTGGGTTTTGATTAGAATCCTAATTTCAAGATCAACACAAAGTTAGGATTTTCTCTAATTTTTTAAAATAATTCTATTATGATAAGAGATTTCCATTTTTTTATAATAATATCTCATATAATAAATCTGGGAGGTGGTGAAAAGTCAAATTCTTAGGATAAAGCTATACCGCTTTTATTAATCTATTATTAATATCTATATAGATAAACCCCTAAAATTTTGAATTAAATTATTAACTTGGTTAAGGAGAGTTTGGTGTAGTACACAAAAGTGCAACTCTAAAAGACTAGAACAATATTTGTAGGTCTCAAAGTTATGTCAAAAGTGAGGTATCAATAAATCTAAAGATTATAAGAAAAGAGTGTTATTTAAGTAATAAATGTATTATCAATATTATTACTAAAACATAATTATAATTATGCCAAAAACATATGATTAATTTGTTAATTCAGAATAGTCTAAATTTTTTCAATAATTATGACTCAAATAATAGTTTATTTCAATCATATATGGGCATACCTTTAGAATCAATCTTATTTTACTACCATAACATAGATGAATCAAAATTAGAAATTATTAGAAAGAGTCTCAAACATTATTAAATATAGACATAGATTCTTAATCACTTTATGTAGGATTTGAAATATACAAATTATGACTATTCTAAATATGCATATGTTAAATTCATGTATATAAGTCATTTAGTCTGCCAATTACTTGTTTTAGAAATTCATTTTTTTTTTAAACACTTTGTTTTTTTTTGATGGAATAGTCAATTTTAGTTTATAACTCAACACATTCATTCTCAATTTTTCTGATTTTATCTTCTAATTTTCTAATATCATATTCCATTGAATTTATTTATTATTTTATTTTATATATATTCAAAATTTGATCACAAAGAAATGACAAATAAAACAATTACAACAACTTTGATTAGATCACCATAACCAACGTATAAGCATGGAGTGCAAGATGATGTAGTTGTGTTCCATAAATAAGTAAGTCTACTAAAATAATTGCACTAGTATGGAAGTAATGATTCTGGGTCACTTTCAATGCAATCTCCACTTTTATTTTCTATACATTAAACATATTATTTATTTGTCAAACTATAAAATGATACACAAATTTAACTGCCTGATTTATATTCCGACTCTTTATCTGCACAAGCTCTTTCTACACATAATTAGTCCTTCCATCTACAAAAGGTATTTGCCAAATCACAATTGTATTCAGTTGTTAAATCAGAGCATTATTCAAAATTAAAACCTCCGCATTTCTTAGTACCCGTATTCCATTTGCATATTGTAAGTTTATCCTTTAAAAAAGTGATATCGCAAATCTTTTGATCTCCAATTTCTGAACAATACTATTCCTATCTCCCTCTGTAATCAAATGAACATTAATTTTTAATTCTGTTACATCCAATATTTGAACATTCTACTTCAGCTATAAGTTCAGATGAGTATTTATAATCTTAACACCTTGTAAATTTTGTGCATTGTCCACCATCTGATTTATAGTACCAAGCACAAACTGGATTGATTGTAAATAGAGTTTCACTTATAAATGAGCATTCTTAGTTGCTTAAACTAGTACAACTAACATCAGATAGAAAATTCATTAAGTTTTAGCATTTCTCTTAATACCAAAAGCAGATAGATGATTAGTCAATCTCTCCCAATTTAAATCTATTTTTCTACTATGTCATACAATCAAATTCTGTCATTAACTATTCACATGTGCATTACCATTAATCTAAACATAGTACTTACGAAAGCAATAAATATATAAAGCTTGATAATTTTATCATATATTTATAAATGAATGTCGTTTGTAATTATAAATTTCTTAATTAAGTTCTGCCCTACAAAGAATATATTAAAAATAAAAATGATATAATCATTAAAAGAAGAGAAGTATCCTTTTTTTTTGATTTTAATTTCCATAATCCATCCTACTCCATTCTAATTGGAATTTAGAGGATACTTTTAAATATAATTTTATTGGTGAATTAATTGATAACAATAATTTCTTAAGCAAATCATAGACCTTATTAAAAACAAGAAATTAATTTAAGAATAACTTGAAATATAATTTATAAGTATTATTAACTCTATTTATCAAAAACTACAGCATAGGATTGCCTCTAAATCATGGGCATTTTATGTAATGACACATTTTGTGCTGGAATAACTCATTAAACAATTTAATTAAACTTTAAAATGTTAAAAAGTAGTACCTTATAATATAATAAATAATTTATCGGAATTTCAGTTTTTTTATTATTTATATATAAATAATGGAATTTTTGCTTTAGTCTCTTGGACATTTAAGAAGAGCTTTTTTATAAGTGTTTGGATAAAAAATAATATAAAAAACTCTATCAAATTAGTTGTTATAATCAAAATTGAGTTTTGAGAAATTAATCCATTTTTGTAATGAATGATGAGAGCATATTACATATTATTGGACAACCATATGCATTTGGTAACATGTTGATTAAGTCTTGACGATCAACGGAATGGTTGTCTCTATTGAATCCAACGATCTATTTGTTAGTTTTTTCTTCAATCTCATTTTCCATGTATTTACTATGTTATATATATATGTATTACATTCCCATCAATTCCTCCCATCTATATCTTAGGTTCTTGTAATATCTATTTTTAAGCATACTAACAGTCCTTTTGGGGAATTACTTCACTATTCTGGAAAATTGTCTTCCGTGTTGATAGACTAATTTTAGAAGTCTTATGTCCTCTTGAAGTTGGAATTCTTTAATTCTTTTCACCTTTTTTTTGTATTATGTTTTCTTTAAGTGTTTGTTGCGGATATTTTTTTGAAATTGATCTTTCTATATCCCTTTCTTTATAGTGAGTTTTAAGCTCTCTGCATTGTCGCTAGAATTCTCTTGACAATCGAAATTGAAAAGATTCAGGTAATTATTTTAAGTACTGTAATTAGAAAAAGCTAACAAATAGTTATTAAAACAACCTTATTCTTATGATTCTTGTTCGCTCATCATTAAAAGGGAAGTGAAACTTTCTTTATTTTCATCAAAACTTGTATTGGGTTACTTATAGTTATTAGACATAAATTATATTAAGAGAAGATATTTTAAATATTTAATTGATTTGCATAAATACTGCCTTTTATTATTAAGTATTAGAATTAATTTAAATAACTCGTTTATTCGGATAAGACTTATAACGATTTAATATTTCAATACTTATGTTATTTTTTAGATATTAAAATATTTCTTCTCAAGCAAAAATTATCAAATAAATTAATTATTCTGATAAATTTCAAATACATTATTAAAGTAATAAATAATTTTAAATATAAACTTTTTTTTTAGAAAACTAATAACTGACCATTTTCTCCAAAGTAAAAATTAGATAAGTACTTCAAAGATAGAATTATGAATCTAAAATATTCAAAAAAACCATAATTAAAGATCTCCATCTAAACGATTAAGATAAACAAATATAAAATAAAAATAATGTGCAGGTAAAAAATGAATAAATCTGAAATAGTAAATTATTAGAATTCTTTATTTAACTAATATGATATCTATATAAGGTATATTCCAAATCAAGAAATTTTTTTGTTATCCTTAAAATTTTAGCTTTATATTATTACAAATTAACTTCTCACTTTTTTTTATCTATTAAGTTAAGGAATAGAGAATTTAATGATTAAGTACATTGAATACTATATTTATTATATAAATCTAAGTTTAATCTTTATAAATATAAAAATTTATCCAAATTAAATATTTTTTCTAAATTACACTATTATTATTCTTAGCAATCATTTTATTTAATATAATTTACTAAATCTTGTCAACAGAATATCAAAAAACATAAAAAAATTAGTTATTTAATACTTATACTAATTTCTTCATTCAATAATGGCAAATTCTTTTTATATTTATATTTAACCCTTGAGTATATAGAAATAATTTGTAAATCGTTTAATTAAACATATTATTAATTTTTAATTCACATTATGAACTCAAGCTCATTATCAACTACAGCATCTTTTACAAAGATGAAATAATTGCTAACATAAACATAATTTGTTGATGAAAAAAAAGAATTACTAAAAATGAAAAGCGAATGGAGGGGCTTATAAAATAATGAGATGTTTTAAGATTTTGTTTTTCTTCGAGAAGCTTCCCAAACGAGATTGGCAACGGAGAAGATAGAGAAAGAAAGAAGAAATAGAAAAGATAGTATTTTGCTACCTTTTTTAAAGTAATAACAATAAAAAAAAATGGAACAAGCGAGAAAATTCACTCTTATTGGATCTCTTTCATAATTAAACGATTTCACCCCGTCTGTTACATTTATTAACAAAAACCATTTTGAAGAAATCTATTCTATCCTTTCGGCTTTGATAAAATCAGTCTTAATTGAACAATTAGAAACCTTATTGCCTGATTTAGAAAAACTTGTTAATGCCTGTAAATAATGCGGGATTGTGAGCTTTTATTTCATGGCAATCTATTTTTAAACTTAAATACAATTTGTGTATTGTAGAAGAAAAGAGGGTTACAATATATGGAAAAAGTTCTTGAGGACTTGTAATTTACAAGGGAAGAAGCTTTAAAAATATAAGCTATTGGCTTATAGGTAATTAGCAAGGTGTGCCTTAGATTTAGGAGATTTGGATAAAGAAGCTATTTATCTTAAGAAATTGTTAAAATTATCATGGGTTGTTAAAGATAGAAATTATGAATTGTTATGCTATGACATGATTGCTATCAATTTTTATTATAGAGGAGATGTTAACAGAGCTCAATTCTTCCATTCGAAATTTGTGTAAGGAGAATTTGAGGCTGCTGAATCCAATATTAGAATAGCTGGAGTTTCATCCTATTTAAACACATAAAAATTGAAGGCATAATTGAATGATTAGGATTCATTTAGTATTGATGATATGGATTTAGATGTAATCATTTAAAAAGACAATATTCTCAAATGGCAAAAAGGATTACCAGTATTTGATAGCAGACACATCTCGTAACATCGAGTACTAATAAATTAATGGAGCTGCAATCGAGATTTAACTGTACACCTCATTAATCGAGAAAAACAAAAACATAAATCAGAGGAAGAAGATATAGGATTTGTTCCACTTAATCAAAATATCAAAAGACTGCTTAAATTATTTTAATTCGATGTCAAGTATTTTCTATAAAATGGACATCTTTATGATTTCTGATGAAAATTTATTGACAATTTAATGCTTAATATCTATTTTACTTCTAAATTTTTCTATAAAATTATGTTTATCTAATTATTTTATTAATATAATATTAATTTTTTTATTTATAGGATATAGCCGATCTTTTTAAGAATCCACAATTAGATTATTCTATATATATTTACATCTTTGTTTTATGAATCATTCTTCATTTAATATATTCTACATCATAAGTTAAGCTAAGCACTTTGATAAAGAGATGAGTTTTAGTATGTCCAATACCCCAGGGATAACATTGATTAGATGAATTAATAAAAATAATGAATAAAAGCAATATAAAATTTGTATTCTAATGAGAAATTATAAATAAACAATAATCTTGTAGCATCATATTTAAAAATAATTTTTAAATAATAATAAAATGAAGTACGTTGCTGCATATGCCTTGCTTGTTTTAGGAGGAACCAACCAACCCAGTATTATTGCATCTCTACCCAATAGCTGTGGATTAAGTTACTTAATTGCTCAAAGAAGCTGGAGTCGAGCCAGTTGCTGCAGATGTCAAATTAGTTGTCGATGCATTAAAAGGAAAGACCTTGGCTGATGTTATTAAGGAAGGTTCAAAATCACTAACAAGTTTGTCAGTTGGAGGAGGAGCTTGTAATTCTAATTTCTAAGTCTTTAGCATAAAGCTCAGCCCCAGTTGCCTAAGCAGCTCAAACACAAAAGGCTGAAGCACCAAAGGCTGCTGAAGCACCAAAGAAAGCTGAAGAACCCGAAGAAGATGTTGATATGGGAGGTCTCTTTGATTGAGCATTTATTAAGTTTCATATAGTACAATAATAAATCAATAATAATAATAAATTAATTATATACAAGTGAATGCATTAATATCCTTGAGATTTTTATTTCCTAATTTCTTTCATCTTAATTAAATATTCCTGAATGATTTCACTAGTAATTATGTTCTCTTTTAAATATATATATTCTTATTAACTATTATTAATTAATTCATCACTTAAAATTAAAATACTTTTTTCTCAGGCATTATTTTCTTTTATATTTTTTTGCAAGAATTGCATTGAACATCTAATTCTATTCTTCTTTTTTTTAAAAATATATTATTTTCTCATGAATTAAGAACTTCATAAAGAGATTAAGAATTTCCTTGAAAGTTTATTGAAGGAATGTTAATTTAATATCATTCAAAAAATAAGGAAGAATAAAATTGACCAAATTTCTTGTTTTTAATAAATGTGATGATTTTATACAGAACTCTTATTTTGTCTACAATTATTCTAGTTTAATTATCATTTGCTTTAGGAGCAATAAACAATTCCGAATATTAAGTAAACACATAAATTACACTTTATGAAGTAGATCTAGACTAGATTCTTTATGATTATGTTTAGCTTTTAGTATATTTTTGATAATTTAATAAACATTTAACTTTTTCCTTAATCATTGGCTTATGTAGTTAGTTATAATTTGACAGGATGATTGTATTTTTAGACCTAATCAAATTCTTCATCAAACTAAATTACAATTTATTTTAAGCCTTTTTCATCAAATAAGATGGAAAAATAATAAAATTGATTTTTTTCATTATTCTGAAATGATAATGAAGCTTAATCGAAAATTAGACATCTTCTGAGGAAGATAAAGTTGTATTCATAGTTTTCATCTATTTTAGTCTTAAGCAGATAGATTGATGATACATATTTAGTAATAATAGTATTGTATTTATTATCAATTAATTACACTTGAGGAGGCACAGAATAGCTATTTTTTGGCTTTTGTTAAGGTGTAGATAAATAGCTTGGAAATGAATGGGATAATATTGGAATGAGTGTGATTATATTAATTTTATTCATTAAAGATTTTGATATTAATTCTCGAAAACAGAGGGAAAATGCATATTTAAATAGAAGCTTTTTAATTAGGATATTATTTATATAAATCTTTTATCAAAAGAGCAGCGCATTAATGGACGATATTCCTGATTTTAAAGAAGAACAATAGCCAACTGGCAAAGACATATAGTAAGAGCAAATATTGAGAATCCTAGAATTGACAATTACAATGTCTCTTAATTTAAAAACTTTGGGCTTAAAGAGGAGCTCTTGAGAGCAGTTAAAGAAGCTGGATTTGAGCATCCAACAAGAGGTATCGTATATTGTAAATTATCAAAGTCCAAGCTGAGTCATTGACAAATGCTTTGTTAGGGGAATAATTGATCTGCTAAGCAAAGGCTGGAACTGGAAAGACTGCTGTGTTTGTGCTGACCGTGTTAAATACTATAAATACAGAAAGTAATAAAGTTGAATGCCTCGTAATTACACATACAAGAGAGTTGGCCCAATAGGTAATATTTAATTGGAATTATGTTAGGCCCGAGATGAATTTTTGAGATTGGGAAAGTTTATGAAAAGCGTGAAAGTGGAATGCTTCTATGGTGGAGGTGAACCTGTATCTGTGAATATCTAAACTATCGAGACTGTGAAGCCATAAATAGTAGTTGGGTATAAATGCATCCTAATGCGTAGTACTCCAGGACGTCTTAAGGATCTGATTTGCGAGAGAAAAGCATTGAAAGTGGATAGATTGAAGTACTTTATCTTGGATGAAGCCGATACAATGATTGAAGATTTGAACATGAGGTGTTGATTTTTGGAAATAATTATTTTTAGAAAGGACATTTAGGACATCTTTTTAAAGTCACCATAGGAGAAATAATTTATGGCATTTAGTGCAACATTCACAGAATCAAGTAGAACATCATTGAAAAGATTTATTGCTGACAATAAACATGTAATACTCTCTAATATTCCTTAGATTTATGAAATTACTATTAAACCAGAATAACTCTTTTTAGACAAATTAAAGCAATATTATATGAAGATGCCAGAAGCACTCAAATTCCATTATTTGAGATAAATCTTAAACACCTGCAAACTAAACTAATGCATAATATTTGTTAAGAGTTCTGAGAAGGCTGATGCTTTGGTCACTGAACTAAAGAAGAAGGGGGAAGAGTCTGTTAGACAACTATATGGTGGTAATAGACTAGGTCCTGATCATTAAAAAATGAGATAAAAAACCTATGAATAATTCAGAAATGGTCATTTCCGATTGTTAGTGGCTACTAACTTGATGGGAAGAGGTATTGATATTGATAAAGTCAATTATGTTATCAATTTTGATATGCCTGATTCTTTGGAGACCTATTTGCATAGAGTAATAATCACAATTAGCAAATTAGGTAGGAAGAGCAGGAAGATAAGAGACTAATGGTGTTGCTATCTCATTCGTTAAATCAGAAGAAGAAGCAAGTGATGGAAAAAAATAAACAGATGACGAAGTAAATTGCTCATTCTAAAAATTAGGTCTTATAATAAATCCTTAAACAATATCCTGATAAGTTATAATAATTGCCTTAAGATTTGTCTACATTAGATAAGTTCTGAAAATGATAGTATTAAATAAAATAAAAAATAGTAAATTCATCAGCTTATAAAAATCCCTCCATTATTGTATTATCAACTCTATTTTGAAATCAACTTCTGCACTCAATCCAATCTTATTTTCACTCTTTAGTCATGGCTCTAGGCTCTAATATTTCTGTGAATAAGGAGGATTTCAATTTTCGCATTTGATCTTATTTAACTTGGCAATAAAAATGCATAATTTGTACTAAATACTATTGATTTCTTACTAGAATATTATCAGAGCGATTAAGTGCCAAATAAACCTATGTTTTTGATATTAATATTATGTTTTCTTTTTAGTTATTTAGATAAGTTTTAATCGTTAAATAATTTAAATGGACACACTTTTTTCTATGTTTGATTCATTCATAAGATCAAATTTGTCTTATTATCCTATGAGTTAACAAGGATATATAGTGGAATGTTGGGAATAATTTTTGAGTTTGTTGTAAACTTAGCCATTAGATTATGGGAAAATATATTCACCTAATAAATCAAATGCATGAGATAGATAAGTATGAAAGATAGAGTTCTACTCAAAGATAAGCAGCCAGGAATCTCACAGCTGCATCCTCTCCCAGAATAATTTCTTCATAATAAAAAAATTGTATGTAATAACAGTTAAATTTAGCTAATAATTTATTACAGAAATTTTCATAGTTAGACAATGCAACAAGTCCAAAAATCCAGCTCTCGAATCTCACTAGTTAACAATCTTTAGTAAATAAATAGAAAGTTAAACTATATGTATTAAAATGCAATAATTTAGACTGAAGATTTCAATCGACATCTACTACTAAGTAAAATCAAAGAATTAATGTTTAATTAATCAGTCTCCACAGATAAACTATATGCAATGGCAAGAATATAGTAGCATAGTACATCTAAATCGCCTTTAAAATATGCCCCAACAAAAACTAGAGGAAATAATCATTCTGCTGAGCATTACAGAGCTTGATTATTTTTAATTTATTTTCCTTTGTAATTTAATATTACTAGAATTAAAAAAATCACTTTTCCAAATTTTACTTCTGCTTAGTCTAAAGTTATTTAAATTAGGTTTAAATTGTTTGAGTAAATGTCATGAATTAATGGATTGAAATTAATTTTGATGATTGAAATTTTAATAGATATTCAAGAATGTGAATAATTCTTAATTAGAAAAAATGAAATGATAGTCTTAATTATATAATTTTTCATTATACTGAGTTGAATAAATGGATGCCCTTATATAGTAAAATTATTTAATAAGATTAAAATTATTTCTATTAAAATGAATCAAAAAATGAGATTAATCTAAGGAAGCTATTTTATAGAAAATGTTTTATAAAATCTACTAGATGCTTAGATTTTGAATTTCAAATGAAATCCTATTTCAAAAAGAAAAATTGACCTGAAGATAGACAATATATCGGTTCATTATTTTTATAATTGCTTTCAAATATACTTAAAATAATGTATTAGCTAAGAAATCATCCATATTTAATAATATTCATTAGAATTTAGACTCTACTTGAATTGATTTTGGTGAGATAGGATTAAATAAGAAATATATTGCAGCATTTCAATAAAATGGAAGAGGATTTTAAAACTTGAAATTGATTTAGTTACTATTTTAATGTTATAATTTATCAATTTCATTCAAGGTCTTTATCACCAGCAGCAATTCTTAAAGCAATGTATTCTTTAAGATCTCTCATGTTAGTGTTCAAGATACCAATCAAATCACTGACAGTCTATCTATCTTTGTCTCTTGCAGCTCTTCTTTATTAGTAATCATAAGCAGCTTCTTAGCATTCTCCTCTTCTGTCATCTCTTTATTAGGTCTTGGCTTAGATTCTTTTAAAGAACATCGTTTTTAAACTGGCTGTGGTAGCATCGATTTCTGTCTTAGAGTGATTAGATTTCAGCAGTCAAAATTAGCAATTGATGAATTGTATTTGTTCATGTCTTTATTGAGTAAACCGATATATGCTTAGAATGCTCTGGTTCTGTCATCTTCAGCTTTTCTGGCTAAATCGAATGCTTGACTTAATTGATTTTAGAGATCATCGATCAATTTGATGACTCTTCCTGTTAAATCTTAGTTGGCGAAATTATTAGGTTCTGTTGGCAAGATTGGCTAACAATTTGATGGCTTTTCCAAAGGTTCTGACGTGTTTCATTGTGCTGGCTTTGTGAGCACCTTGACTCATGTGACTAGCAACTTAAGCCATGATTTATGGAGTAACGTGAACCTTTTCTTCACCCTTTTATAAGAAAGATGGAGCTTAGAGGTTATCTGTGAAGAGTCTTCTTGCTTCAGCCAAAACTGATGAAACAAAGGTGTACTCTTATCTTTAAGCCTCGAAGTCATCAGCTTATTCTTATCTCTTGGCTGTTGTTTCATCAATAACCTTCTATAATTCAGCCTTTTAGAGTTCCTTAGCTTTCTTTTATCCGATCTTTTAGTCTCTGATTGGCACAAGGTCATCAAGAACAGCCTATAATTCTGTATTTCTTTATTCAAGATTGGCAAGTTCTTGGTTCAAGCCAGCCAAATCTGCATCACAAACTTATTAGAAGGCTTGGTTATTAGCATCATCTTCTTTTTAGTCAGCGATGTATCTGTCTTCCAAGTCATAAAGAGTTTAGAAAATTCTTTCAAGAGGTTCTCCAGTTGTCATTTGAATTGCAATGGTGTTTAAAAGTGTTCTGCCCAAATCGCTTTATTCGATTCTGTCAAATAGAGCAGTGTTTGTGGCGAAAGCACAAGCAACTAAGACTAGAAGCAATGTTGTTTTCATTTTTTTAATTTATGAATAGAAACTCGATTAAAAACGGCATATATAAACTAAATAAATATTATTGTATAATTCTTATGTATTATTGATTAATATTTCAGCAAAATGAATCTTCCCATGTATTTGATCCTGCTCCACTAAACATATCGATTTTCCAATAGGTAAACAATCCAAAAGAGTCAGCCCACCAAAGAGTCACATACATTGGCAAGAATTATCTGCTGGCATAATTTCTTAACATTCCTGGGAAGTAATTATTGAGATTTCTGGCATACCTATATGCATAATAACGGTTCTAATTACCAAATATGAGTAGCTGCCTTTCTGTAGTTGCCATCATAAGGACATACTCCATTTTGTTTTGGCCATAAATCTACCATTTCTCTTGTAACTTAGGATAGGGAATAACTTGTCAAGATAGCCAAGTATGTAGATAAGAAACAATTTACAACTTTAACTGGGAAATATGGAATTTCAGCAACTCTTGTCAAAACAGAAAGCTAGTATTCTTTATGCTTTAATTATTATCCTTATCCTTCATCCAATCGAAAGAGTAAAATAAAGTTAAAGTTTAGAAGAAGTTTCTTGCAAATAGAGGGAAGGAGTTTTTGAAGAAATAGTATGGTCCCTCTTCAAAAGGAATTCTCCATAAAGCATTGAAAAATGAGGTATATCCCTTTTACAATTCCTTGGGGAATGTCTTATCAGCATAATAAGCCATTCTAGCAACTTCAAAGGGAATTCCAATTGGAGCAGTAAGAAGAGAAATGAACATAGTGCCTGGTACTTTTCTCAAGAATCCATATTCGAATGTACCCCAAGTTCCTTTGTTTAATATATTAATTAATTACTTTGCCATCCGTGATTGACTGCTCTGAATGCTGCCAATCTCAAAGCCCAATCGATGCCACCTGAAGCAAAGGCAAATTACATTCTAGTGCCCATTGATCTTTTGAAATTCTCAAGATTGACTGTTGCTTTGCTAAAATTATACAATTCCTTCACAGTATTTGGTTATTCATACTATCGTAACCTTTGATAGTCTAATAATGATACAATAGTTTCCAATTCTCATAGAAATTATGCCATGTTTCGCCAATAAGACTACCTAGTAATCCTGATATTGCTCCTCTGGTGTAATTCCATCTCAATGAACTAATTTATGGAAAGTACAATTTACTTTTCTGGAGCATTCTGTCCATACACCAGCATTATAACAATCAAAATATAAGGAATGTCGTCTTCTGATGTCGTCCAACTCAAAAAACATGATAAATTAATTATTGAATTAGATATTTTGGTTTTGTATATATTTATATTTGCGATGTTATATTTTTCAAATGAACACTTTCTTGTGCATTGAATGAGCCACTTGATATTTCTAATAGCAATTATAAACTCTATTCCATTCTAATTCTTCCTTGATTCTCCATCCTAGCCATGCAACAATGCCGCCTGGGACTGCTGCCCAAAAGAGTCTCTACTTAATTGGTAAACCTTTGATGATTGGGAAGAAAAAGAATGAGAATGAATAGACTGCTCCTCCTACTTAACCTAATCTTTCGAATCTCGATGCATCTCTATTGTTGAGAAGAATATAAATACGCCTCAGCATGGAAGACTTGTTCTGTCAATTTCAAAGGAACATGTCTATCATATTTCAAGAATTGTTTCACTTCCTCTTTCTCTTTAGCAGTGAAGGTTTTTTCAAAAAGTCCGAAGTGTTCAGGTTGATCGTATATCATGATAAAATAAATAATTAAATCTTCTATATGTATATTATTCTAATAATCAGGGACCTAAGTTTATTTTGTATTTCAAGTATTCAAAAACAGCAGGCGAATACAACAACTTAATGGATTTTTGAATAATATCCAATTCATTATTTATTTGTTTCACCAACTCCTCATGGGTTTATTTGCTTATCAATAACGATTGTTCTTCCAACTTCACGCGTTCCCCATATAAATCTATATCAGCTTAATGGATCTTTATGATATTTTCACAATCAGCAATGAAGGATTGAATGTCCTCTCTTTCCTCCAGTAAATCATTCCATTCTCTCTCAAAAACGTTAGTCTCCCCATCCTGAGCACTGTCCCATTAAGAGAAGGCTCTGTCCTATTCCTTTTCATCATTTATTAATTTGTTTTGAGAATCAACCAGAGATTTTCTAAGCTTATTTAATAGATCCAAAACTGACTTTATAAAGTGTCTCTATTTGAAATTGGAATCGGTTAATTGCACCAAAGTCTCCATCACACTTTCATAGCCTTTCAATCCATCTACCTACAATTGATTCCAATAATTACTCTTCCTTTAATACTTCTTAATCTTCTAGTCAAATCTTTTGATTCCTCTTTACTCAATTAAATTTTATCCATCTCAATAAAACTGCAATCGGGTCTGGGTAGTAAGGATCCTACCATCTTCAAGGTTTCATCTGTGATCTTAATCAAATCACCAATATCTCGCTTGGATTTCTCAAAATTCTCGTATTATTATTTGCGTAGAGCCTCTTGCATTTTCAGTCTAGACTCGTTTTATTGCTTAGAATCCTTCAATCTTAATAATTCTTTTTCGATATCATTCTAAGAGGCAATAATAAGTTAGCATTACCTTTCGTAGTTCAAGATCTTATCCAATTTTTTTCCTCTGCTTATTCTATTCGTTTTCAGCATCTGAAATTATTTATTTTAATTATTGAACTTTTACAACGCTTTCTGCTTTAATAGCCTCGTAATCGAGGTTCTCTTATTCCACTCTTTCCTATATATTATTCTTAAAAATACAATCAACTAACGTCCAAAACTTTTAATTGTTGAAATAAGTTCATCCACAGGACCTTGTAATTTATAATTTAACTCAGCCATCTTTAAAATGGCTTAACCAATTTTATGTTATTAAATGTCTTTAATTTATTCTTCAATTACAGAGTTACCACTGTTGCCATCATCATAGTGCAAACATATACATATTGTGAACAATGTTATCAATAATATTAATTTCATTATTTAATAAATGAATAAAAAAACGAGTATATACATTCAGTTATTTTCATTCAGATTATCAATTTCATTAAATTCAATCTAGAATTACTCAAAATATGTATAATAATTTTATCCATTATAATTAAGTATATATTTTACTTGATTTTTGGATTTGTCTAAGAAATAAGTAAAGAATCATTTGGTGTTCACTATGATTTGAATTAGAAATCCCATTGTTGAATGCTAAACTTTAAAGGAAATATCTTGTAATTAGCTTAATGTTCAGATTAAAGGAAGTACTTCTATAGTAAGGAATCTAAAACTAAATACTATCTTCATTGCTTGTGTTTCAATTTAGGTGATTCCATTTTTGGCACTTAACACAGCTGAATTTAATTGATGTTGATTTATTTTAGAAGTTAAATTAATATAATAATTTTATTAAAATGCTATAAAGAATCGTGAGATACTGTTTCGCTCATGGATCACACAAACCAACAGGCCCAATCTTTGCTCCATCTGTTTAGGACAAGATGTAATCTCAAAGCTCTAATTTAGGATCTATATCAATGTTTATAATGATGGTGAATTTGAAAGAATTCCTGCCTATATTGGTGAAAGCCTTTTGACTGCACTTAGAAGGTTTCGCGTAACAAATATACCAGGTAAATTGCATATCAATATAAAAGGTGACTGTGAAGGTGGAGAAAAGTTGGATAGCATCTTGGAGGATCCAGTTTAGACAAACACTTTTGGTCCTTCATGTGGATCCTGCCATATTCTGATTTCATCACCTTGGATTGAAAAGATCAGAGTCCCATATTATTTGGAAGAATTGATAATCAATAGATAAGATTATGCTGTTGCCAAGCAGTAATTAATTATATAGATATTGTAGTTCCAGATTGGCATGCGCTATTAAATTAGAGAAATGGATGGATGAGATGGAAGTATCTCTTCCAATAAATGAAAATTCAGAAAATATGTGATTTCTTTAAAAGATAAATAAATATATATTATATAAAACATAATCAGATAAGTTTTTTGGGTAGTGGTGGTTTAAGTACGTTCAACTCTAAACTTTGGGGTTGAACAGGAAGTCTTTGTTAAAAATTTCTTGAAAAGGGCAGTATCTTTTTATTAAACACTCTCGGCATGAACATACTATGTACAACTTCTATGAAATGATAAACAATCTATAATACTTTCTTAATCGAAGCGGTAAGCATCTACACACTCTTACTCTACCATACTTAATTTTTTTGTAGAACTGTTGCTCCTATTTTTGATATCTGGAGGTTTTCTGATTGGAGATTGACTTTGTTATTATTGTTGTTAAGTATTAAACTGTTGCTTAAAGGGACGAACCATAGAGATCGGTTTTTTAGGAGATTCAAAGTGTTATGGTTAGACCTACTTCAATTCAGTTTTATGATTAGCTGTTGTGGATCTTGAACGAAGTGCAGGTATCTCAAAAGGATTTGATAATCTCTTTTTATCACTTTAATGTGTTTTCTTGAAAAGTCTCTTCTTAAAATGATGCTTGTTTCCAGTTTAAATATAAAGTTGATCTTTATTATGTGAATCATGATGGATAACACTGATATTCAAAGATTTTTGAGAGGAAGAAGGTTGACTATTTTCATTAGTGTGCACATGTTCAGAATTTTTAGTTACACACTTTTCTTCAGGTTCTTTAGCTCCATTTTCTTGGATCCTCTTTAGAATAAGAAATTATCAATACCTATAATATCTTCTCGTATCTCAATTACTATTTAATTGGTGGAATATTTTGGTTTTCTTTTAATGCTTAGTGTTCCCTCAGCATCTCCTTTATGTAATCTTTGTCTAATAAATTTGAAGTGTTAGTCTACAATTTTTAGGATTGCTTCATCAAATACCTAAGATTTATCAATTAAATTTCAATACGTCGTATCTACTTTCAATCCTTTCATTGAAACTAGAAGCATAATGGTCTTGATTTTCTGGAGAATCTACTCTCTGGCAGTGAATGCTCGATACATCTCTGGTAGAGTTAATGGGATTGGATCTGTTTTGGAATTCGTAATCCAAGGATGTTATAAGATCTAGTTTGCACTATATCTATGAATAGGATCCATCGAAACGCATTTCAAAAATAGATGCTTTGCCATTGGATCGAAATCCTCAGGGAAATCCCACTTAGGATCTAGTAGTTTCTTCTTATAATCGTGCGAATGCTCTCCTCCTTTATATAAAGGGTGCTTCCCTGTTAGCATTTAGTAAAGTATAATTCCACAACTCCAAATATCTATTGGCTTAGAGTATACACGCTAACTAAATAGCTCTGGAGCCATATAAATAAGGGTCCCACATTGTCCATGCAATACAATTTGTCCAGCCGATAATCCAAAATCGACAATCTTTAGTGTACTGAAATCGTTAGAGTCTTCTACTAGTATATTCTCTTATCTTAATTCAATTATAGTTACCTCAGGCTTAAGATCTCGATGCACCACTCCATGTTCATGAATAAATTAGACTGCTTTGAAAATACTGGTCATAATGATTCTAGCTTCTTATTATGTATATTTGCGCACTTTCAACGGACCTTATTTGATAAGGGCCATTTCTATAAGTAGCTTGCTTTCTGTTTCTCTGACATTCTTAAATTGAACTATATTGGGATGATTCATCTTAGCAAGGATTTAGGCTTCTGACAAGATCTAGGCTACCTTATAATCCTTTTTGGGAAGAATCTAATTAAACATTAGGACTCTGATATTACTTTCACAGCCACATGTTCTTTCCCCCCATCTTTGTATACAGCTTCAACTACCTTCCCAAAACCCCCAGCTCCTAAGACTTTGATGACTTAATAGTATTATTCAAGTTCTTCCATTTAAATAATTATAAAAATAAATCATTAAGTTAAAGATGAAACCAAAATTACAATTGAAAGTCCATTAATCGGGGTCTATTTTTTAAAGAAATCTAAACTTGTGTTAAAAGTTGTTTGAGGGTTCCTTTCTCAATAAAATGAGATATATCTATACCTAAAAAAAATAAATTTTAAAATAAACTATATTTATACTTAAATTAAGTATCAAAATATCTATCTAAATATATCATAAATCATTAGCAAATTATCCAGGAGGTTTTAATTTGATTTCTTGGTCAGGCTTAGACTGATAATCAAATTATGAATATGGTATCCAATTCTGTAGTTTTACAAATCAGTTAGTTATATATACTGTTTATAGCTTCATAAATTCTAGAGAACTACATATTAAACCATAATTATAAATCTCCTATATCAAATAACTATCAATATCAATAGGCCATTATTTATTCTTAATAAGAATAGATTTTCAGAGCTCCTAAATATCAAATATTATTCCATATCTGATCTAAAGTACTTATTTTTTATTGATCTAAAAGTTCATTCATTAAGTAATTTCTTAACTATTAATATAGATGCTTTCTTTTTATAGTTCTTTCATATAAATAATTTATCTAGTTATTAAGTTTCTTTTGATTTTACATCCATAAAGATATTAATTCATGGTTAATTCACAGATTTACCAAGTCACACCTTACTTGAATGAATGGTGCAACAGATTGAATTATCTATTTAATAATTCTTAGATCAATTAACTATGATGATTTAATGAGTGATAAGTATGTCATCAATAGTCAGGATCTTATATATTATGTGTTATGAATAGTTTATTACATAGCTAAATTTTAGAAGGAGTTCAAAATTGAGACTTTTAATATTTTTACTATCGATGATAAATTATTAATATATGGACAGAGATTCATAAATATTTTAATATGTTAATATTAATCGAGACTCCTGCAGGATTTGCCCTCTTTTAAGTTGCTAACACTAAGGCACTTAGCAAAATTGATAATATCTACGATTACTTGCAAAATGAGAAGCAAGCTAAAAAATTGTAAGCATTTGCATAGAAAATGATCTTAGGATTACCCCTTTTGCTTTCCAACAATTTAAGGATACATAAGAAGCTCTCGTTGCCACTAGTAAGCTTATTAATGGTAAGATCCCCAAGAAACTCAGTAAGTTTTTGGAAAAGAATGTAATTTCACAGGAAGTTTAAGATTAAATTGCAGGTATCAATAAATTATACATTATTATAGTTTAAGATAAAAAACTAGCTAAACAGATTCAAGATTAACTGGGATTGACTTGCGTTTAAACCCCAGTCACAGAACAACTCTTTAGAGGCATTAAATCACAACTAACCAATTTAATTGAAGGCTTAAGTGAAGCTGAACTCAAAAACATGACTTTGGGTTTGGCACATGGTCTATCTAGATACAAGCTCAAATTTTCAACTGAAAAAGTAGACACCATGATCATCCAAGCTATTGCACTTTTGGATGATTTAGACAAAGAAATTAACAATTACATGATGAGATTGAGAGAATGGTTCGGATGGCATTTTCCAGAATTAGGCAAAATCATTACAGATAACCTAATATATGCTAAGGTTGTTAAAGCCATTGGTATGAGAATCAAGACAAGCTAGACTGATCTTTCTGGCATTTTACCAGACAATCTAGAAGCAGATGTCAAATAGGCTGCAGAAGTGTCTTTTGGTACTGAAATCACACTTGAAGATGAAAAGTTCATTCTCTGTTTGGCTGACTAAGTCATCGAATTGACTGATTACAGAGCCTAATTATCAGAGTATTTGAAAAACAAGAATGTAAGCTATCGCCCCAAATCTTACAACTATGGTTGGAGAATTAGTAGGAGCAAGATTGATATCTCATGCTGGATCTCTGGTTAATCTAGCTAAATACCCAGCTTCTACAGTATAAATCTTAGGAGCAGAGAAAGCACTGTTAAAAGCCATTAGAACCAAACACAACACACCAAAATATGGTTTGATCTTCTAAGCCAGTTTTAGTTGGAAGTGCTCCTGCTAAATTGAAAGGTAAAGTCTCCAGAACATTAGCTGCTAAAACTGCCTTGTGTATTAGATATGATGCTTTAGGTATATTTTAGTATTCAACGTATTCTAGGTGAGGGATAAGATGCTGAATTTGGAGTCACCAACAAAGCATTCTTAGAAAAGAGAGTTCATTAATTAGAGGAAGGAGTGAACTATAGAGATGTGAAAGCACCATAAAGAGGAAAAGCCAAGCCAGTTTCCAATTAAGCTTAATATTAAGAAGAAGCAGACTTCTAACCTTAGGGAGCCTCATGGATGTAGAAATTCCAAAAAGGTGAAGATAAAAGATAGGCCTCATAAGATTTAGCATAAAATTCAAAATTCAAGAAGGTGAAATAGTAATGAAAGTACATTATGTATAAAATATAAAAACCTCTACATTGGTCTTCGTTTCCTTTCATCCAACCATTACACAAGTCTTTTTTATATGTTTACTCAATCCAATTAAAATAATTCTATATATTGGTGTTATCAAAATTAATGCTTTTTGAAATCAACAGAACAAAATTGTATATTAATGAGTTAGTTTTAATTATTGTGGAATAAATAAAGAATTTTTATATTTTATATAATCATATTGTAAATCCATAATTTGGTATTTATTACTTATTTTATATTATTTTTCTAAATTTACGCAAATCTATGTCTTCTTACGATAAGAACTTCAAAAATATATGTCAATTTGGATTTTTACATTAATATTTTATAGTATTAGGAAGTCAATTTATTAAATTGAAACTATTTCTTATGTCTGAATTTATAATTAATATTTCTAATTCCCTTGTAGATAGATTATCATAACATCCAAAAACCATCAACAAAAATTTATCTTAATGTATTAATAGAGAAATAACAATTCTAAGTATAGAATTTCATATCTTTTTCAATTACAAATGATTTACTTTATCTTTAAACATTTCTGCATTTAAATATCAGTAATTTTATTCCTAACCTATTATTCAGGTATTAAACCTTTTAGTTTTTTCTTTACTTAATGGATTTCTCTTTATATCATCATTAATCAAAAGACATTTAGAGTAATTAGAATGGTCATAAAATATCAAACAATCAGGTAAACTCTGTCTTTTAACTCTTTACTCTTTTCATTAATTGGTTAATATTATTTTATATTTGAATTTGCATTGGTCTGCTGAAATATGTTTTCAATAACACAGAACACACCTTCTAATCTTTTTAGATTTTAATGGTTTCTTTGTTGGATGTTAGCAATTGTTAGAGTTCTCTACTTTCTTTCAACAATTGCCTAACTTGTTGGAGAAAATTCACTATAGCTTCAAGTCCATCTTTATTCATAATTTTAATAAAATAATCAATGCAAGCTTTGCTTAAGTTGTATGTAATCATTGAGAATCTTTTTCAACCACCTCCAACACTCTCGCAATTCGGGTTTCGAATTTGGAAAATGATTTTATGGATGACACTGTATTACTAGATCAACTATTGAATTAACGAACTTCTGTATTGAGGGATCTTTGATTAAACTTTCCAAGCGTGTGATCTCTTGCTTTAAACTTTTGTTTTCTTTCACTAGCAAGCTGTTTTCAATTAATTAATTTTGAAATTAAACTTCTTTTTCTTTTAATTGCACCTCGAATTCCTTTAATTTTTCTATTAAGTTATCTTTTTAATAATTAGTTGGTTCAGATAATCTATTCATTAATATTTTTTAATGTGCTCTCATTTCGCTGATCATTTATTCTTTGAATTCTAATTATTTGGTGAGTTATTCAACTTGTTTTCTAAGCTCTTAAACCTCTTCCCCAACAAATTTTTCTGTAATTGGACTCACTTATTATTACTTAAGATACTAAGAATAGTATAGTTATGTCGAGGAATTGTGAGAAATTTAGCTTGTTTAACGATTCATTAAATTTTATTTAGGAATTTTAATAATATTAAAATATTTATTTAGGCTCTATAAAGAATCCAATCAATAATAAATAGAAACTAAACCAACATAAATTCCCCTCATCTAAATTTATCTAAACCATATTAGCCATTTTTCAAAATATTTATATATTTTTCAGAATTCATTAAAATTCATTTATTAAAAAGACATGAATGTCAACATTATTTGATCTATTTTCAGATTAAACCCAATTAAGAAGCTATAATATAGATGGTTTACAAGTTATACTACCTCAGAATTGAAAATATTCAGTCAAATATATTTTAAAATATTTAAATACTATACTACTTTGCTAAATGATCTTAATCCAAAATTTCTAATTAATTCTTAAAAATCATTAATATTTTAACATTATAATGTTGAAGGATTAAGGAAAGGTCAGATAAAAATAAATATATACACCACAATTCAAATAATTTATTCAATACTATATTTTCATTTATAGTAGATAATACCTGAACCTGAAGATGTGATATGCTTTCTTCCTCATTAATTAATTGCTCTAATGAATAAAATTATGAATGATTTATTATTTAATTAATTTAACTTTTATAATATCCTATGATATTATTTAATGATCATCAATCTCTATGATAGTGAAAAGAATTCTAACAGGTCTTCTATGATTTAATTTAAATGAGATTATCTTTATGAATCTATTATTATTATATTTTCAAACTATACTAGTTAGAATTCATTCTAAATTTTCAATTATTTTGGCTATGTAAAGATAATTATTAAGAATAAATTAAATCACTTATCTATGAATTGAATAGGCATTAATAAAATTTAAAATAAAATTACAGTACTGTATATATAGCATAAATCAATTAATTATAAAAAGTAGCATTTTTCAAATTCAAATTGGAAATGAATTTTTAATCTCCTCTTGCAAGAAATTTATTCAGTACTCCTGAAAAATAATCTATGGAACCAGAGTTGTGTAAGAAAGTGATCATTGATGATCAAATACAACAATTCAATAATTCAAGCAAAAAACAATTCAAATTCTAGATTATGTAGAGCTATTTCAATTAATAATTAGACCTATCAAGACTCAAACACCAATTAAATAAAAAAATCATCTTTCACACATTACTCCAAGTACTTCAGAAAACGATTGCATTGGAAGTTCTTTAGTTCATAGATTCTAAAATCATATGACCTTAGATTAAATCTAATAAAGTCCTCCCAGCACCCCAAAAAATAAGGGAACTAAATCTCATAAAGAATTAACTGCTTAAAAATAGGGTACTGCCACTCCAATAAAAAAGAAAGTAATTAAATATTTTACTGAAAGAGTGCGATTAAAAGTATCCAGACAAGTGCATGGGCCATGGATGTTGAAGATTAGTCAGAAGAAGAGAGTCCTTCCTTTGAGAAATCTAGATATTATAATGAATATACTTAATTGGCAGTAATAGGCAATGGAAATTTTGGTACTGTTTATAAATGCAGAAATAATATTGATAAACAAATTTATGCGATAAAATGTGTTAAACTTCAAGGATATGGCAAATCATATGATGCAGCAGAAACTCTTAATGAAGCATAGGCACTTGCGTATCTGACGGCTAAAGGAAGATGCAAAAATATCATAAGATATTATACTGCCTGGAATGAAAAGTGCTATAATTATTTATAAATGGAATACTGCAATTTCAATGTGACTTCCCTCTTAGTAATTTATAATAATATTATTTAGGAATCTAAAAGGGATTAAAATTAAAGATTTGAAGAATTCGAAGTTAAAAAGATACTGAAAGATATTTTGAAAGGTTTGAGATTTCTTCATGAATAATCAATCACGCATTTCGATGTCAAACCTGATAACATCTTATATAGCAAAGTTTAAGGGTGTTACAAATTGGCTGATCTAGGTCTTTCCAGACAAACCTAATTAAAAAAGGGAGAGGATATTAATGAAGGAGATTCTCGATATTTAGCTCCTGAAATTTTATCTAATGTATAATGTTTTACAATTTTAGCTAACAGCTTAATCTGATTTAAGTAAATCGGATATATTCTCAATGGGTGCTTCAATTTATGAAATTATGATAGGAGAGACTCTACCTGCATGTGGAGAAAAATGGTTGAAATTAAGATAAGGTTTGTCAGTTAATGATTTTGGATCAGGTATTTGATTATAGTAATTAGATTTCTATTCCATTAAATTAAGAAGATTAATTTGCAGGATGATGAATCCCAATTCATTTTTTAGATTGAGTGCTAAGTCTTGTTTAGAAGATCCTTATTTGTTTGTTCCTAAGGAAAAATTCATACAATAGGAAAAGATTAAAGGATATTAATTAAGATAATAATTCGATGTACTTAAAATTATGGAAACCAAAAAAAGGTAAATGAGTGTTTGATATTTATTGAATTATAAATATAAATGAATTAAAATTAAAACTTTACAAGCAATCTTAATCTATTTCCTGAAATAGGAACACACGGATCAAGAGGAAAAGTAACAAATTAAGATAAACTTAGTAATATGGTGGAAATAATATCACAATGAGAGGAACAGAAATTTTTGAAGGGCTTACAACTGGAAGACCATCAAAGAATATCATCCAAGCTCATTTTAAAGTCTTGAGATTTTATAGAAAAGTGTGTCGTCTTATTCCCTTTTTATTAAGAATTCATGATATGGAAGTGACCTGTAATTCATAATAAGCAATGCTAAATGTAGCAAATGTAATCAGAAAAAGAGCATATTTAAGAGATCCTGATGCCGTTGATAGATGGGTTAGTATTTATGTATGATATTAATAGGTTTATAGAGGATATGAATTACTCTACCAAGCTGAATGGCATATGCTAAATAGAGATCATTTATTCCAATACTTTGCAAATCAAAATAGATCGGATGCTGGATATTCATATTTAGAAAATTAAAAGCTCAAAGGAAAGAGTGAATTCTTAAAGGATTTCTACATTGGAAATAAAACATACGAATATTGAAATCATAAGTCTAAATAAAAATATTAAAACAAGACTTAAATTATGTTAAAACTCTTATTTAATGCTCTTATATTTCTTGATATTTTAAGTAATTTTGTATATTTATTCTTTCTTGAATAATAAGATCTTTATTTTGGTTTTATTAATATAATTGAATAACAATAATAGTATTAAATTATGCTATCCATAGCGTTTGATATTTTAGTGCTAACTATATACGATGAAGAAGATAGAGCATCAATTCTTTCATAAATTGATGCTATTTAAAATCTTGCTGGTTTGAAAAACATGAATTTAAAAATAATAAATGTATAAGGGTAAATTCATTTACAAGTAGTTTTTTAAATGTATTTAAGATTTTTGGTGAGTTATCAGATGTTGAAAGTACTTCGATATCTTTTGAACTTTTATTTTTGAATCCATTGGAAAATGGAATAAGATGTAAAATAGTAAAACCGCAAGGATAGGAAACCTAGTTAAATCCGTATTATGATTGTAAGGATATTCATTTAATTTAATTTAAGCAAACCTTGGATTTATAGATTTTAGTACATATATTGAGAGAACCGATAAATTGATTGATATCTTTTCCAAAATGAAAATATAATTTAAAAAAGAGCATCCGTACGAAGGAGTAGGAAAAGCTTAAGAATAAGAGAAAAATTCATTTGCAAAAAATGTTAATATCAATAATTCATGATTTTAGATAAAAGATAACTGGAGTGAATTAAATTCTATAAATGAATTTCTGGTTTTTGAACTAATAAATGAATATAAAAAGAAAGCTTGTCTTAAGTAGATGATAATTGATGGATAAGAAATGGTAGATTAATTAATAAAGGAAAAAGATAAATTGAATTAATTTAGGAATCAGAATATAGATAAAGTTGTAGATGAATATAATATTTTATAACATATTTCCACAACACCTTATTAAGATCAGCTCATAGAATTAGATGCAAAAATCAAGGGCATTCGTGATACCTTAAGATTAATTTAGCATAATTTCTAAAATAATCATTTAAACTTTCTAGAATTAAACTAATTTACAAGGAATCTAGCTAAGGAAGAATTTGATGCATTCCTCCTATTAAAGAAATGTCTTAATTAATAATTAGAATGATATAACTGAATTAAATTCATTATTATAAATTATAATCACTCTTTAGGGCAAAAAGGAATGAGTTTAAAATAAAATATGATTGAATCTAATATATTGAACGTAGATAATTATCATCTTTCTTTCTAATGTTAAGGATTAAAGGGCAAGCTAGTTTCAACTTTTTTTAGAAAGTTCTTCAGTGGTCCAATACTGCATTTCGCATGATCCGCTATTACTTGTGCCACTATTCCTCCTCTATCAGCAAAGATAATATCTCCACAATATTTAATAATCGTTCCAGCTATTACATTTTCATGTTCTCCTTAGATCAGATTCCTTTGGTTTATTTCCTTAAACATCTAAAGACAAAAGTTAATGAATTTTTCATTAAGTCCTATTGAACTTGAAATCTGTTTAATAAATGAGTGAACGATAGCCTCTAAATCATATGAACTGTGAATCTTTAGAAGAATCTTTTTGATTTGTTTTTCTGAGACTGAAGTTTTCGACAAAATCTCTTTCTATGTTACTGGAGCATTGATTTATTTCAAAGCAGCGATGATGATTGCCACAGCGATAGCTTTATACTTTTTTTACTTTAAACCGTCAAGTAATTCAGGTTTTAAAAATGTGATTCCTATTTTTAAAAGATCTTAACTTAATCCCAGTAGAACAATCTGATGTGTGATTTCTTCGACAATAGCAGAAAATCTCTTTCTCATAAAATATGATTCATTATTATCTTCGATAGATGTTTCAGACGTATTATCCGTAGATAATGCAATAAGAGAGGATTCCTCAGATTTTGGAGGAGGGAGGAAATCAGGTGTATCAGTTCCTGCCCCAACAAGTCGGAACTTGGGTATAGGAGGTCTGGGTGGTCTATGTTCTGTCCTTTTTGGTATGTCCATTAGTTATAAATTATAATACACTTATTATTTATATTTCAAATAAATCTAATTCGTTCTAAATAGAGGCAAAATTGATTATGACATAATCATCAATAATATTTCATTAAAACATCAACAAAAAACAAATAATATTTATAAGATATGATCTAGTGATTTGCATAATATTTTGGCAAGATATGTGTTTCTATCATAAATTTCAGTAGAATTAACCTATTGATTGTAAATACTAAAATTAAATAAAATAGAAAATGAATCATTTTTTTATTCATTTACAATAATAAGTGAACTAGGCTTTAGTTGTAATATATCCATGCTAAGTGGATAATTAACCTTATTAAAATACTATAAATGAAGTTATTATCTGGGTATAATGAAAGAAATATAATCTATTATTTTTAAGTAAACTAATAAATTGAGTAGAAACTTTGGAAATAAGATGAATTATTTTAGTTAAATTAATTTTGATAGATTAAACTTATGATATTGAATATATATTATATATATTTATCATTTGAACATTTAACATTTTTCAGAATCTCTCCTTCTGTAAAATAATAAGTAAGCTGACTCACTTACAACATTACTACTCGTAGTTCTAGCATTGGAATCATTATAATCTATCCATTTGTTTAACACACTATTAAAAGCATAGGCTGTATAATGTCCTCCTCCCAAACCACCATAGTGATTATCCACTCCATAGAGATCATATATATAATTTAAATTATCTCCAGCTTATTTGGACAACACAAAATTATTTAAATTAAGTTCATGTGGAAATTATACCATTGATGATATTTTCTAAGTACCATTGCTGAAGTAAAAATTACCTAAATTGGATATTCTGTTTGTTTTAAATCTTTTAAGGTGAATTATTAATATCTATAAATAATATATCTAATTAAATTACTTAAGGAGCCTTATAGATTTCCATTTTTTTTGATGCTTGAACATGCTTTTTGCATCTATTGCAATACCATTCATCTCCTTTACCTAAAATTTCCTCTTTTGTAAATGCTTTAAGACAATCATCCAAATCATATTCTCCCTTTCTTACCTAAGATTTTGTATCATTAGTTGTGAACTCTTTACACCTTTGCAATTTTAGAATTTGAACTGTTTTAGTTAGGTACTCTGAAATAATAACTTCAATAGAAAGATTGGAACCTGAAATATTGCTTATTGCATCATCCTAGAATAATATAAAAAAATACACTAAATTAGATTTCCTTTTTTGATTTATCAGAGAGATCTTTGAATCTTAGAGTAAATGGTTATAATTGGTTTTATATTAATATTGCAAATTCTTGTATAGATTCCTCTAAATTTTTAGGTCTTGGAAGTGATAAAAATTGATCTTTTAAAGGGAATTCTTGAGCAGTTAGCTCCTTAACTGCAAGGGTTAAATGAATTCTAAATTTATAGTAGATCTATCCATAGAGTTGTTATGCAGTTGAATTTCTATCAATTACTACTTATCTAGGAAAAGATAATATCTTATCCACTTCATAGATTTTAGTTGCTTTGGATACATAATAGAAATCAACATTCATTTAATTTTATTTCATATTTTAGATATTCTATTCAACCTCTTGAACGAATAATATTCCAATATGTTCGCTTATCCATTTGGCTCCTTTTTCATAAGGTACTCTTTCCTAAATTTGATGTTCCTTAATGAGTAACATATTCATTCTTTTGTGACTGATACTTAATAGATTTTCCAATTATTTTAATATATCTAATCCTGTCATATCACTGCTTAATTACAAACTAATTTTAGCTGGCATAGTTTCACTGTCATCATATATAAAGTACAAAGAAGATGAAAAGGATGAAAAACTAGGAATGGGTAATGACAAACTCATGAAGGGATCAAAGGTCTTTGATATTCTGCTACAAATTGGACAGACCAAAGTAGATTTATATTGTCCAACCATCAGTTCTTAGATTTTGCTTTGATTTCTCAAAGTGTAATTGATCCAAAATTTTTCAGAAGCCTGTTGATCACTTTCATTTGTAATTTCTATATCTGTGACAATGGGCTTATTAAGAACTCTATTGAGATCTTCATGCAATCCATCTAAGAGATATGACAAGAATTCATGAGAGTCCTATTAACCATATCCATAGAATTGAGGTGCAAATTTTCCTATCACTTTTTTTAAATCAATGGCTGAAACACTGGAGTAATTGGAAAACCACATAGATTTCATTAATTCAGCATATGATGCTGCCAAAAATCCTTTGGTTCCCAATACATTGTTGGGATTTAAATGTTATGCAAAATGATTATACACCATGTACTCTGTAAATTCATAGGTGTTACTGAGACACTGAAGAGCAGCATTCATAAAACAAGTGTTTCCCAAGTTCTATAAACCTGTCATTCCTCTTCTGCTATCAGATAGGCATCTAGGAATATTGCTAATGCCAAATTTCGCATAGAGTTCTGAAACATTTTATTCTTTTTGTTATAGAGAATTTATTTCAGCAGTTAATTGCCAACTCTTCCCTTGTTTGATTTCGCATATGAGGATGTCTTAGGTGGTTAAATTTAAATCATCAATTTTAATTTTCAAGTCCAAATCTTTTCCCTTAATACTTTTGATGAAAGTTCCTTTCTATATCATAGACATCCAATCCATTTGGCTTTATAGATCCTTAAACTTCCACCATTTGATTTCATTGCCAATACCTTTTATGACTCTAATTTTTCTAGTTAATTCTTATACTTATTCAAACCCATTTACTGATAAAGATGACTCCTCCAATTAATTTTCCAGAATTATGATTTCAACTACTCTGGGGATTAACTTAAAAATTAATCATAATGATTACATCTACAAGTATTCTGTCTTGCTCATCTTATTTTACAATGAGTCTTTTTACAGCAAAGGCGCCATAAATTTTTTCAAAGAATTTAAATACTTTTGCGCTTACATGGACAAAATCAACGCCTTCTCTCAAGTCATTTCGTAACACATAATTCAAATATTATTTCGACTAAGTCGGGTCGGGCAACAAATTCCATTTAATTTAAATGAGTCTCGAACTGTCAATTGGACCTGGTATCACTTCAGTCTCTTCGTTAATAGAATCCTCATTCAGATTCAGCAGCTATCTCAATTTTGTAACATCCAACCCCATAATCGGATCCTCAATCACTATCGGATCTTCATTTTTAACGTATAGTCTCCACTTCTAAAACCAAGCTGCTGGTATCAGATAACTGCATAAGCCATCTTATGAGAAATAATCTAAATCCTTCTCTTCTTTCTCCAATAGCTAAAATTGCTCCCATTGATCCTCCTTTTACACCTCCTCCCTTTTTTAATTGAACATTCGATCAAATCCTTAAAGTATGCATCTAACATAATTATTATTAAAGCTCCTTAACTTTTCCAACTCTTATTTTGCAGCACTCAATTATCCTAAATCAATATATAGCCTTGCCAAATTCAGAATCAAATCACAATATCTTCCTGTATTCTCAAATTTTGCCAGCCTTAAAATTGCTATTTACAAATCCTGTCTCTTAGTGCTCAGACTTAATATCCGATTTAGCACCTCTAAAGTTTCGAGTCTAGCACTTGGCAATTCATTCTCCAACATATCAGTCAATCCTTCAATTGCTTCCTGAAATTTTTGGCTTTCCACTAATTCTTATATTTTTTCCATTAATTAAGAATAATTTATATGCAATCCCTCAAAATTACAATCAATTTATCATATCTCGTAATTTATTAGTATCCCTCAATTTTTAATATACAATACTAATCTTCAATTAAAAACCTGGATTCCACTTTTTCCATTCACTTTATAATGAACATACTAAGAAAACATATTATTAAAAGACGAAGGAGTTTTGTAATCTTTTATAATAATCAAACAGGTTAATTAATTCATAGTATTTGCTTATAAAATTTATCTAAAGCCTTATCTACTAACTGTTTTAAGGAAATAATCAATATCAAAATTTGAAAAATAGTTATGGATAATTAATCCTAATATGCTGACTTGCATTTAAAAGGAGAATACAATGTTTTTACATGAAATCATGTATAACTGTATATTTCCTTTCAGGATTTAAAGAAAATCCTAAAAATAAGCTTTTAAAAAAACTTGATATTTCAAATTTATATTCTTCTTCATAGATTAAGGTTTTCTCAATATTATCATATTACCTAATTTATCAATTATAAGGATTCAGATTCATAAAAAAATTTCAAATTTTAGTTTATATTCTTACTTATTATCTTATTATTTAGATAATTATTTACTTATTGGATTATTTTCAGATTTATAAATAAATAGAATATACTATTTATCATCAAATCATATGATAAAACAATTAATCCCCTCTATATCAATGTTCCTTGTAAATATTTCTATTTCTAACTTGTTCCTCTGTTTCACCAATATTGATTCAAGATATTTAATTTTGATTTGACAATTCGTTTATAAATGGTAATATATTTTGATTGTGTGCATAAGATTATAAAAATTCAAAATTTAACATAATTGATAATCAATTGATTTAATTAATAGTATTATTTTAAAACTTGCAATCTAAATGATTAAATTCTTCCTAGTTTGATTAAAAATAGAAAAACCTTTCATCAAAAGATATTTAAATATCTATTTAATTTTTGATTAATTAAAACAATTTTCTAGTCCATTCCAAATTGATAATTTAGCTAAATTTATAGATATAAATACAATATATTTGAATGAATATTGAGTAAACGAAAAGCATTAAATATATGAAAATAAAATTTTTGACAATTCTTTTAATTTACAATCGAATCTTAAGATTTGAAGTTTTATTATAAATTACAACTATCAAGAGCTTTGATAGGAATCAATATTATTGTAGTAAAAATACTTAGGAAGAATAATTCAGATTATTAGCAGATAGATAGATTTATATAAAATTATAGGATATACAGAATATGTATTATTGATAAGGGCGCAATAATAATTAGATTGGGAGAATAACTCAATATTGTAAACTTTTACTTAAACATAGGAATAATATGATAAAATATAAATTAAAATTTGTTTACTATTTTTTATTTAAATACAAAGAAAATATATTAAACCCATAAGCAAATAAAAAAATTTAGTAGGCGGATTTCTATTTTAAACAATAAGTAAAATTGCTAAGGAAAACATTTAAAATAATTGTCTAAGTTGATTTAGATACGAAAGAATGGAAGAATTATTTTCATTCTTTTCATAATAGTTCTAAATATTCTATTTTTATTTTGATTACCTGTTTAAGTGTGAAATAATATTTTGAATTGTATTTAATAACGTGATTCGTGATTAAGTATTTTAGTTATAAACTTTTGTTTTAAGTAATTAATTTCAAAGATTAGATTTGGTGGGAGTGTGACAACTCTATTATTTGATATCTCGTTATTTCAGGGATCTGTTTATAAGGTCATTAAGTTAATATAATATTTAATGGGTTGTCTTATAGATTAGGGACATGTTGTTATTTAAATATAAATATAAATTGTATGAGATCAGAATGCAAGTGATAAATATTGTTTTGTCTAATAGTAAATTTGAAATTATTAGATGACTTTCATTAATAAATTTAAGGTTTTAGAATTAATTAAATAAGATGATGAAAAAAGTCTATACACTTCCAACACCAAGGGAGTAGAAGTCAATAATTCAACAGAAGAGTTAATAGGATATAATCATGTAATATAGAATTGTATTTTCTTAGAAAGTAGGGTTAATTTGGGTATATTCCTGATTAAACTACAAAGAAGGAATAGTCATCGAAGCCTTCCCGTCCATACTTGATGTTTAAACCTTAATTGGTGGAAGAGGTGGATGAGAACAACATGAAAAAGATGAAACTATCCTTCCATAACTCAATAACCGACTTACAAACTTTTGAAGAATTAGCAAAGGAATCAAAGCCAAGAGAATCCACTCCGAATTTAAACCAAACTCCGACAGAGAAGTCTAAGCCTTTTGTTAGGTAGCTATTATTTATAAAGATAGTAGAAAGTCTATGAAACACTTAACTCAGCTCTGATGAATATAAAATTTGTGAAATTATATATATATATGACTTATTTAAGTCATTTAATATTGATTTTTACATATCTACATTTTTTTTATTTAAAAAATTTACCTATATGAAACACAATTAACAACTTCCTAATGCTCACATGAGGAAACATTGGACCCGATTTGTGAAGACATTTTATAATCAACCAGCAGCTAAGAGAAGAAGACAATTGAGAAGAAGAACATAAGCTTTATGTAAGTGTCAATCCCCTAATAATAGCTGCATCTCCCAGACCAGTTGAGCTTCTTCGTCCAGTTGTGAGAGGTCAAACAATTAAGTATAACAACGTCTAAAAACTTGGAAGAGGATTCTCATTGATTGAATTAAAGGAAGCAGGACTCAATGCAGCATTTGCCCGAACAATTGGAATTTCTGTTGATCACAGAAGAAGAAATTTGAACTAAGAAGAATTGACTAGTAATGTTAAGAGAATAAAGGCATACCTCTCAAAATTGGTCCTTTATCCAAGAGTTGCAGGCAAACCAAAGAATGGAGTTGTTAAGGATTCTGCAAATGAAGTTGTTGCTCACCCAGTAGCTTAAAATACCAATCCAGAGGTAAGAATACAGCTATATATCAAAGGTCATCACATTCTAAAGAACACCAAAGAGAGAAAAGGCCACTGTTATTTCAAAAGAATTAAGAGCAAAGAGTGTTTACAGAAAATTAAGATAGGAATGGTACAACGCTAAATTTGTTGGTGTAAAGGAGAAGAGAAAGCAAGCCAAGGAAACAAAAAAATGACGCATATAGTATAATACAATATATACAATTAATTTATTAACTTATAAAAAAGCTAAGGACTATGTCAAATAAAAAGTAATTCACTGGTGGGAAAACATCGAGATCAAATAGCAAACAATCTGCTAGCAATCCAATGACAGTGAGGAAGCGATTTTCGTCTTTGTGTTCACCGTATTTTATGTGATTTTATATGTTGAATAGGCCCAACAACTAGAAATCCACTCCTTGTGTGTTTTGTTAAAAGTTCAAAAACTGCAAAGAAGAATCATATGCTCCACTTTTAAATAAAGCGTTATTTGCTAAATACTCATCTTCATAAAACTATTATTATTCAAAGGACATCAACGACATTATAGAAGAGGAGTCAACTCCTGCAGTTGTATTCTACAGAGATTTAGAAAGTATGATAGAAGAGGAGGAGTATTTGAAAAGGTAAGAATGCTACCATAAAGTTTAGATCATATGTAAAAAAAGAGGCAATACAAAAAGTAAAGGCATTGTAGGAGTACTATAAGTATCACAAGGATATCCCTCGCTTATTCATGCAAAATGTCTATTTAACCATAAATAAGTTCCATGAAAAAAAGCGGAGATTAGAATATGCGAATATTAAGAGGAAGTTGAACATTCCAGATGAGGATGTAGTAATACAATCACTAAATCTAGTAACCATCCAAAAAGAAAGAGAAAAAGAAATAAAAGCATAGTGATGAGGATCTAACAATAGGATAGTTGAAATATCTATTGAAAGATTTAAAATTGGACACTAATTCTTATCTCCAGAAAAAAGTGGACATTTCTAGTAGTGTCTAATTGAGAGAATTCATTTAGTAAGTCGGCTAAAAGTACGATTGTCTTGGATAAATCTCAGGATTATTGTCCATTGATTAAAGCAATAGTTTTCTCCTTAGATCATAGGATCTCTCGACAATCACTAAAAATTTAAAGTCTAACTATATGACTAATCTTAAACCAAAAGTTAACAAAAGTTCTTAATTGCAGAATTTCGATTCAAAAACCACCCATCAAGTCAGTTGTTAAGGCAGTTTTGATAAAATCAATATCAACCGTTTGCAGTTCAACCAGGGAGAGGTCTCTTCCTTAAAGGCTGAGAATTCTCTAAAAGCTGGCGAATAGACTAAAAGATCGAATTAAGAACAATCTCCCTAAAGAAGTTCATAATAATCGCAATTAATGTAAAAAGTGTATTCGCAAATTGAGGGATTTGCCAACTTTGTTTAATAATAGCAAAATATGCAAAAGCAATAAAAAGCTAATAATGCTTAGAAATCGAACTCTCAAAGAAAAGTGAGTAGCAATTTTAATACAACTGAATGTTAATTCAGATTACCAAGTAGATAAAATTCAACATAAAAGTAAACAGCTGATTTGTTATCTTATTAAGTGAATTTCTTGTAATTATTATTGATAATCCATTAATAGAAGAACCAGAGTTGCCTCATAACTTTAAAAATACGAAGATGATAATAAAAGTATCACAACCATTTTATTTAGGTAAACAACCTTTGGCCACTGATAGAGTCTAGAGACAGAGTGTATATACCATAGGGGAATAGACTTTGTAGAAGACAGCATCTAAAAATATGTATCATTTAATATACACATTTATGAAGATAAAAATTACCATAAAAGTTCACTTAGTACGCTTTGTCGACTTTAAGGGGATTGCAGGTCAAAAATTCTGATCAAAAAAAGAAATCCACCTTGATTTCTAATAATAATTTGTAAGCTCCCATTCTTAATGCACAATTAATGCATTACAGGACTAAATCTCAAGATAATGTAGGGAATTATAAAGGGTCTCCTCCGAAATAGCCTCAAAAACACGATAATTCAAAGGATCCATTAAGAATAACCAACAATATTTGCGTGTAAGGTTCTTCAAAGAAGGGAGGTGGTGTATACAATATTAACTAAAACAATATAGTTAATATTTATATTGAGGATCTGAAATCATCTACAAAGTTAAAATAGGGAGGCTCTTAAACTGCTCGAATCAGTAGTCCCTTGAAAAGTAATCCCAAAGGAATCTTCGAAGTTTACAACACACAAAGATCAAATTTAAGTCCTGTAAGTAAAAAAATGGCTTGATATAATTATATATGTTATTGCTATCATTTTTTGGATATTATATCATAATTATTTAAATGTGCTAAATTTATGAGGATTAAATGCCGTAGAGCATTTAGCCATAGTAACTGATTATCTAGAAATAGCATCAGTCATATAGAAGTTCTATTGATAAATGGTATGATTTACATCAATAAGATCCCTGAAAGGAGTGGCTGAAATGGTTTGTTTTGATGATTCAGGCTTTAATGCAACCTATCCCAAAACACTAGACTCAATGTAATCGTATTTCAATAAATGGGGAGCCAATTCAGCAATTCTATATCTAACCTATATAAATATTGACAAAAAGACTTACTTCCTCTAAACTATCATAAGGCAAGGCACATCCACACTCCTCGGATAAGGCTCTCAAGATTTCCCAATCTGATTTTGCTCCTGATGGAGGGAGTGCTACCAACTTGGTGGTTTAGACTCTTCCTTCGGTTGAAACCTAGTTTAATACATAATAAGCATTACATATGTGCCATTCTTCTCAGTATATGTAGCTCCTGGCAATATGAGGTCAGCATAATAAGCACCTTCATCTCCATGGCTACCAATGTAAATGACAAAGGCATCCTTTGGAATGTCTTAAGCATTCAAATTATTATCAACTCCTAATAGAATAACAACTTTTGGTGGTACACTGCTACTTCTAGCTGTGATTCCTAATTCAAGAGCATTAATTCTTCCAACATCCTTATGTAATAGATTGAAACCATTCCATCCTTATTATGCATTGATTACTGGTGAATTTTGTGCAATCTTTTTTAATGCATTGTGAATGGCATTTCCATCAACTCTTTCTAAGACACCTGCTCCTGTTAAAATCATAGGCAATTTAGCAGATTTGAGTCTGGCAGCAAATGGATGAGTGCCATTAGCAATTTCATCAAGAATTGAAGCATTATTTCCAAGATGGACATAATTATATGTTAAATCATTTGCTGGTCCAATTAAAAATACCTTTAAGTTATTCTTTCTTGTAGCTCTTAAGATTCTAGAATTCAATAATGGAGATTCAATCTTTGGATTGGTACCAACTAATAAAAGTACATCAGCTTCTTCAATTCCTGTGATTCTAGAATTGAATAAATAATTGGCTCTAAAGTCTGCATCTAATTAGGGGACACCTGTTCCTCTAATTTCAAAATTGTCACTATCAAATCTATTCAATAAATCCTTCAAAGCAACAATTGATTCACAATCAGCAAATTCTCCAATGACTCCAACAATTTCTTCTCCTTTAACAGATTACAACTTTTTAGCTGCTTATTAAATGGCATCTGGCCAATATAAATCTGTAAAATTGCCTTGAGCATCCCTTGCCAATGGTAGTGTTAATCTTTATTTTTTCAATCCATCAAAGGCTTATCTTGATTTATCATTTAACCATTCCTCATTGACTTCCTCATGAATTCTTGGTAACACTCTCATAATTTCAGCTCCTCTGGTGTCAATTTGAATAAGTGGAAGGATAGTATCAAAAACATCAATAGAATCATATGATTTTAATTCCCAAGGTCTGGATGTGAATGCATATGGTCCATTGGTTAAAGCACCAACTGGACAGACATCAACAAGATTTCCTTATAATTCACTAGTGATCATTTTGTCAATGTATGTACCAATTTCGGTATTCCTTCCTCTTCCACTAGTTCCTAATTCAGTTACACCAGCATATTCATCTGAAAATCTAATACATCTTGTGCAATGAATGCATCTGTTCATACTAGTAGCAACAAGAGGACCAAAATTCTTATCCTCTACAGCTCTCTTGTATTCGTTATGTCTGCTATCTCCATAACTAGATATTGAATATTAAGAAGATACCCATATTGCTCTGAAATATCTTGTAAATCACATTCTCCTCCTTGATCGCAGATGGGACAATCTAATGGGTGATTTGCTAACATGAATTCCATAACACCTCCTCTTGCTATTCTTGTCTTCTCACTTTTTGTGAGTATTTTCATTCCAGGTGCGACTTATGCTGCACAAGCTGCCACCTTTTACAATATTCATTTAATTATACAGGTTTTGGTGACTTTTCAACTTCGACTAGACACATTCTACAATTTCCTGCTACTGCTAATCTTTCATGATAACAGAATCTGGGAATGATTACACCTGCTGAATAACATGCTTAAAATATTGTTGCTGATGGATCAACCTATAAAGGATCAAACACACATTTCTACTTTGTGAGGTACGTCATCTATAAATATTTCTATGAGATTCTATTGTGTGGAGAAAGCTTGGAATTGTTTTCCCAATAATTGTGATGCTTTCTTCAATGAGAATCTAATCATTTTTATTTATATATATCAGATATATTAAAATCATTACTATTGTTAATTTGTGTTCATTTGAAATATTTAATCAAGATTGGAAAATTTAAATTATGTAATAATAATAATAATAAATGGCTTAAGAAAAGGAGATCGAGATAAAAGAGGAAAAAGAATAAACTCAAGAACACCATCATGACCACGATCATGATCATGCTCATGACCATGACCATTCAGATTCTGATGATGGTAACAATCCAAAAGGAGGAGATGACAAAGACAAGAAGGCCAATAGAGGAGAAAAAAAATTCAGAAAGGCAATGCTCAAATTGGGAATGAAACCAGTCGCTGGAATCAATAGAGTCACTATCAAAAGAGGAAAATAATTCCTTCTCTATATTGATAACCCAGAAGTCTTAAAATCAGCCAATGTTGATAATTCCTACATTGTGATTGGTGAAGCCAAAGTGCATGACCCAACTGGTTAAATTGGCAAAAAAGAAGCCGAAAATTTAGCTCAATAAGTGTAATATTTAAATTTCTATCATTTAGTCCAAAATAAGAAGAAATCAAAGAACCAAAAGCTTCTGAAGCCACAGAGCAAGTCAGTGATGAAGGCATTCCCCCTGAGTCCATCAAAATGGTCATGGAACACTGTAAATGTGATAGAAGTAAAGCTGTCGAAGCACTCAGAAAATCAGACAATGATACAGTTCAAGCCATTCTCACCTTAACTGGATGATCATTCATTATTAATGTATAAGTATAATAAATATATATAAAATATTTATCTATTTTCACATATTAATTATTCTACAATATTTATACTAAGAATATTTAGTATATAATGAATTAAATATCGTCTATCTTGTTTGAAATTCTGATTAACAGGATTAAAGCACTTTAACTATTGCATGTAATTTATTCTCGTTACAATTGCTAATAATTTCTAATTCTTCAGGCCATATTGGATTGTATTTCTTTTATTTCCGAATCAGCCAAAATGAAGCTGCAGCTAATTGACTACTGCTATGAGTCTAAGGTTGTAGTAATAAATAAATTTCAATTAGTAATTGACAATAGAAGAAATGTTTCAAATTCAAAGGGCATATATTTTAGTATCGTGTTAAAAAATATATTATAGTTGGTGTAGTTAGGTTAAAGTTAAGCTGTTTCAATATTAAGGATTCAGTGTATACAATTTATTCTTTTGTATATGTTTTATCTGTGATGTAAGCTAAATCCTTTGCCATCAGTTAATGAACTTCCTCTACTTTACTTGCTATAAATAGAGCTGAAACTCCGATAAGTTATAATATGTTTTTAGAAACTGGAGTTGTCAACATATATCTATCAACCAAGCTTATTGTCAAATACAGTGTTTCTTATTTCAATCTGAACTTTGCTGTCACGTCAATTATCCACTCTATCAAAATACTTCTCATTTTCTGAGTTATTTAAGGTTGGTGATGGAAGTACTGTTACACACTAAATTAGTATGATAATTCAATAGATTTCAAATATTCTTAGATATCGTATGCATACACACTACAATATTGAGGTTTGCTTGAATAGACCATATCGATATTTTCAATAAATTGCTTGTTCTATTCATCTATTAGCAACTATTTCACATCGCAAAATCTCACAGTTTATATTGTTTGATTTCTGCTTGAGCATCTGGATGATTTCTATCTATGAGTGACTGAATCACCACTACTATGCTAACTACTTGTTCTTTTCTTTATTGATACTTAGTACCAAACATTATTACTATTGATCTCTCTTTAAGATTTATGTCTCATTGAAGTATTAGTTGATTCAGCCTTCTTTTTCAATTGCGATAAGTTCAATCTTGTTTAAGGCCTATAATAAATATTAGTTAGCTCTTATCCGAACTTTCTGGATGGAAAGTGCTAAATTAACTAAAATATATACGTTAATTAGTTCCATTTTGCTGTTAATAATAAAAATTATGTGATGATGCACATATTTATTTAAAATAAAAATGTCTAAACAGGAGGAAAGAAAAGAAAGAGAAAGACAATATTATAGCAATAGCCATCAATTTCATAAATACACCCCCAATCTATAAATTTTGCCAAGATCTGATTAGAAAAATTTCTTAAGAAAAAAGGGAAAGACTTATGTGAATTAGATTTGAGTGATGCAGAGATTATAGAGGCTTTTGATTAAACTAGATAATAGATGGAAGAAATCAAGGTGAATGAAGACTAGAAAGAAAAAGATTTAGTTACTAAATTGCAACAGTTCTGAGGAGTTCCGTAGTAAAATCAGATGAATGAAAAAATTCATTCGACCTTAAGAATTAAAGAAATTGTGGAATAGGCAAAAATATCGATAGTTAAGTTAATATCCATAAGAAACAAAGAAGTCACTACAATCTATGAATTGATTCTTGGTTTGAATAACCTGCAAATTCTGATTATTTCGAATAACAAAATATAAATAATAACATAAAGCATATAGAGTTTAATCAATTTGAAAGTAGTTCATGCATCAGATTGTAACTTACAAGATCAAAATATTGAGAATGATTTTTTCGAATTAGATTCATTAAAAGAATTTAATATGACCAAGAATCAATTATCAATTATCGACAGATTTACATCTTTATTTAACTTATGTTGTTGGATTTATCCAATAATGAAATCTTAGAATTCCATAGAATATGGAAAATTGTTTAAGCTTAAATTTGGAGTTTAAGAGACAATCATTGGAATTATCTTCTTGTTCAAATTGAAACAATTTAAATCCTTAATAAAAGTTAAATTTAGAATACTCTTGAAGATCCATATGGAGTACTAAAATAACGTAATCCTGAGCCAATATTCTAATAAGGAATATTTTGAAGAATAAAATTAATAATGATTTTACATAAATAATAATAACTCATTCAATGATTTCATCAATATAAGTATTGTTAGCTAATTTGGTTTCTAAAGAGGTGCTTTTTATGACCATTTTTTAAACCTTCTTATCTACATTAGCTTTTGAATAGTTTTCTAAGACTTTCTTTCCATCATCAAAGAACTTTCTAACCATCTGACAATAATCATCTAATTCATTTTTACTCAATTACTGTTTTCTATAATAGTATTCAAACATTGACAATACATTATCCAGTATTATGTTCATAGGTTGATTCTTTCTTTTCATAGAAGCCCTGACTTAATCAATTCTATAAATTTATTTTGATGATGGTGATAATTCACCAACCTTTTCTTCTAGTTACCCAATTTAAGGTAAAGTACCTAAATGTTTTAAAATCTACTTAGTAATTTCTCTTTCTGATAATTTGTTAGGAAACTTTCTTGCAAATCTCTCCAATTATTAAATAAGATCTTGGGTTGTGCTTCTATTGACAGGTCTGTTCTTCTTGGGTTGCTAGCCACAAGTTCGCTTGGTTAGTTCTTATTATTCCTCCACCAATTAAGAAGAATGAGCTTAAGACCATTATTGATCAGGTGTAAAATTAGTTAAAGTGTATAGTAGATGTTTAATGTCTTTATGAACTTCATCAGTTCTGAGAGGAGCGAAGTAATAGAATAAAATTCTGTAAATAGATGCAAAATTGCTTTAGACATTATAATTTAAAAGAGCTGGACCAGATATTATACACTCGAAGTTAGTATGAGCCAAAGTCTTAGCTAATTCTGGATTGATGTCAGCCCTAGACAATTCATGGGCAAATCTTTAATAGTTTTTAGCCATAAAGATTTGAAGTTCTTGCAGTAACACATTGAAATATATCGTAGTAGACCCATTCTTCACTCTTTTCTTACTTAAATAATACAATTGGTCCAATATAAAGTGATAAGGCTCCTTCTTCTATTTTTCATATTGTTCTAATAAATATTTCTTATAATAAGCTCGTTCTAAATAACCGTTATCAATTCTAACTAACACATTCGACTGATGATGTTTAATGATTGAGGATATCTCTTCATCATATTTTTTATAGATCTCCTCTATTTTTTTCTCCATCTCTCCTGAAAAGTTGATATCAGTAAATCTTTTGTAATGAATTATTATGGTCTTCAGTATATAATTCTTGGATGTATTCAAAAAGATAACCTTCTTTAACTCATGCTTCAAGGTGGTCATTATCAAGAATTTGGATTGATTGCAGTTTGTAAACAACAGTAATTTTATAAGTTTTGATATCATGTAACTGCAATCATATTAATTTTATGAATTGTCATAGCCTTAAAGGATGCTAACCAATAATGCTATTAGTTCATTATGAAATCCTAACGTTGAGGCAGTATTAAGCCTTCTAAGATTTTTTAAAAGAGCTACAATTACATCGTAATCATCAAAATTGTTGAATTTCAAATACTTAAGACTGTTGTCATTTTAGTTAAAGAAGAACCTGTAAGTGATTTTTTCGGCTAATTTTAAATAAGCTTGTAATTCTGCCATATCCTCAAAATCACAATTTTCTTCCAACCTTTTTATTGAACTCTTATTAACCATTTCTCTAAGCAGTTGCAATAATTAAACAATGATATTACTCTCCAAATGAGCATATGAATTTTCAATAATCAACACAATTGTTCTGACAACTCTTTCTCGAATTTCTAATTTTTTAATGTTTCTTAAGACACAAGCTATTTAATTCATGTCCTTCTCTTTCAATACTTAACACATTACTACAAGTTCCTTTTGAATTTAATATTCAACCTCTTTAACAGTCAAACCAACTGGATCCCACTTGATCCATTAAGGAGGCTCTTTTTATATCTCTTCTGAGTATGATTTAATTGTTTATTCCCTTCCAGTATTAATATTCACTCCTGATTTCAGAACAGCCTCTCCTAAAATACCATGAATCATTGGAGTTTTGACTTGATTATTATTATCATTTTCTATTTCAATCTTTCCAGTTTGTTCCTCTTAAATATAGGCTTAGGCATTAATTTCCAAATGCCTCTTGGGAATATTGTATTTTTTTAATTTTTATGTACAATTTATGTCTATCTTAGTCCATAACTTTGGAGGTATCTTTATCTCAGTATTCTCGATTTCAAGCTTCAATTCATTCGTCTCTGAGACTTAAATACGAACCCAACCTGAAAAATGTAAAGGCATTGACAATTCTTCTGGTATTAATCCACTTGCTTAGATTTAATAATCTCTTCTTTTAAAATCTTTGATTGTTGAAGATGAATGTGGTTTCTTACTCTAATCATAGGGTTATTCCTTTTATTACTCTTCAAAATCTTTGAAAGCCTTTTAAATTGATTTTTATGTCTGCTTAATCTTTTCTTAAAATTGGAGAAACTAATAAATAATGTCAGATTTAATGTCCAGTGCCTTGGCTCCTTGTATATAATTATTAGTATACACATGTACCCAATGACCTATAAGTGGAGACTAAGTGATATTCAGATTTAGTTTATGATCTCTTTCATAATCATATGAAACCTTGAAATGCCAAGCTCCCGCAGACTTGATAAACATTTTTAAGAAAGATTTTCCTTTGGATACTGAGAATACCTTTTTCATACTCATGAATATTTTATCAGTACTTAAAGGTGCAGGAATACTCCCTTTCAGATCTTGATAGAATCTATTTAATATCTCCTTTATGAAAACATCTGGCTAGTGTGTCATTCTTGCAAGCATAGTTATAACCATTCTAGTTTTTAATTGGTATTCTAATGATTCTAACAAGAATCTTTATTCAAATTAAGTTTGATCCAATTTAACATCCTGACCATTCTTTATTTATTCTAATAACTTTTAATGCAATTGCGCATAATCCTCAGTCCAAGTAGATTAGAATGTGAAACCAAGCTCAATCCATCTATCTGACAATTTTACTGAGGGAGCCAAGAAAAATTTGAGAGACAGAGCATTCAATTAGAGGTGTAAACATCTATAGAATTCATCTTAAGTGTGTTTGCAAGGTAGAGACTCAGGAAGTTGAGATTCATCGAATACTAAAATATTGCGAAAGGGGTAAAATGAAAGATATCCATGTTTTTGTACATTAGGCAAGATGAGCACATTCAGAGATCTAAAAAATTCGACTCCAGATCCAATGGATAATATATTCCTGGCTTTTTAAAGTAGAGCATCTCTAAACCAAAATCTATCAACTGACTCGAATATTTTCCGAGCAGTTTCAGATTCAAATAAGTAGGATTTGTTTTCATTCATATGGAAAATATTTAACCGGAATTCATCATGATTTGCATAATGATGTTAAAACTCTCCTATGAATATCCCCAAATCGTCAGGGTTTATGAATTCATTTACATTAAACACATATCCAACTAAATCATTCCCATCAATCTCCACTATTTCTTACAACTGTCCAGAAGCAACAACATAATAAGAGGATGGAACTGTGATTATGATCTTAGAGTAATGCAATAAGTCCTTTTCCTCATGACAATATGGAGGATATCCTATTTATACATATTATAAGTCTACTTTATTATTTATGATGAGGAGTAGGTATCCAGTTCCTCGAATTATGCAACCCTTTTTCTGTGATCAAAAATTTATTGTCCAAATTACTGACAAATCTCAAACCAGATATAGGTCTGGATATTACATAGCTTATCTGCAATTTAAATACAATCTAGTCTTCTAGCGATTTAACAAAGTCATAATCACAGCTTTCCAATTTCTCTGGAGCAAATTAAAATAATAGAGTAATTTATTAACAATCATCCTAAATTTTGTTCAGAAGTGCGTTCATTGTCATATAAGAGCATGGCGATTTAAAAGGCTTCTACGATTTCAAGAGATTCGATTATTTTTCGTTCGAATTATATTATTACTTCACCAACTTGAGTACTTAAGGATATTTCACAGAAGGAATGTAAGTAATATTTTTTATTTCATATTGACGTCCATATAGAATGAATTCCATTGTTTAATTAAGGTCAACCTATTTATCCTTTGAATCAGAAAATCCAATTGTGAGCTCATAAGAAGCCAAGCAATCAATCTCACACTTTTACATATTGGCTGTCAATCTAACAGATTATGATTTAAGCTGAATGCAAGGAATTGCAAGCTAAACTTCAGATAGTACATCACCTTGTAGCATTTCTAATAATAATTTTAATTAAATATTTATAACTAATTAACATTTTTTTCTTTATTTTATTTCGTCATTTTTTATAACAACAATCCCTTCTAAAAATTTCAATTAATAGACTGCCATTCATTGGACTTTGTTGCTCAAACTGATAGGCCAGCATATGTAGTGTATTTTTGATTTAGAATTTGAGATCTAAACTTAATTTATAATCCCTCAGAGGATTTGACAAAACCTTAATATTTATCGCTGTCCCATTTGTGACTAAAATTGAAATTAAGAAATTAATAGTTATAGTCCTTAAATCGGATTGTTTTTTAATATATTAAGTTAAGATTAAAAATTTAATCCCTAATCGTTATTTTTCCAGACAATATTTACAATTTCTTGTATTATTGCTATTAATCAATAAACTTACAAATGCTTGATTTAGGATTATTTAACTATGTTTATTTATTTTTTTGAACCTTTTAGGGGTTTTTATTAGATTTATTCCTTTGGATCTATGTACATAATTATTTTATAGTTTTTAACACTATAAGGGAAAATTCATAATCAAATCCTATCTTATATGGATTGATATTAATGACAAAGTTGAGTAATAATAAATATTAAATTAAATGGCTGGATTACAATAAAAGATCTTCAATAATTAATTTGTTGTAAAAAAAAGGATTTCTTCAGGTTCATTTGGTGTAGTGTACTAGGGACTCGATTTACATTCATAAGAGCTTGTGGCAATTAAGGTTGAAAAGTTAGAGGTGGATGAATTATTGAGTTTAGATAGAGAGGTTGAGTAATGGTTATTGATGTAGATTTAAATACTGAGATCAGTTTAAGGAGTGCCCTAAGTTCCTAGACTCAAATGGGCAGGAAAAGACTAAGGAAATAATGTGATGGTAATTCAGCTTTTGGGTAGAGATCTAACACATTATATGAGATAGAGAAAAAGACTCAGTTTGCCTTGTGTTTTGGGTATCGCAGATTAGTTACTGACAATACTCGAAAACGTCCACCATAAGTAAATTTTCTATCAAATTCAGGGGAGTGATTCACAGAGATTTGAAGCCAGAAAATGTATTGGTGGGAAAGGATAAAGAGAAAAACTAATTATATTTGGTCGACTTTGGGATTGCAAAATAATTTAAAGATAAAGATGATAAACATATGTATAAAAGTAATTTAACCTTAGTCCATTCAAAGATAACAAACCATTCTTTGGGACTTCCAGATATGCGAGTATAGCAGCACATAAGGGATATGAATTATCAAGAAAGGATGATCTGGAATCATTAGGTTATATGTTAATGTAATATTGATACAATAAAGAGATTTTTATTGAAGGGAAGTTTGCCGTGGTAAAATGTTAGTCATAAAAATGAAGAAGAAAAGGTTAAAATTGTTGGTTTAATGAAAATGAGAATATCTTCTCAAGAATTATGCTAAGATTTGCCAATTGAATTTATGAGATTTATAGACTTAGTGAAAAAGATGAGTTATAGAGAGAAACCAGGCTATAAGTAATGCAATTAAATAATACAATATTAGATATTTCCAATAACTATTTCGAAGAGTGGCCATTTAATAATAGGTTGAGTATAGATTTGATTGGTTAGATGAAAATAACTAAGAGAAAAAATCTAGTTCAGTGTCTCCGAAAAAGCAGAAATCTATTAAAATTATGGATCAACCACACTTGATATCGTAAGTCTATTCCCCAATGAAGAAAAAGCAGAGCGAAGAATTTGATGATACTGGACTTTCGAAGAGAGAGTCTAATGGGAGATTATCAATAGCTAACAACTCTTATAATCTTGTCCCTTGTGACAGCAGACAAAATTTAAGACACAAAAGCACAAGTTCATTTAATGAGTCAAATCAACAATACAGTGACATTCAACCAGAGGTCAGTTGTATGATAGCTTATCAAAGAAATGTGAGATTTGGATCATTTCATAACGAACTCAATACTCCAAAGCAACCAGAAAGAAGTACATCTGCACAAAATAAGATTAGAGTTGCACATAAATTAAGTTTGGATGTCAAAGCTAATTGTTATAACTCTATCGTAGAATTGCAATTTGGCCTGATGAACAATCCATCCATTATGGATTTCACTGAGAAGAGCTAAAATCAAATGAATGAAGATGAGAGTCCTTGTCTTGAGGATAAATGTAGCATCTTAAAAAAAGATTCTATTGAAAAGTATAGATCCCCTCATAAATTTATAGTTATTTTAAAAACCCAATACAACTTTTTAGAATAAGCTACAAAGAGAAAACAAGAGTTAAAAATAATTGAATAAACTTTATATTTATTATTTAATGAATCAACCCTCATAGTATGGCTATGCATACCCACCCAAAGTGCTTCTCTTCCATGATCTATTGTAATGAGCAACAGCATCTAACAAGTGAGTTGGTCCCCATACGACAACAGAAATGTCCTATTATATATAAAAACGATATGATTACCTTATCCCAGAAGTGTCTAGTAGCAACTCTAGTTAAATGACCAGCATCAAGAGCAGAGATTCTTCGAGCAAATTCACTTCTTGGTACTCTTCTTCCCCAATAGCTAAATCTTACTGGAATATAGATACAAGACTTATTAAGCAATTTCTCTTGATTATTTGGCTGAACTTTCTTAACTCAATAATTCATTAAACACCTTAGCTCTGGCTCTGAAAACTTCTACTTAGCCTACAGATGAAGCATAATCAGATAAAACCATTTGACTGATATATGCCATTTATGTTGCAAAGACTTCATTACCAATCAAGTAATTTCCAAAAAGACCAGTGTCTGAATATGCATAATAAGCGCATCTTTAGTATGTAACATCTGGTAATCCACCAAGGAGTGAATGCATTGTGTTATATTATCTGCTTGGAGAATTCAAATGGAATCCTGTGTGTTTGTCAGCTCTATAATCACCAATAAGTCTTTAGAAATAATGGAGAGCAAAAACATCTGGGTGATTCCATCCTGGAGCATCGAAGAAAACACCAACATTCAAATTAGTTAATTCGTCGTCTTTCATTAACTACACTATTAATAAAATGTTAATACCATAATGGATGGGGTGGCATATGGCTTTTCTGAATTTGGGACTTCAGTTGGAACAGATGTACCCAATCCCTTGAATGCCTTGTTGACTGCAGAAACCAAATCTTCATGATTAACATTACCAGCAGCTGAGACAATTACGTTGGGTGCAACAAAATTGGCTTTGTGGAATTATCTTATTTATTCTTCAGTAACATTTGGAATATTATCTCTAATTCCTGCTGCTGGTTAACCAAGATAATGATCTCTATAATTTGTATAATGAGCAGCTTCAGCTACAACTCTGTATTAATCATTGATGCTAACTGATTCTCTATAAATTCCTTCTCTTTCTGCTTCAATTTAAGCTGGTGAATATAATGAATTTGTCAAAATGTCTCCTAAAAAGCTTACTGCTCTCTCGAGTTCTGATGGCAAAAAGGTGAGAGTGTAAGTCTATAATTCTCTTCCTTATTTAACTTTCAATGCTCCTCCCAAGTAATCAATTTCGGCTTCAACCTATTCTCTTGATTTAGTTGTTGTGCCCTAATATAAATATTTTATTCATACTCTTAAGTTTAATTTTGAGATGAAATTTGAAACACCTGAGCTTTCTAAAGTTTCAAATCTTGATCCTGCTTTCACAGCTACTGTAATTGAAGCTAATGGGGAATTGTATTATTCTGAGACTACTCTAAGACCAGTGTCCAATTAAGTTAAAGCTAATGTTATGATATTTAATACATACCTTGTGGTCTGTCATATTTTAAGGCTTCAGGAATTTCACCTGTTGGTAATTCTCCAAAATCCACTAATGCTGACTTGGAGAATTGTAATTAGTAGTTTCTTTCAACGTTACCTTATTTGGTTGATGTTGCAGGGGTTTTCTTTCCTGAGACGCTCTCAGCTGTGCAAAATTAAGCCAATTTACGAAGAGAATGAAATCTATTCCTCAAAAACATATCTGAATTAATTTATTTATATTTAAAATTGGATTGCCTTTAAACCTAATTTAGAAATCTGTTTTGCATATGTTTTCGACTTTGACTTTTTGAATATATAACACTGGTTTTAGCGTAAAAAAGAAACTATCCATATCATATGTATAATGATAATTGCGTTTTTAATTAGAGTTCTATGATTTTTTTTTAATCAATAATTTCATTATTACTCTGATTTCGTGAGTTGATCTTCTTTTTCTTTTTGGGAATCTATAAGCATCTCAATTTATCTATCAATGCTGATTTCTGGTGGAGCCTCTTACATGTGTGTTTTTGGATCGACATCACATAAATAAGTCTGTTCAATCTTTTATAACCTTTACAAAGCCTCGATAATCTAACCATGCTCTAATTATCATATTGATTATTACACTCCTATAATAACGAATTCATCTTTTTGCTCGTTGTTTGCTTCTACAATATCTTGTACCCTACAGTTTTTAAAAATCCACTATATCCGTGGCTGCATTTGGATCTAAAGCTGGAATTGTTTGGTTAATCAATTAAGTTCTTTTTGATTTGATTCAAGATGTCGGTCTCCTTTAGAATTCTTTGACAATATTTTTCATCTTAGATTCTGGATTTTATGATTGAAGTCACATAGATTTGGAGTTAATTATTCCATTGATACTTAATGGCATACTCTATTAAACTCTAATATAATTGAGCTTAGAACATTGACTCAAATAAGAGTGGGTTATTTAATCTAGTCTATTGAATTAGATTACTTATCGCAAACATCGAGAGCTTAAACAAGACACAAGTTCTTGAGTCCAAAGGTTTCTTCATCTTAAAAATTTGAGATAATGAGGGGACTTATTTATTAGATTACCTGCAGTAAATCAGAAGTCTTCTAATCTAGATACATGATGATTTAATTACCTTGTAAGGAGTTTACTTAAATAAATAATAGGATTTTGGAGAACACCTTATAGACAGTAAGCACCCCAGTTTTTTTCTATCATTATTGATTGCACTTACAGCTATTTTAAAGAAGTAATATGGTTTTAAAACAATATCAAATAGTTCTCTCAAGGACTCATACAACTTTTACTGAATTCCTTACTCCAAAAGCAAATCAAATATTTAAGTGATGTCTGCGACCATCTATGAGGGATAATCGTATAATCTTTACTGTAATGTTATCAGAAAACTTATCCATTTGGTGTATCATCTCTTCCAAAAGCTGTTTTCTATAATTCTTCTATGCTTATGTTTAATGAGTACATAACATTTTTGGTTGATGTATACATTGTCATTAATTTTGTAATCTAAAATTAATAGTTTAACCACAATTTCTACAATTTAATAATGGTTGATGTGCTGGAGCAAATCACTTATGATGTTGCTGTTGACAACGATGTGATCCCAAAACTAAAAAGATGTAGTATTTAGTATTACTTCTCCTCCATATTTACTAGCTACAGGTTTTAAAATCTAAGCATAATACCCCATTGATGTATCATTTATGTTTGGAGACTCTAGGTATTTGAAAAATGCATTTAAGATGTTCAATCTCACATTCTCATTCAGATGCATTCCTGACTTGGATTTGAAGGATGCACACTAGACTATGATTATTGACATATACTAACTTGACGTTCCAGATATTCCTCCCCCATTAAAATCTTCTTCCTCTTTGCATTGATCTTCGTGGTGCATCTAATATTCTGGCAATATATCATCTTCGATAGTAGTCTAATTTAGATTCTCATTAAAACCAATCTTTCATTGCTCAATAACGAGGATTAGGATTCGTTTCGATGTCTCAGGAATAACAAATCAAACAATCTTGTGTTTTCCAAACTGAAGATCCCGCTTATTATATATGGAAATTTTCGACTTTTCTCATTATCTTCCATCTGCTCATTTGTGACAATAATATAGTGAATCATCTTTTCTAAATTCTCAGGTTGTCTCCAAACACTTATATCAATACTCTTTATTACAATTCAGTAAAAGCATTCATAGCTCCAGCTTTGATGTCAAATAGGAAATTGTCTCTCTCCAACAACTCTTCCAAAGTGGGGTTATTATTTTTTAAAATGTTTTCCAATTCTTGAGATTAACCAAATGTTTAAAATTATGAGTACACACTACTTGATACACCAAATTTATACCCGAAGCTCATATATGTTTATAATTAATTTTATAAATATTTTAAGACAAATATTAGAATTTTATTTCAGAATTTTAAAAGAATATTTTCAGTCTATTTCTTGCAATCCACTTTATAAATTTTAAGAATCTTAATTATTCTCGCTTAAGATGAATCAAAATATTTAAACATTTTATTAAATACCATTAAAAACAATAATGTAAATATAAAATTATTATCATTCAATGTTTCTAATATACTCAATATATTTATCTAATTGTTGTATTTGATTATCTTCAAACTTTATTTGATCCATATATTATTAACTCCCACAGTTGAGTTGTAGTATTTGCCTTACTATTTTTATATCAATGTTGAGACATATTTGCTTTTGTTTTTAAAGAATTATTAATAACCCTTTAATTGAAATTAATTTAAAAATACAAATTTCAATACAAGAATGCCTAAACAATTGATAAAATCTAAAAATCCGCATAATTAATTTATTCTAGATCACATTGTCGAATTGAAGAATAGATGCCTCAGAACAGGTTAAGATAAATTAGCTTTCATTTACTAAAAGATCATACAATCACTTCAAAAATATCCCATGCCTCTATTATGCGAAGACTAAGTGTAAATGTTGTAAGGCGTAGGAGATAAAACATCTGTGATGATTTTGCAATTGATAAAAAAGTAATATCAACAATATGAGATCCCTTTTCATAAATTTAATGAAGCTCTAATATAAGATAATTTAGATGTGATTAACGAACAAGAGGACGATATTGATTAGATCTATTCAGAAAGTTGTCCACCATCAATGGTATATAATGATGACACTTCAAAAAGAAAGGATAAATAATTTTAGGCATCATTCATCGAAGAACTTCGAAAATAAGTCATCAAACCCATACCTGAGGTACAATCAAAAAGCAAGAGATAATATCAACCTGGAAAGGGTTCTAAAAGTGGATAAGTGTTAATGAGTTTGTATAAGTTTTAAAAAAGTGAGAACAAACTTTTTGCTTCAAAAAAGTAAATAAAAGAACAATTAAGAGAGTATATTTATCATTAATTTAGTATTTGTAACACTGAGTTATCTAGTTGGAATGCTATTGAGACATTAGAGAAGCATTAATTAATTTAAAAGTAAATAGATAACATTAATCAGAACTGTCCTAGACAACGAAATTAAATATGCTTTAACTGAGGATGGCATTAAATTAGGATAGCAATATTTCACAGAAACTATGATCTAACAATAAATGACTGTACCCTCAGAAAGACCATCAAAGATTATATTATTGATTGATAATCGAGAGAGATTTTAGAGTAACAACAGGTAGATAATCTTCGAAAAGCTTACTAACATATACCAAATAGAGTGCAGATTAAGTTAATTGCCCATTGGAGATTTTATGTGGATATGCTAAAAAGGGGATGATGAATACATATGTGACTATATCATTGAAAGAAAAACCATTCAAGATTTAGCTCACAGTATTCTCGACAAAAGATACTAGGCTTAAAAACATAAGTTGAAGCATTGTGGAATCAATAATAGATTTTATTTAGTTGAAAATTCATCATCATCCAATTTGCCAGTGCCAAGAGCTACTATTGACAAAGCAATTAGGAATACTTAAATTAAGGATGGGTTTTTTATTTAGCAAACTGAAACATTAGAAGACTCCTTAAGATGGCTAGCTTTATTTACTAAAACTGTTAAAGTGTTACCAAATGCAATCAAATTTTCAGAATTTATGTACAATAATTCAAAGAAGGCAGAGTCACTTTTTAATTTATGGGGAAGTATGCTTAGAGGTATACATGGAGTGGGATTAGAATCTGCAAAAGCTATAGCATGTGTTTGGAAGACTCCTATTGAATTCTATGATGCAATAAATCAAGACGAAAATAAAAGCTTATAATAATTAATTGAAGAAAATTCGATTAAATAAAGATCCATACCTAGTCACATATTAAGATAAGTTGAGATTTTATTCTAAAAAGAGCACTACCCTAATTGATTTAATTCATTTCAATTTATTAGACTTAATTCTAATTCTATATCTTTAATAAAAGTTAACTCTATATTTTGTATAAATTATTGGAACTAAGTATTTAATAATATTAAATATTGCAATAACTTTGATAATTTTTGAAATTTTTGTCTTATTATATTTATGATTCTGGAAAGTCTTTGAAATTTTTAGATTTTATTATTTTGATTGATGAGTCTTGTTAGATAACTAATATAAATGCATTGTTTTAAATATTCTTAACGATGTTTTTAGCTAGAGATTTCTGATTAATAACATAAATTCAATTAAAATTTAATTATGAATAATGAATCTCACCAAATGAAATCGCCCATCATTTAAAGAAAAGTAGTGTTCTTATTAAATGAAGAGTTCTGAGTACGAACCTCAACGTATTCTTGTAGGTGTTACGGGAGGATCAGCCGCTGGCAAAACTACTCTTTGCGAAACAATCAAAAGGGAAATCCAATATGATTCTGATGTAGATATGACTATTCTTTCTTGCGATTCCTTTTACAAAGGAGTGGATAAATCATTCTATGACATTTCTTAATATAACTTTGATCATCCAGACTCATTGGATTTTGATAATGCCTTTGAAGTCATTTCCACATTGCTTTCAGGAAGACCTGCTTCAGTACCAATTTATTGTTTTGTTAATCATAAAAGATTAGATCAATGTTCGATAATGCTGCCTGCTCAAGTTATAGTCTTCGAGGGTATTATGGCACTTTATGATGAAAGAATAAGAGATTTGATGTCTTATAAAATATTTATTCATTGTGATGGTATTTATTAATTTAAATAAAGATGATATTCGTTTATGCCGTCGTATACTAAGAGATGTCAAAGAAAGACAAAGAACTGTTGAAAGTGTGCTTTTTTAGTATACCAAATTCGTGAAAAGAGCATTTGAGAATTTCATCGAGCCTTTGATGAGTTAAGCAGATTTAATTATACCTGGTCACAGATCAAACCATGTTTCTGTTGCATTCATAGTAAACCATTTGAAAAACATGGCAAAGTAAAATGGATTACTTAGAGAGAAATTAAATACTCTTATCTATTTCGGCGATTTATTATATTCAATTGATGGGTTCATGAGAAATAGAACTAAAGTAGACTTTTCAAATCCAAATGCTACATTCAAATAATTATTCTTTCCTGAAGAAAATACAAAACCAGATTTTCTTTATATTACACAGAATTTTGTAGCTGGTAAACTGGTCAATTAAAAATAGATATATAAAGTCATAAAGTAATGCTTTAAAAATACTTTACTTATGCTTGAAAAATGCTTACAGTAAGATAAATACGAAATCGATTAATTGTAATGTGTTCATCTTGATGAAATTCTATCAAGCAAATTTTAAGTTAAAGAGAACACTCAATTCATAGTATTGGCCATTCCAATATTATTTAAGAGTGGATTAAAAAAATTGCATTAAATTGAAGAAAAGATTAAATAGTATTAAGATGTATGATTCCTCATATTAATTTAGGTATAATTAATTGTTGTGAATGTATTTTCTGATATCAAGACCATTACAGATATAAATTGGACTTTTAAAAAATTGAGAATATATGTTAATGCATTTTTAGTTGGTAAGTTGGATAAGTTCTTTTCAATTATGAATGTATCCTCTTAATCTGAACCAGAATCGTATTATAAGCAAGATAAATTCTTTTAGAAGTTGAAGAGATTTATAGAAAAAAGGTAAACAAAAAAGAATTGAATGTTGATATATGTATATAATTATATTGTATATAAATTTAATTCTAGCATTCATGGTGTATATAAATGAATGCTAAAATTGAAAATAAAAACCTAGTATCACTTTATTGCAATCTGAATAATTAAAATAATATTAATTTGAGTATGTTTATAAATAAATTAATTTTAAATTAATTTGTTATTTATGATAAGGGGTTTTATGATCGAAACATGAATCACTAACTTTCATATCTTCAATTTTATTAGTTTCTGTTTAAGGATAAATAGCGAAATGTAATAATTATTAATTTCGATTAATCGATGTAATCTAAGATATGCCGTATTATTATTCTATTATTTTTTATCCATTCTTTTTTATATTAATTGTACCTATAATGGGATTTTCAAATTTTGCAAGGCTTATAGATAAAGAAATATTATTTTTTTTAAAACCCAGCTTTCCACTACATTAATTGATATCAACAATTAAGTTGAAAAATAAATAAATGTTTTAAAAAATATATCATTAGATATAATTATCTGGATACCATCTTGATTAAAAAAATCAATTCGCAAAAATATATTCTTAATTGTAATTTAAATATTTATTATGCTTGCTCTTTGTAAAGCATTAAACAAAGAAAGAATTCTTTAGTTCTTTTTGATAATAGATGGCTTAATAGTTCATATGTAGACTTACGTAACTCAAGACTTTAGCTTTTTGGTTATCGGCCTAACTTTAGCATGCTTTCATTTGATTATACTTTGTTTCGAGTACATGTGTTAAAAGAAATCTAACTTAATCTTGTTAATATGTTTGATTAAGGGAGTTGTAATCATAGGAGTGTCTTATCTACTAATGCCTTAATGGTAAATTTATACTGGGATTTAGATAGTGTTGATCATTCAACTGAACGAATAGTATTTAAAATTAACAACATTGTTTTTCTTTTTAGCATGCATTCCATGCATTTGCTTCGGAAATGTTTCTGAAATTACAGTGGAAATTTTGAGAGCAGTAGTTAATTTCTTTTTGATTCTCCAAATTTACAAAAAGAAAGGAAATCAATCCTTTATCAACATAAAGAGTCTTTTATCTTAAATTTCATCTGAGGAATTTTGTATATTGGATATGCAATACAATCCAGTTTATGAATCCAAATTATTTTATTCAATTATAAAAGAGTAGGTTATGAATATATCTGATCATTATTAAAGCAGAATTTTAACACCCAGAGATTAAACAACAAATCTTGTGAAACAATCAAATTGCTTGGAAAATATCACAACAAGACCTTCATTATTGATTGGCGATATAATTGATTAATTAAAAAAGAAAATTCTTAAATTAGATCAAAAATTAATTTTTGAGCCAACCAACACTTCCCTTTATTAAGTGAGTGTCTAAAAATTACTAATAGAAAACCAAGAATTTATATTGCTCATCAAACATAAGTTATACAACATCGAGTCATTCAAACTGCAATCACAACAACAAAAGGAATAAGTTTAAACAATGATTAAAACACTTCACAAAGTTTCACATGATATGAGAAACCCTTTGAATGCAATAATTAATATGCAAATGTGTTTGTCAGAATTGATAGACCCTAACCTCTTTCAAAAATTCTTAAAGCCTTCTCTAAATTCCTGTCATCTACTCTTAAATTTAATAAATGATATTTTGGATGCAGCTCAAATTGAAAACAAATCCATAAGAATTGTGTGTCGTAAATTCAATCTAGCCAAATTAATAGACAAAACAATATCCCTCTTTGATTTACTTAAGGAGAAGAAGGGGCTCAATATCACTTTTAATTATGATCCTAAGTTGCCACTCAAAATAAATTCTGATAAACTAAGAATTCGATAAATCATTATGAATCTATTGAGTAACGCTGTCAAATATACCCAACCAAAAGGATCTATTTTAATCGAATGCATTTAAAGTGAGTAAAAATCAAATTCAATTATTATTTCGGTTTAGGATTCTGGAATGGGAATCAAGTCAGAAAATCTTAAAAAGCTCTTTTAAGAATTCTCTAAAGTGAATGATTTGGAAAATTAAAAAGCCAATCCCTTTGGAATAGGATTAGGTCTAATGATTAGTAATGAATTAGCCAAATTACTGTCTACAAATCATTCGATAGGAATTTAGGTTTAGTCAGAATACGGAACTGGATCTAAATTTTATTTCGAAATCGAAAATGAAGAGCAACCTTCTGAAGACATTTCTGATTCACAGATATCTCAAAAATTAGCCTAGAAAATACCAACATTAGAATTTAGAATCCTTTAAAATATAATCTAATAAAAGTCGCCCACAGTTTCAATAGCCATTCCTATGGGAGAGAGTAGCAAAAGAATTATTTAAAAAAAGAATCTAAAGGCTATCAATTTCATGACTAGCTCATTAAATTACTAGGCAACTCTGAGGATTAGAAATGAGTCGGAAAGAAATTTATCGAATAAACCATCTATTCAAAGTCGTTTAATTCAAAATCTATTATAAAAATGGAATGAATTGACTTAGCAACATCCTCCCATTCTTATTGTTGATGATAATGAATTTAATATTTTAGCATTATAATATTTACTAGAACTAAGTGGAATCAGTTCAGATTCTGCTATGAATGGAATCATTTCAATAGAGAAGGTAAATGATAGATTGAAAGATAACATCCCCTTTTAATTAATATTTATGGATTTGGAAATGCCACTCATGCTTGGTTTAGAGGCTTCAACTCGGATTCATAAATTAGATAGAAATGTTACGATTGTAGCATGCTCTGGTCATAAATTAACATAAGAAATAGTCGAATAATTCAAGGATTGTGGAATAGCTTTTGGTGTTGAAAAACCAATCACAAAGATTAAACTAAAAGATTTGCTTTTAAAGCTATCTGATGGAATCAGATGTGATAGTTCTTAATTTTCTTAATTATTTTGATTAAATTTTGTATATAAAATTAAGAAATTCTGCGATGAATATTATCCTTATTTATTTTTTATTTTTATTTTATAATAGAGAATAAAGAGGTTGTATAAAATTATTATTAACATATATTAATTCATTTCTGAATTTTTTAAAGTTTAATGATTAACACCTTTCTGTAATGAAACTAATAGAAGGGAAGAGGGCAAGAAGAGGGCAAGAAATAATTAGTGTTTAGAATTATTTTAACTCAAATAAAAGATTATGTAAATCAATATTGATTTATTATTATTTTCTTTTCTTTATGAATAGACCCAAATCAAATTAGATAAAATAAATTAAAATGATTTCATTTCCAGTTTCTGCTTGTAATATTCATATATAATATAAATGAATAAATGAGTCATTTCTTAAGAAGAGTTTGGCAATTAGAACTGATAATCTTAAATAAATAATTAAAAGCTAAACCTCAAGTTTACTTTATAATGGATATATTCACTTTATAGTTGTGATAAAATAGAAACAATCATCTAAGAGTTAGGATCAATGTTTTATTCATTTTATATATATTTTAATAGTGACGTAAAATTAGAAAATAAATTAATTACTTTTTGGTGACGTAAGTGGATTTAACTTAAAATACTCTATTAAATGAATTTATAAGCACTATTAATACTTCTAATTCTATCATTTAATGTGTTCTTGATCTTTTGGCAAAGAATATCAGATATTTCTATTATTCTTCAATCAAGATTTTAATTCATCATAAAATAATATCAACAAATTAAATTATGGCAAAATTCCAATATATATAAATAATATTAAATCAAAGAATGTTATTCTATTAAAAGAAATATACCTATATACTCAATAATTTGGAACTATATTAATTATAATCTAAAATAAATTCAATCATTTGAAATCTAATATTTTTACATTCACTATTTAAATAGAATTATGGCAGAGCATTATAAAAATTTCAATTCTTATAATTATTTTAAGTTTTATTGAAATTATCAAATATTAAAAAAAAGTTTAGTTTAAATAAAGCACAATCATTTTATTATTTCACAATTAAATAGAAATATTTAAACCTCTAATTCATCTCTCAATTTTATTAAAACCCGACTTACTTAATAATTAAAATTAATATTCTAGAGAAAATTTTTTTTAAGTTGATTTAAATCTCTGGTAGTTGCAAAGTTACATTAAATTATGATTGATTATATTCTATATTATAATGAAGATTAATAGAAAATTACAAATAATTATAACATTTCAAATTTATATGTTCAGCTTTATACAAATTATAAGGAAATTGATATTAAGCTTACTAAGCATATTGTAAATGTAGAGTTAATCTATATATAAGATTAAATCGATATCTTATTCAATTAAGCTCCTTTTGTAAATAGAATTATTTTTTATCTTGACCACTTAATTTTAAGAATTTTTTTTAATGATTAAATTCCAGATTATAGATGTGGCTGCAAAGACTTATAAAGCTTATACATCATCCTAGCAATCCTCTGTTAACTTTAAATTCTTCACTAACTACAGATTAGGTGAGAATAAGAAGCTGAGAATTTTTGATTTTTTTGAAGTTGTTATTTTTTGTGAGAAAGAGAGGAAGTTCATTATTACTAGATTAAATGAATATAATGAAATTGAAATTCATTGTGCTTCTATTGATCTCATTTAGCAAAAACTTAAAGACTAATACATTTCCGATTCCTCTATAGTATAGATTGACAGTATTTAAAAAGAATGCATAGAGTTAAATGGGGAGCAGAAATTCCAAAAGATAGTTTCGGTCAATGTTAAAAATGACCATTTCATAATAGTCCTGATTGATCGATTATTAGCGTACAGTCTTTATTCAATATGTGGAAAATCAAATGAAAAACCAACTCCTCTAGCACAAATTATGTTCAATCCAATTTTGGTCTCTAACAGACCTTATATCTCAAGTTATGACGAAACAAAGCTCTATTTATTCTAAAGGAATGGCAGATACACCAATAAAAATAATCTGATAACTATAAATTACAAAGTTATAGACTGTTAGCATAGTGATAAAGCATAGTTAAATTCAAAATTTTCATTCTCAAGTCCCATAGTGGCTTAAAGTACAGAGACCATGTTATCATATATTTAAGAAGTAAAAATTAGAGAGAAAAATATTTTCAAGATGAAGATTTACACAGAATTTTAGAAGAAATATTTCAAATAAGTAATTATTTTTGAAATTGGACAACCTGTGGCTATTAAGAGCTCAAAAGAAGTTTAAAAACAACCTGAGGAAGGTCAAATCGAAATATTTTGAGAAAAATCAGCAAATAAATAAAGATTTAAGTTTGAGAAAGCCTATATATATCTACACTTTATCAATTCTCCTTTGTTAATATTTTCAGATTAAAATTTTTTTATAAATAATATATAAAATATCATTCAATTGAATTTTTTTAATATATAGTATTCCTTCATAATCTATGAAAATTCTTTATCATTTGGTAATTAGAATATTTGTATGACTGGTATATGATTTTATTTAGAATCTAAGCTCTTGCTTTCCTTAAAAGACTTAAACCATAATAATTTTCTGTTTTGTATATATTATTCAATAACTTTGGACATGACAGATTTATCAATTTGAACTGTTTTGACTTAGGAAGTAGTAAACAACGGAGTCTCATTGTTTTGACCAAAATAATTTTTAATCAATCTCCAAAATTTATCTTTAAAGGCACGTTTCTAAAACTTTTTAGATTTAAAGACTTTAATAATCATTCTTACTACATTAAATATAACATACCTTTTGAAACCATTTTAGTATGAGCTATTACAGCAGTTTGAAAGATTAAAGTTTTTTTCAAAAAGTCAGTAGCAATTCTTTATGCTCTTAATTTACATTTTTCTTACAGATGGATACTCATTGTCTTTAATAGTAGCAAAGATTTATTGGTACATCTTTCAAATGGATTTTGTCCAAATTATTACACTTCTATCAATAATTTTGTTTTAATTCTCAATACTATTAACCTTGCTTTTGCTTGAATCCTAAGTTTTCTTTTCCTTTCCTATGTTATTTAGGAATAATTACATGTAAAATATTATACGCAAATCTCCCAATGTTTATTAAAGAAATTATTTTTTCCCAGTATTGGCATTAATTCTGTCTTTCTAGTTTTTATTATAAAATGCTTTTTTCAACTTTGCGAAATTCTTGAATTTAGGATTTTACCATCATTTTAATACTTCTATCTTCTTATTTCTCTTTTACTAGTTGTTTTCCTTTTTCAACTACTGAAATCATCTTTTTAGCAGTCACTTCTAAATAGATTTTTATTTTTATTTATACCTGCTCCCTTTAAAAATTCTTTAAGTTTATAAGTACTTTTATATCGAGATTAATCTAAGTTTTAAAGAATTTTGTCTTTTTTAGGCGATACACTCTGTTTATCATCCCAATATTTGAAATGTCTTAAAGGTTCTTATTATTTCTCATTCAAAGTTGAATTATGTAACTCTCCAAATACTAAATGAATACTGATGATGAAATCTGACTCAGCATATAATGTCATGAAAATATAATCCTCGAAAAATAATTTGGTTCCTGATTTAGTTTTCACTTTGATTGATCTACTCGATGTAGATTGCTCGCAATTAAATTTTGTTGGAAATTCAACGCTGGTTGATAAAAACACCTTGTATATCTAATTTTGTGAGTGGTTTGGAAAAGTAAAATATATTTATAATGGACTTAGCTTATTTTTTACTCTGGCTCTAAAATAATAAAATTTAAATCTATAAATTTAGATTCGATTTAGCTTCTCAGCATTTAAATCGCACAAATTTAGACCATCTGCTGTTTTTAGGAAATTAGGGTTGCTTATTTATACAATTTCTTGTTTAATTGGCTATGGTAATTCTTATTTGACTTTATTGAATTCACTTATAACTCTAAAATTATCTTCAAAATCATTATAAACATTATTGAGATTTAAAGGTAGTAATCTTGAAATATCATCTTTGCTCCTATGAGTTTATTTTTAGGTGATTCTTTTAATTAGTTTTGCAGTTCCATTCTCTTCAATTTGTTTGTCCAATGAAAAATTGGATGATAACTTTCTAATACTGTTAACCCTATATAAATAGAATAATTGATTACATAGTCATTGATTGGTTCATCAAGGAGGTTTAAGATTGTGTTAGTTTAGAAGAACTTCTTTAAAGTAATCTGCTTTTTATCATATTATATATATATAATCAGAGTAATTTTTTAATTTTACCGTATTTTTCAATTATTTAAATCAACTCTTTTCTTTTAGGAAGTTCATATAATTAAGGTTCTTTCAAGTTGATAGCAAAATCTTTCATTTTCTAATTATTGAGTATTTAATACCTTATGGAAATCCTTTTCAAAGAATTTATTATTTATGTATTCATACCAAATCTATTTTTTTTACTTCGAATATTCATCAATCAATTAATTTGCACAAATGCTAAATAATATTGTCTTTATAGTACGTATCCATTTGCTATACAGGTTTATCATTATTATCATAAAATGTTTTTTTCCCATATTATCTTTAGAGCTCATCAATGGTTTAATTAATATTGTCTTTAATGAGTTTCAAGAATTTATCTCTATAAGTTAATTTCTTTTATTTCAAAGTTCTAAAATTCTATTGGATCTAAATTACTTAAAGATATTAAATAAAGGATACTTTTTTTTAATGTTTTATCATGTTAATGTACTATAGTAACTGCCAATCTCATTTAAGTAAAATATTTAGCCAAAATTGCTTCAGACTTTTTTTTAATGCTGTGTTTTAAATTGATAGCGATCATTTTTAAAGCAATACAACTTTTTGTAATTGTTCTTTCCTTAGTGGTATAACCATATTCTTTTGCTGAAATTAATGCTTTAGTTTTAATAGTCCAAACCAATAATTTGCCTCTTGCTTAAACCTTGGACTTTTTCTTATTATCCTACAAATTAGAATACATCACATACTTTAATAGTATTAAATAATGAATCAATAAAAAGGATATATTTTATTATACTACCCCAACTTAATGATACTTTATATGCATAAGCCTTTCGAATACTAAAGGAACGCTCTATCTCTCTAAATTGAGATATTTACTCTTATAGTAACAATCTATCTCTTCTAGATTACTATCGTTCACTATAATTATTTTTTTTATTTTGCTATACTAATTCAATTTTTTGTTTCTTAATTTTAGAATGTTGTTCTATTTATACTTTTCTCTTTTCTAATTCATAGATAAATGTTTTTTATTTCTGTTGATAATCCTCTTCTAATTCCCTTCTTTTTTATATTTGCAGTTCTTCAATCTTCTTTATTCTCTCCTCTTTTGTAAGACCTTAAAATTCTTTGCCTATCTTTGTTAGTAGAGTGCTCAATTTAGATTACACAGGTTGATGTATTTTAATAAATTTCCTTCTTTCAGAATTTTCAGTTTAAACTCTACTAGATTCTGCTTCTCTTTCAATTGATGATTAATAGATATGTGATTTGATATGGGAAAACCCTTTAGTGGCTCTTGCTTCATCAGAATGAACCATCATTAATTTGGGCGATCTGGATTCCTTTCCTCTTGATGGTGTTTTTTCAGTGTTAAATTATCCAAAATGTACAGTAATTTTTAAAATAAAATCAACATGAGAATAGAATGTTAGATATAGAAATTCTTCTTTAAAGTAATGTGCTTGAGGATTACTTGAATAGACTTTTGCATAATTACTTTAAACGAATTAATCCGCATTGAATTTAGTTGGAAATTCAATTTTAACCGAGAGCATCAATTTAAATAGTAAGAATGATAATGATTCTGGCAGTTATAAGTGAATGTGAACTGGCGTGGGTTTTTCTAAAATTCTTAACCTGAAATAATAAAATTAGTATCTATCAATTTAGATTTGATTAACTCCATTTTGATCTAAGTCTGATAACTTTAACCCATCAAAAGTCTTGATCAGTTAATTATTTTATTTTTTGAATTCCACTGACAAATTTTCTTAAACTGTCTTAATTCTGTCAAGTGATCCAAGTCCTTAATAATTTTGCTCATATTAATTATACAATTCTAATATCGCTTCTTCAACTTTAAAAAAAAGGTTGCTTTCTGATTTGTGTATATGTGTATTTTACGCTTTTATTTTTTCAAACAATGTATTCGCTCTGGACTTACTGTCTTAGAAATCTGAAAGTGTAAGTTAACTTCGATTGCTTTTCAGAAATTCCTTATTCGGTGTCTTTAATTTTTAGTTAAAGTAAAATCTTTGGTTCTACATAGAGCTTAAGGTAAGAGTTTTGGAACTTGATTATCTCATTTAATCTGAGTTTATCATATTAATATATATCATCATATTCTCAAATCATTTTTTTATGTTTTGCATACAACTCAATTATTTCAGCCACTTCATTAATTTGTGGAAGTTAGAACAGTTTAGGCTCTTGAAACTTAATCAAGGCTTTTCTAATCTCATCGCTTTTTCTCTCATTTAAATAAAGAGTCAGTTGTTTGTCTTGAATCTTTTGACGTATAAATGCCAACCACATCTGCTTTTGCCTACAATAATAATTATCTATCTAGAATTGCATTAATTGATTATCAATTTGAAAAGCATAAATTTATTTTTAACTCCTGCTCCTCTATTTTGGATTACTTTGACTTTGAGTAAGTCCCCTTATAACTTCCTTGTAGTTCCGTATTACCAATTGCCAAAACTCCTCGTAATACTTTTTCTTCTATCTCTAAAAGAATCTGAACTTGTTCTACAGGACTATTACTAAGTAAAAATAGATTTGTTATTATTACCATAATGTCTAGTCTTGAGTAGTCTATGTCCCAAATGGATAATAGAGATACATTCCTTAATAAATGAAGTAGCAATGGCTTGGGCTTTCCGTTTTCTTAAACATTGAATTTAGGCAGTAAACATTTGAATTGCTAATAAGCTTTTACAAAATGATCTTCTCTCAGGTGTTGGTCCGAACTTCCTGATATTAATCAATAGATTTAATCCACATCTTAAAGCTTTAATTCTCCCATTGGCCTTAATGCTCATCTTGCATTTAAATTACTAATTATATTAATAAATTCTATTACTATCAATTTAGTTTTAAGTTGAGCAATAAACCTAATTAAATTGACAAGTTGGGCCCAAAACAATTCTCCTTATATTTTTTTATTCAACTTTAATTTATAAATCTTTTCAAATAATCTGTAATCGTTTCTTAGCATTTAGGCACTGTATTATGTTTTTAATTTTATCTTTTGTTCGCAATCAATCTCTTATTTTTTTTAGATAACTTACTTCCTTTTCGATTCTCTTTCACTCTATTTTATATTTAATTGATTTTACAAGTAATCCAGCCAAGAGATCAGTTTTTTTTACCAATTGAAATTGACTTGTATCAAGATTCCTTTTAATTAAATCAATTTTTGTATTTGCTATCAGACCTGGGAATTTGGGATACTCTCTTTTTATTATTTACTTTTTGGGCGATTTACTCTATTGGACCCAACCAAATTATATTTTAATTCTTACAATTACATCAATTTCTGTATAGAAGGTTACGTAAAGGTAGTTTTCTTGAAATATGCCTTCCGGACTGCTTGTATAGATCTTACAAAAATTAGAGGTGAGATTATGTTCTGCATTAAATTTAGTAGGAAATTCATGCTGAGTAGAAAGATATAATTTATATTAGGCAGAATTTATTTGATTTTCAAATTGAATTGTGAGTAATAGAGGAGATTATTATTTCGATATGGAAGCTCGGAAATAATAAAATTTAAAGCGATTAATATGTAATCTCTAATTCAACTCTTAATCAATATCACAAAACTATAAATTTGCAATTCGAGTTTCTGCTTGAGAAGGATTCTTTATTGAGTTTTAGCTTCTAACCTAACTCTAATGAGGTTTTTCCTCTGTCTTTATATCCAATGAGATATTGAGATCAGTTTTAATCTTCTACACAATTTTGTAATTATTCTCAAATTCATCATAAAGCTCCATGAAAGAAGGAGGTATAGCTTAAATCTGATTCTGTTCCTTTTTAACATCTTTGATATCAATAAGAGTAGGCGTTTAATTTAATACCTAACTTGTATGCGTGTATGAAATTGATTATAGACTGCTGGTTGTAAGGAAGCTTAAAATATATTTAGAAGGCTACTTTAATTTTCTTTATGAATTTAGAAAATATGTATTGCTGCTTGTTGTTGTGGTTATTTGTCTTTACTTAGGAGCCTTAAATGATGATAGTTAGGGTATCATAAAATAAAAATATAAGTAAATTCATATTAAGTTTTTAATCAAAGCATACTATTCAATTATTAATGTTATATCATTTATTGAAGGATCTCGGAACAGCCTAGGTTCCTTGATCTAAAATGCAACTGCTTTCAATCTATCGAATTAAGAAGGAAATTAGAAGGAATAAATCGAGTATCGTTTAATTCTTTTGAAATGGATGTATTCAAGCCAATTCTTTTTTATCTTGAATAGATAAGACTCTACCAAGGGAATCATAGAATTTCTATTTCATAAATATTCAACAGTACGTATCGATCAAATAAATTGAGGGTCTTTTTAGCAACACTGGTTTCTCTGGCATTTATTTGCCTTTATTTTAGAGTTCAGTTAAAACCTAAAGATAAAGTTAATTAATGTTTTTCCAAAATCTATCATAAAATAATCTTTTTTAATTTTTTAACCATCTGAATTTGACTTAGACACTAAGAACAATTGATCTAACTTTAATCATCCTATTTTTTAAAGAAATCACTGGAAGCGTTTAAGTTAAAACTGAATGCAAAACTTAAGTTGCCTACAATCTTATTGTTTTTTTTATATGTCTTGCATGACTTTTCAGAACCATTTTGGCTTAATAAATGCTTCTCTCTTGGATTGTATTTCCGTTTCTTTTGAGGACCAATAAAATGTTAAGTTTCCATCTCCAAGCTAAAAGCATTCCTGATGCCCTTATGTGATAGGCTTTTTTGATTTCATTCAGACAGAGATTCAAAGAGTCCACCAATTGTAATACAAAGACTGTTTGTAACCAATTGATTTAAAGTTATTATAAGACACTATATCTTTGTTTAAATGTTCTCTCATATTTCCTATATTCTGGTATGATTTATCGAGCTTAATATTTTAATAATTTTGATATTTAGAACTCTCGAGATACAATTTTTTTATTTTGCAAGGCACTTTTTAATTTGCTTATTCTTTCAGACTATGTAGATAATTAGATATACTTATAAGTCAAATAAAAACTTAAACTTTTTATTCATGCAATTTTGTGTGACATTTAAATTTCTGACAATTTTATCTTTATTCGTAAATATGCTTCTTCTAAATTGACTTTCCTCAACTTGTATATCAGGTAATTATTCACTAACTTCAGATTTTTATTTTTTTGCAATATTTTCTGTTTGATTTAAAGATTGCTTTCCAAATTGAACTTTTATATTCAATCTCGTATCAGTTTCACAATGCAGAGAAATATATAAATAATTTTCATGAAATTTTTTATGATTGTGTTAACTTTATAAAGTAGCATATTTTGATTAAACAAATTAATCTGCATTGAAAGATGAAGGGAATTCTACCTTTGTAGACAAATAAATCTTAAGCCCCATCACTCTTTCTATAAAATTGAAGCATAATGACAAAGGAGAAGGTCTGCCCTTAATTTTCAGGCGAAAATAATAAAATTTAAATCTTGCGATAACTAACTTATTCTTCTGCTCACAAAATAGCTCTTCTGAATCAAATGACCTAGCACTCTTCACTGCTTGAATAGGCTGTGTCATAATCACTTCAAACTGGCTTTATTTTGAAGAAAAAGGTTCAGTTTAATTAATGTGTCCCAACAGTTTATAGTTTCTAGAAAAGTCATCATAAAGTTCTAAAATTTCCTCATCCAATGGGATCAATTCTGCTGGACTCAATTTCCTTCTCAATGCCAGAGGGTCTCTGTTCTAAACTTTGATCCTTGATTAAAATGCCATCGATGCTTATTCTTGACTTTACGAAAGAGAAATTTGACTTCTAGTCGATTATGCAGCCCTATTGTATAGATATGGAGTGTTACAATTGTGATTTATAAGAGAAGAAATAGAATGCCTTTTGGTTTTCATCCATTTTATAATATATAAAAAAATAGTTTCATATCTAATAATTTTGATAGTGAGTTAAATTAAGGAAAACACTTAAATCACTATCCCATCTAACTGACTTTTGACTTTTGTTAGAGCTGCCTTTCCTAGAATTGATGGATTTTAATGAGGATTTGATCGGTTATTTTGTCATAGATATTGTGTCTGAATCAATTTTATGAGAAGGTGTTCTACTTCTGACTATCTGCTTCTACGTTCTCTCATTAACAAAACTCAAAGTTCTTCTGTTTGGCTTAATTTAAGGGATAAACTAATCTGGTTCAATCAAGTCAAGATTGATGAGTTGAAGATGAATTAGAATTGGTGAGGAGTATGATTTATCTGGAACCTCAACATTCTCCTTTTTATAAATCTCATTGAATATAACTCTATCATTTGTCTCCTTTACTGTTTGAGGTCCTGTAGATTCATCACTGATTTCTGTTGGGAGACTATCTTGTGTCGCCTAACATGCATTTCCCATTTAAATAAATTATTTTATAGTCATAGTATTTTTTTCATTTTTGCATATTACTCTATCAGTGGGATTAACTCGTTTTTATTCGGTAAATCATAAATCTTAGGTTCCTTGAGATTTTTAGCGTATTCATGTATTTTCTATAATGATGATTAAATAATATTATACTCTCTTTTAATCCTTTTCTAAAAACGTGTGTTATATATATTCGAGCCACAATACCCTTTGCCTTCTACAATAATCATCTATGACTATATTCATTGCAGGTCTAGATATGTTATTATTATGTACATGTCAATGTTAATTTATTATTTATCAAAGAAAAATTATGTTTCTTTTTACCTTCTCAGATCATAAATAATATCAGCTATGTTCTCTTTGATTAACTTCCAAAACTTATCTCTGAATTTTCTTTTCTTAGCTTTTAATAAACGAAATTTTCTTTGAATAAACATGACTATTTTTTAGTATACATTTAAAAATACCTTTGTTTAAAGTGCTTTAATGTTTATTTAGAATAGTTAGAAACAAAAGTATGCGTCCCATGAACTTGGTAACAACAAATTCTGCTTTGATTTTAGACTTATCTCTAATCATACATGCAAAACTTTAAACTACACATCTAGTTTTGAAAATGGTTCTTTCTTTTGCACTTTCTCCATATTCCTTCACATCTAACAAGGCTTTAGTTTTCATTGCCCAAACTAATAGTTTGCCTTTGGCTGCAACCTTTTATCTTCTCTTCTATTCTTACAGAGAATTCGAAACATATTCAGTAATAAGCAGCAAACTAAAAAGTTGAAACCAGTTTTATTGGACGAATTGCATTTATAATTTTTTCAATTTGATCTATCTTTCTACTTCCCTAAAATGAAGTATTTAATCCTTAACCAGTAATTTAGATTTCTTATCTAATTTCTTATCTTCGAGCATTGATTATCTCAGAGATTTAGCCTATTTTTATTTGTGAGTTCTTTCTGATTGAACTGATAATATTTTACGCAATTTTTAGCTTCCTTGATATTAGGTTAAGGTAAGATTTTATATAATTTTGTCATTAGGAAGTTACTTTTAGGTTGGAGAGCAATTTTAGGATATAAGGTCTAGAGACTCTGCAATTTGTTTGGGAGGTGATTTAGTGATTTGAGTGTTTCCAAACTGAAATGTTATTGAGAATTCGAAATCTACATCAGAATATATTGTTATGAAAAGATATTCTTCAGTAAAATAATGCTGATTTCTTTCAGAAAATATTTTAGCAAATCGAGAGTGAAGAATATATTCTGCGTTAAATTTAGTTGGGAATTCTGCTTTAGTTGATAAAAACATTTTTACAGCTGAACTTTATACTCTTTCTGGAATGTTGAAGAATACTTAAATTGGAGATACCTTCCCTCTTAGTTTAATACGAAAATAATAAAATTTGAATCTATTAATTCTAATTCTGTTCAAATTACCGAACTTTAAATCTGATTACATGAGTCCATCATGCGTTTAAATTAAATTGTTTAGACTTTTTCTACTCACAAAAATTTATTGTTAACTAGCTTATGGAGTATATTCTAATTTATCCAAATCATTGATCTATCTGTAATTCTTTTCGAATTCATTATATACTTCAACAATTTCTTCGTCTAAGTGCATTAATTTTGAACTAATATCAGCATTGACTTGTTTCCTTCTGAATCTTGATTGAGCCGTAATGCAATCAAACGAATGCATAGAAGTGTTAGCGGATTAAGTCTAGAAATCAACATGCTAATTAAGAAGCTTATTTAATTCCTATTATTTATTAGTGATTTCCTTAATGCTTGACAATTATTTTTTTGGAGACGTTAGAAATACTGGCTACGTGTTACTATGATAGAAAATTCTCATTACTTTCTAACAGGACTGTTGAGACTGGTCTAGGTTTTAGGAGTGATAGAAACTCTGCGTTCGTTGTATTTTATAATCATATTATTCATATTTTATTAATTTTTAGTTTCTGCGATTAAGCAAAATTCTTTTTTAGCAAAGATTCTAAAAATTTCACTGATTTCTACTCCACCGGTATCTTCTTCGCCTGTTATACAGATACACCTTAGACTGTTTCCGAATGTGCAATCGATTGTTTCACTTCACTGTATTATTTTTAAACATCTAAATTTTTTTCAATTAGAGCAACTTATTCTTTAGGCTATTCTCCATTCAGATATCTTTTTAAGTTGTTTCTAAGCTTTTCTTCATCATCGGATGAAAGATTATATTTTAGATATTTTCTTATTTGATTTGCCTCATCAGTCAATTCTTCGAATGTTTTGATTCTGGTGTATTTTTGGATCTCAAGGATTTCATCCCCCTTTAGAAAAGAAAATTGAGTTTTCAGATTCTATGGGTTTTATTTTGGAGATGATTAATGGGATTCACAAGGAGAATCATCCAATTATTCAGTTTCAAATATTTGAATGACATCGTTATATGGTTTCTTAAGTTTTTCTTCTAAATTAAGAGGTTTGGATATATAATTAGCTGGTTTTTCTCTCAACTTTGTGTAAGGGGATTAGAGTATAAATACATTTTTGGCCTTCAATTTTTGATTTGCCTTATGCTTCATCTTCTCAATAATGTCAAAATTAAAAGTTGTTTGTTTTCTCTCTATCTTCGTTTTCTAATCCTTTTTAGCCTATTGACAAGCCTCTTTGCATCTTCTGCTAATTTCATCAATCAGAGATTTCTACTGAAACTCTAAATAAGGATTAACCCACCATTGTTTATGTTGAGTGTATTATAATAAATATTTAGTATCTGGAAACAGACCTTTAGGAACCATTTCTCCATTAAAGGATTCCTCTGGATAAGGTCTGTGAATTCCTAAAAATAAATCTATTTAATTTTGTTTCTAAGGATCTTCAATATTATTATTATAATGTCTTTTCAATGAAGTGAACAATTCTATTCTTTTAGATTTCTAACCAATGTTTTATTTATGTGCTAATGAACTACCATATTATTATGAAACAAAGTCACCTAATTGTTCATACATCTCTCTAAATTCTTATAGGATGGATTCATTTAATAATAGCAAATTAAATTTCAAACTACTGTGATTAATTTTAGCCAATTGAATTCCAAGTGCCATTTCACCTATCAATTATTAAAATGCATTTGTTCTATCCAGACAATCAACACAATTAGACCTTACAACTCCATTTTAGATTTCAATAATAACATTCTCATTGCATTTAGGCTCTTTTACAAATAGAAATACTCCTGTTTTCATAATACAATAATATGCTAATGAATAGCACTTGTTAACAAATTCTTCTTTATCCTGTTTTAATTGAGCCTTCATATCGAATCCTAAATATCCTATTTCTATTTCTGTTTGATTCTGCATTTCCTCTTTGACGGTATTGATAGCTGAAAAATATTCTTCAGCTAATACTTATTCTCTTTTATTATGCTCATTTTATTTAACCAAATTCACCATATAAATCTGTCTGCCATACGAAGAAATCAAATCACAAATATGTTTTTTAGTTGCATATAAGTAAGGATCACTCTAATTTATTTTAATTGGCAATTTAAATAAATACATTTTTGGTTCTTGATACCAATAAACAGGAGCAGAACCTCTGATTTATATGAATGAAGAACAAGCAGGTCTTTAACATGTCGATTTGTCTAATTCAATCACAATTTGTTCTGTTTCTACAAAATTAGCAACATACCCTTATTCGTTTATACCTCTAGTTAGATAACGAGCACCAGCATGCTTTATGGATCTTCTAGCTAATAAAGTAATACTGAAATAGTTGGCAACAGTTTTAATTGTACTTTATTCGCAATAACCATGAATAATTGGAATCACCCATCTCTTATCTTTGATGATCTTATCGAATTCTGCTAATAGATAGTGATTCCACATAAATAGATTTCGGTATTATCCAATTTGATGATATTTTTGATTCTTGTTTTGAACATCTTCAGATGAGATGATATTCTTTGATAAAGAACTCGTGACATCATAAGTATAACTACTATAGAAACCAATTTCTAGATCATAATCCTATAGTTGTTTCTTGTATCTTGAATCCTAGGGGCCATCGAATAATTCCACTATTGATCTTTCTTCAATCGTGAAAATTTTGTGTTTGCCCAACTTGGCAATCGATTTGCGTCTCTTTATGAACATTACGTAATATCCTTATAGTAATTTTATGAATCCTATTATTCCTGATACAGTGTAGAGATAGGTCAAATTGTATTTTTATAAGTACAGTTTAGCATCCTCCAGGGTCTCAAACTAACGTTCTTCTTCATGGATATATTGCTTAAGCTCCTTCTGATAAAGATCCTGTCCTTTTAGGATATTCAAATATAGAATGCAATACTATTATGATAATGTATGATTGCCAATTAGTATGTACTTCTAAGGGATTTTATGCTATCAAATTACCTCCTTTTAATGACTTCTAAAAACCTAAATATTCTTAAACTTTATTTTCTACACATCCCAAGGGTATTCTAAATTCATTAAAATAAAATATATATAATCAAGCAATCACTAAAATGAGGAAAAGAGATTTTAAAGTCGTTGTAATTGGGGATAGTATTCATATTTTATTTAATCGTTAATCCTAGGTGGAGTTGGCAAATCTACATTCATTTCAGCTCTAATTAATGAAAGCCTCAACAAGCTCACTCATATTGATAAGCATCAACCTATTCAATTGCCTCCAGAAATGTTCAATCATCCATAATGCAACACCACTTTGATTGATACGAAATGCCAGCCCAACTAACTTCCAGAATAAGTCAGAATTGCAGATGTTATACTCTTAATGTACGCAATTGATGATGATGGTTCTTGGGAAAGATTAAATAAGTTCTGGCTCAGGGAGTTGAAGGAGAAGGAGTTTAAATAGCCAATCATTGTAGTAGGTAATAAACTTGATTTGATGGGTCTGGATGAAGATAGAGAATATTGCAGAATTTTTAAAGTCATTAAACAATTGGTAAAAGATTTCAGTGTAATACAATTATATAACATAGTAAGTTGAAATGGGAATAGAATGCTCATCAATTAAGTTGCAGGGGGTATAAGATGTAATTAATTGTGCCTAAAGAACCTATTTGTACCCTTTGGCTCCTTTGTACAATCTAGTAAACAAATCCCTAACAGAAGGGTTTAAAAAGGCATTGACTCGTATTTTTCGGATATGTGACCGAGATGGCGATGGAAAATGGAGTGATTTTGAGTTAGAACGATTTTAAAAGAAGGTGTTTAAAAAGCATTTAGATTCAAGTGACATTGCTGGAATAAAAGATTTGATTGAGGAGGAATTGAAAGATGATTCCAATAAAAAATCGTTTATTACTTTGCAAGGTTTCATGGTATTATAAAAGCGAGGAATTGAGTTGATGAAGATACAAATCAGCTGGACAATCCTTCGTTATTTCAATTACAAAGATGATTTAACACTTGAGGAATCTTTATTTTAGGAGGAGTATTTAAATAATTACAACACTAGATTAAAATTCGATTAAAATGCAGGCCAAACCGTTGAATTAAGTGATTTTGCTTTATAGAAACTCAAATCAATCTTTTTATTGAATGGATAAACTTTAACTTAAACTCAGTTTAATTACATATTCTATCCAGTGATGTTCTAAACCAATTTTCCACTTCTCTAATAATATCGCTCAGAATCACAACAAATCACTTTGACATAGTGGTTGGCCTTATGGAAGTATGAATGAAATCCTATAATATTTTAGTGCATTCTCTTTTTTTAACTACAAAGATGCATACAAATTGTTGAATTACATTGGAGTGGATATCAAAATAGTTGATGCATTCAAAGAACAAAATAAAAAAGATTCTTGGTATGCTGTCTAAAAAACAATTGAGAGAAAAGTATTTCACATAGCTATTATTACTAAAAACAACAAGGTAACTAGTTATTAATGCTATTTAGAAAATCTTAGAATAATAATTCAATAATTTATCACCTAGAATAACAACAATAAAATCTAAAACTTATGTGATCAGCATTTACGATGAATTATAAGCAGAATAATAGATTGAGATTAGTAGATTGTGCATCGTTGATTTCTTAATGATTGAAAGTTCCTGCCGTTTTTAAACAGAATAACTTATTCCCATCACCTCATTTAATGACGAGGAAGATGTCTATGCACAAATTTCGAAAGTTGCAGAAATTATTCATACAAAGTATTATATTACACTTATCCTCTAAGTAATTTTGGATATTCTGAGCATCAAATTTAAGAATTAAAATCAAAGAACGGTGTATCTATCATTTAAATAACCAGTGGAATTGCCCTTCTAGTGGGTTTAACAACCGCTGGATATTATTATTTCCAATATAAGCCATTTAAGAAAAGTAAATGAAATTAATATTATAATATTTGATTTATTACATAGTTTATTCATTTTTTTCTTATCTAGGAATCTCTTCTTTCAATCTATGAAGTTCGAGTATGCACTTAGAATTCCTTGTTCACATATTGAAGATCTTCAAGCATAAAGATCTAATGATGCAAATGAGGTTTAATTTAAATCAATTTATTCAATATTGACTATAATTCCTAAATAAAATTAATCCACTCTCCAATTTCAAGACATTTTCTTTTTCTACCTGTCTGATAAACTCGAATATAACGATCAAATAGTGCTTATGCATATTGTATGACTTGCAATTCATTATATTGATAATTGTAAAATGAGCATAATTCTTTTACAAACTAGAACATTCCTTCTCTTTACAGATTCAATTCAATATCCACACTCTTGAAATCGTCAATCAATTTTTTGAGTTGATGTTTTCGTTTATCACTTTCATTTTACAATATGAATACCAAAATTTAAACAATTGTCTGCTATGAATTGACAACTTTTTCTGAGTAATCCAAAAATATTTAAGCACACAATTCATTCAAATTTTAAACAACAAAATTGTACCATTAGAATTTATTTTAATTTTAAGTTTATTCTTCTTAATTGGTTTACATTAGGCTTGAATAAAAAAATCGAATTCGATCATATGTTTACAAATCAATCTCAATATTATTGATGTCGAATTGAAATATAACTCCAAAAAATATACAAAATTATCTATTGAATTTTTCTACTTTATTTAGTTAATTTAGATCACTAACCTCCATATTTTAGCTTATATAAGCAATGCAGTTTTGTAATTGATTCAGATTCTCATTTTTAATTAAGAAATGTATAAAACTTTCAGCATTGGTTCTCCTCTCATAAGTGCTTATTTATTCTAATCTCTATTAAGCTGGATGAGTACCAAATTGAGGTTTCACACATTCCTAATTAAACCAATCTATAAGCAATTATTAAAGACGCTTTTCATCCTATTAATTATATTCATAATTTAAATCCAAATACTACACAAAAGGATGATTGAAATATTCTGAAGCAATTATACACTGTTTGGAATTTAAGGATTTTAATTAGTATCTATTAATTAACTTCTATGCCTTATTCATTTGACTATCTTTATCCATTTTATGTTATTAGACAACAGACTTCAATGTCTAAAATAATTAATTATCTCTATTGCTAATGTTCTCTTCGATTTTATTCAATATCTTATGAGTATCTTAGAGATTGAGTTCTACATCTTTAAGACTTCCAGTGGCATGCTCTAAAGTACTCAAGGCTTCTTAATTTTATTTATAATCATTAAATTCAACTCTGGCCATATTTAGTTAATATGTTAGAATATTGATTTCTTGCTTGTGTTATTGAGTTAATTTGTTATTTAATTCAGAGACTTCCATATATTTATGATAGATCTCTTCATTCTCTTATTTTAAATGCACAACTTCTTATTATAATTCATTTAATACTTCTTATTGAATATATTCTTGTTCTGCCTTCCCATTTTGTAATATCATTTCTATTGCAACACAAATGAGTTTCCAAGCATTCTCTGTTAGTCTTGCCAAAGTCAAATCTCTTTTGGCAATAGAAGTTAACATCATATTGACAAACTCTTGCAACTGGTGTTCTATTTCAATGGCAGTTCTTCGATGAGCCTTTTTCAAGTCTGAGCGTTCGAGATTGTTTGCATTGATATATTGATGTATTCTTTCGATAGTGTTGCTTAACATTAATAAAATCTCTTAATAGATCTCATCCAATTAGGCTGATGATTGTTATTTATCCTGCACTATCATTCTGTTGATTTCCAAGTTCTTACGTATTTTTAGATCAATTTCAAAAAGATTCATAAGTTTTTCATGCATTCCACAGTCATCCATTTCTGTAACATGTTTAAAGAGATCAAATCTGACACTGTTTTAAGAATTATTTCTTTTTTTAATGCTTTTAACAGTCTTAATAGATTATTACGATTATTAAATCGATACTCGAGAAGGCCCTCTTAATTTCACGATCTGAAATCCCTTGAGGGGAGTATATTATTCAGTATTTGACTAACTGCGATATTTATAGAAGTTGTTATCAGAGAATACATCAGACAGTAATTAATGTTTGTAAGTACTTTGCTAAAGAGATTTCATTGTTTTTGTACTCATATACATTTTATTTCACTTTAATAATATCATCAATTTTCTATAATACCCTCAAATTTGGAGATATTGAAAATCCAAATTGTCTTCTAACTCATCTCCTTATAGTTTCAAATCAAAGATATCTTCCATCCATGACATAGAATTTAATTTATTTTTTAGAATCCAATTTGATTTCTAAAATTCTACTAGTTATCGAATTAAGCATATGCTTAGTTATTTCCTTTAAAGTAAAGTTAATTCATAACTTAATCAACTTGAGTTTCCAAAAAATGATTTATCCTATAGTAATTGTATATTTTAAAATCACCATTACTTTTTAGAAAGATTTGGACTACCAACTCATCAACGACTTCAATACATTAAAACTACTTGGCTTTTACAACTTAGGATGATATAAAATTAGCAAAATATAGATTCTAATATATTACATAAAACTAAGTTTAAAAGTAAATACAGCATTAAAATTAATGAAATAGAAAGAGAAAGAAGGTTCGAATGAAAATCTTAGAGTTGTAATTAGGGTTCGTCCTCCTATGGCTAGAGAGATTAAGGATGGCAAATTCATATCGACTGTAAGGTTATGTGATCTACAATTTCAAAGGTACAAGTGGCTCCGGATAATCAATAACTTTGCATTTTCGATTATCATGCAATAGAGTTAGTGCCAGATGAGGAATTGGAGGCATTTGTATAAAACCCAGCTAATTACACCATTCATTAATTTACATTTGATTATGTATATGATTAAGAAAGCACTTAAGTGGAAGTCTACGAAACCACTGCCGCGTTGTCAGTTGATTCGACACTTCAAGTATGAAATGAATAAGTATTCAAAAGGGATATAATTCAACGATTATTGCATATGGTTAAACAGGAACTGGCAAAACATACACAATGCACGGATTCTCTTTCACTCCAAACTCTGATCAATTGGGTATCATCCCAAGATCACTGCATAACATCTTTACACATATACAGATGAAATCTAATTCGATGACAACATTTATGGTGAGGGCATCATATTTATAAATTTACAATGAATCTATAAGTGATCTCCTAAGACCAGATCATTAGCAATTGAATATCAGAGAAGATAAGAAAAGAGGAGTTTTTGTTGAGAATCTATCAGAATGGGCAGTACGTTCTCCCCCAGAAATATATCAATTGATGAGACGAGGTAATGCCAAGAGAGTAACAGCAAGCACGAGAATGAACGACACATCATCGCGAAGTCATGCAGTTTTTATCATCACTGTTGAGTAAATTGAGGAAACTCCTGATGGAAAGAGAGCAAGAGTTGGAAAACTAAATTTAGTAGATTTGGCAGGCAGTGAAAGAGTTAGAGTCACTGGTGCAACTGGTATCAGATTAGAGGAGTCTAAAAAGATTAATTAATCCTTGTCTGCCTTAGGAAATGTCATTTCGGCTTTGACTGAATTAAAACAACCAAAATCGCATATTCCATATAGAGATTCTAAAATAACTAGATTATTGGAGGACTCTTTGGGAGGTAATTGTAAAACAACATTTATGGCAATGATATCACCAGCTATCGAAGCTTTTAGTGAATCTCTCTCCACTTTGAAATTTGCAAACAGAGCTAAAAATATTAGAAACACTCCTATGGTCAATTAGGATCAAGATCAAGGAGCCTTACTTAGAAAATATTAATTAGAAATCTAAAAATTAAAATAAGAGTTGGATGAAAGAAGCAAAATGCCAATTGATTCTATGGTGGCTGAATTAGAAAAAGAACGATAAAAGGCTCTAGAAGACAAACAAGAAGTTATGAGTGCATATGAATAAAGAAACAGAGATCTGGTTTAGGAAAGAGAAATGAGAAAACAATTGGAAGAAAAGATATCAGCCTTGAATTCACAAATGCTTGTTGGAGGGTAGAAGATTGAAGAAACACCTTAGTTTTAAAATGCTCTTGAAAAACAGCAAAAGATCATACGACAACAATACTAGGAGAAATTGTAGGAGTTGGAAAAAGAAAGATAGAATATAGAAGAAGATAAGGCTTAAACAGACAAATACAAATAATTATTACTAAAACAAAGAGATATAATGATTGCCTTAACTAATAGATTGAATGAAAGAGATGAGACAATTCTACAATTATAAGAGGAACTTGATGCCTATGAGAAATTGCAAAAAGAACTTGAAGATATCAACTAAACTAAGGAGTCTAGAATCCAATAGTTGGTGGAACTTCTAAAGTAAAAGGATGTTGAAATCCCAATGAATTTAGATTTACCTGCCAATTCTATTATCAATAATGCAAAATAACAACTATTATTAGCTGAAATGCCTTCTTCAAAAATGATTTTAGTTGCTGATCCCTCATCAAATAGTTATATTCAAACACTCCCTTAATAAGGTTCTTATCATCATTCTTCTGAAGCAGTCACTCAGTATGAACTCAAAAACTAAATTGATATCAATAAAAAACTAGAACTTGATTTAAAGATTAGCAGAATGGAGTAAGAAAGATAGAAAAAAGAGTTAGGTTCATTATAGGAACAGATTCAGAAATATGAAAATGATACCACCACTGATTAAGCTAAAAGTATCTTTATCTTCCATATTTAGAATCTGTTGATTTGATATTGAATTAACTCACCAAGCCTGCCAATGGAAACTCGCTAGCCACTGTGGCTTAAGAACTACAAAGGCTGCAAAAGATTCTTTCTGAGAAAGAAGGATCCCCTAAGAAGGCAGTTCAAAAGTTTTAACAGGAAACCTCCAATCTCAAGCAATAAGAGATTATAAACAAATTAATTATTAAACCTAGCAAATCTAATAATTAGCTTAATCCTCCTCAATCTAAAAAATACAAATAGAAATCTGTTGAAGAGTTATGGAATTGATTTTATAAATAATTTTTTTATCGTTAATGGGATAAGAATAAAGTACAACTGAAAAGACATAGGAGTACAAATAATTTCTATTGCAATACTCCTAAGAAAGAGAGGCTACACATCCTTAATTTGGGCCAATTAAATTGTTTACACACATTTAAGTATGATCAAATTTAAAATAGACTAATGAATAAGTATGTCTTAAGAAGTATTTTACTAAAAGTGACAAAGAATTATCCAACCTAGTGACTCATCTCAGATAAAGAAACGCATTTGAATAAGACAACTTGCTTAAAATACTTGCAATACATCAATAAGATTAAATAAAAATCTGTTCTGACCAGACTTCAATAGCCATAATTATTTAATATTACTAAGAAAACTTATCAAGTGAGATCAACATAAGAAGACTTAACAATAAGCCCTACAATGAGGGACATATTTGGATTCTTTTACAATAAATTATTGATCCATGCACATATTTATCAGAAAGAAATGTTGTTCATGGGGATATCAAACCTTCTACACTTTATTTAGATGAGAATGGATGCATTAAAATAGCTGAATGCAGCATGCTTAAAGATGAAATCAATGGATATTAAAAAATGATACTAAGTTAGGACAAAGCGTATCTTTCTCCTATTCTGCTGAAGTAATATAAAGAATTGATCGTAACTCCTACTCATGATCCATAAAAAAGCGATATTTATGCTTTAGGACTGACTGCTTTAAGTGTAATCTTAATGGAAGAAGTTTATGATTGCTTTGATTATATTAAAGGTATTGTTTTAACAGATAAATTGGAACAAAAATTTAATCGAATAAAGTAATTGGGGTACTCTTAAATCTTGATTGAATTTATCAAACAGTTATTATTAAATGATGAATAGGAGAGACCTTCCTGGCAAATGCTTAAAGATTTCATTGACAAATATAGGGATAAAATTTACAACATGATACCTTTCTACTAAAACCATTTAAATAGTTCAAAGTCCCCTAGATAATCCAATCAATTTAATATATCTCCCCTGAGATAGAACATGATTTATCTTGTATTTATAATGTTTTAAAGTAGCCACTCAATAAATTGTAGCAATAGTAGTTTTTAAGTTCTTAACAATTCAACACAAACAGATCAGAGGGAAAGCCAAAATATGTACAAATAAGTAAAGAAAATTACTGATATATATATATAATAACAAGTATACTATTTCATTCATAGTGGATTTTTTTCATTCCGTACTTCACAATTTCCCTATCACATCTAGCTCCTCCCACAAGACATGAAATCACTGTTATTGGATCTATGCTGAATCTTTTGCCATAGTTCTTATAATCAAATTCCTTGACTATTCTAATTACTTACTCATCTTCTGAATGTGATAACTAATACTAGGTTGAATTAATACCTTCAATTTGATTTTGTTTAATTATGTATTGCATTTATCATAAGAATGTATTGCCTATTCTTTGAGAACAGCAGATTGATCATTGATTTATGAGACCTCCATTTGCCCTTTTTACTTGATTTACTATTTGATTCTTTTTTGAGTTTCTTTATAAATTAATGTGCCATTAGTAACTGGTTAATTCTTTTGGTTTAGTTTCGCTAACATATTTTCTAAGTTTTCAATATCCTCATTGGTCAATCCTAAAGTAATTGGTCCCAACTTTTCCAATGAATAGTTATTTCTGCAAGTCTTAGCAACATCTTGTCTTGCTTGATGTAAGTCTATTGAAGATAATTTATGACTATCAAAAGGAAATATTGAAGGCAATGAAGATGCTTCCAAGGAATCATTTTAGGATAAACTCTATTATAAAATAGCCAAACTACTATCAAGGGATTATTCTTATTTATATTGCTTGAATGATTCGCTCAACTCTTTTTCTAGCTATTCGATGTCCGATAACATTGTTGCTTTCTGATATAAAAATAATAAGTACTTGAAGTAAATATTCCTTAGCCTTTTAATCCAAATAATCAGGCAGAAATGAATAATGACATTTTTCATTTAATGAATTTAATTTTGAAATAACCCATGCTATTCCTGTGGTTCTAACATCCTACCCATTTTTAAGCACTTGAAAATAAAAACTCACTAAGCATTTTTATAAGGACTTGTTTTCTTTCTTTTTAATATGAATATCCTAATCTATTTACTCCAAAGTCTTTTTATTGAATAATATCTTTTATTTATATGCCTTTTTGCTATCCCTGAGGATTTAGAGGTCTTAATCCAATTCCTTTTATTTATTTTATTGATTCATGAATGAATTTACTAAAGACATTCTTGATTTACTCATTGAGAGACTACCTTAGCTTCTAGGATCCTTTAGATCTATAATTTCTTGAAGCAATTGTTCAGTGAGTTATTTAATTTATCCTATTTTTTCATGGTACTCATGGGTTTCTAATCTTAATTTTTCTTAAGCTACCACTCTTGCTTCGATAATAATATTATTTTGTTTAATTTTGAAGATCAATTTATTGGAAATGAGTTGTGTTTGTTTTTTATAAAATTTGGCCTTTTCAGCTTCTGATTTAAATTGAGACATCTAGACTTTAACCAAAGTATTATACATTCTTTATACACCTTCGCTAGTAAAATCAAAATTAGTGGTTAATCCTTTTTCTTCATCAACATTAAGTTCTCCAATTTCCTTCAATTCACTTAAGGCTACTGCCGAAGCCTTTTAGATGTATTGTTCTACTGAGCGTTCTACACTTAGATCTTCATTTAAGTTCTTTAGTTGTTTAACTTTTTAAACAGCATTCTTCATAACATCTTTAAAGGATCTAGGCGTACTTTGGGAGGGGACTGAATTTTATGATGAATTTTATCTTTCAAGAGGCAATTGCCTAACTGATTACTAGAATGGAATTTGTTTCTTGATTTCAGTTGACGCTCTTTGCTTATTTCTTTATGGAATTACATTAAATTTACTACTATCCTCTTGTTTACTCTCCTCCTTCTTCTTTTGCTCTTTCAATCTTTTTGTCCACACTTTAAGATCTGCTGTTTGATCTTGTGATTCATCGTAATCCTCTTAGTGAGTAGCCAGAGACTCTTCTTTATTTTTTTGTTTCTTCTTTAGAACCTCTCCATCTGAATTATCTTCCAATTACTCGTAAATCTCTGAAAGCAAAAGTTGTTTATCAGGATCCCTTGCCAATTGACTTCTGATTTATTACTCAAGTTGATTCCTTTCCTTTTTCTTATACAATTTCGTAATCTTCAAAGTTTACAAGTCGTACATATTATGCATCGACTTAAATGATTGGCCAGGTTTCTCTTCACCTTTGGCGATGTCATAACTCTTAATGGAGTTGAATTGGTCTTGCAACAGTTTCTTAGTTACATCTTGTATTGCCAATTCACCAATATTATTAGCAGCTGATTTACTCTTTCTAATTAATTCATGAGCATTTCCAGCTATTTTTATCGCTGTGTACCCTTTATGCTGTCCAACCTCTCCTTGAACCTGCATTATTTTTTTCATTCTCTATGCCCGAATAGATTACATTAAAATTAAATAAAAACTAAAAATTTCACTAAAATCTAAAGGATTATCAGATGCAAATATAGATTTCAATTTCTAAGGATACTTTTTCCTTACAAAACAATCTAGTATATATTTGTTATATCAATCTCTCTCCATATACATATACAGAATATTAAGCTATTTAACAATGACAAAATATTCAAAGATTCAGAAGTGTCTATTCTGTCTTAAGATTCTTTAATGAACAGAAAAAATTAACTTTTAATATAATTTCCTGAAAATTCTGATTTTAATTTAAATCATTAAATTATAGCTGTTTATACCATGTGATTGTTAAGTTTGCATGAATATAAAGGTAAATTCCTGGGTAAATCTAAGTTCCCTGTATTTTATAATTTTTATTTGCTGATAGCAATTCTTTAGTTTAAAAATAATTATCAAGGATAAATGAACACTATATCATTCTAAAAAGAAATTTAAATTAGACTTCAGATTCAATAATATTTCCAATATGATGAAAAAATGTAAATCTCTTAAGGATTTGTGAATCTATCTGATTTTAATGATTTTATTAAAATAAGAGAAAAAAAAACTAATTTAGTAAACAATTATTACACTATTTAGAATTCAATTGAAATAAATGATTATTTTTAAATCATTATGTATATTAAAAGATATAAGTATAATTTTTATTGGCAAGGCTAATTTTATATAAATAAGATTCAAATTTTGAAGTTTTAAAATTAGTTATAATTTGAACCTATGAAAAAGACCTTAATATTTTTAGATCATCGCTCGCTCATTTCTAAATAATTAAATTGAACCTAAAATTATTGATTCTATCGATAGTTAGTATTGATATTGATACAAACTGAGAGGATAAAGATACCAGCATAAACGATTAGAGTAAAAAATACATTTGGTGCACTTCAAAAGTTATCTAAGGTAAGACTAAAATATGACTAAGGACTATTTGGATTCAACCTTTAGGGTCATTAAATAATAGGATCAAATTTACATCAAATTGAAAATTATATACATAATTTATGATTAATAATTAATATAATGAGGAGTCATATAAAGTAGTTAACAATTACACAAGAAAATCATTTCCAAAACTAAATCTTTGAAATTACATAAAATATTCGTATTCTATTTCCTAATTCAAGGTTCTGGCAAGTATAGGATGGCATTTCAAAAAATTAACAAAGAATTTGAAAGATCATTGATCATGTAAACAGGATGGCGCATTCGCTTGCAATTATTAAGAAGAGGAATTGTTTGTCTTATCAAAATTCTCAAATCATAGGCTAGAAATGGACTTAAAAATGAAAACTAATTACATTTATTGAGAAAGCTATAACAGTTTATTATGTTTTACTTTGAATTGCTTGAAAATCAAGCAAAAGAATATAGTATGATCTTATCCACTATTTAATAGAAATATTTTATCTTAAGGATATACTTTATCGAATATCCTAAATTCAGCTCTTAATTTTTTAATTATCTAAACTTCATGAAGATGTTCGGTGTATGTTAATTTGGAAACCAGAATATTATTTTAAGGATTCTCGCTTCAATAAAACTAAGTTTGAATACAATTTATAAGTTGGCCATCTTCACTTCTAATTTAAAATATTTGATTCTGCAATATCATACTACAAGGAAGCCATTGAAGAATGTCAGCTAATACTTGCGGATATTTTAGATAAAGACTATCACCTGAAGAAACTTTCTAGTCAGTATTAAAAAGTGATCACTTGGATCATTATAACCCTATATATCATGACGTTTATTTATGAATTGCAATCAAATTATAATAAACTATTAGAAACCTATAGAGTAGCTCTTTGGCTTTCAAGTTTCATTGATAATTTCGAATTATCAGTGTTTTTGGATGAGTAATATTATTTAAACCAAAACTAAGTATCATAACATAATATTCTTATAGTATAAAGTCTATATGTTAGAAATTAAAGAAATAAATCAAATACTTGCTCCAATATTTCCTTAGCCCAAGGCAAATTAGAATAAAACATCAAAAAATGATTATTGGACAGATACCAATACTAAATTCTACAAAAAATTCAATAAACAAATAAACGTGCAATTATACTCTATCCTTTAATAACCAGAGGATACAACTTACAAAAAGAATTAATTTCGACTCACAGAATAAGAAACTACTATCCAATCAAATATTCACACACCTCGTTAACATGAGAAATGCAGAACATTAAATTCTTTGGATGAGATCAAGATTAGTAAATAACCCAGTGGGAACCCATCTTTTTAACACTCTCGTAGAACTATTGCTAGCATCAATCATGTTAAAACTAGATCATTTAAATATACAACTGATATTGATAATATTATGCAGAGGTTTCCAAAAAGAGAAATTGAGTCATTTTCGACTTTAAAAGCAAAAAAGGAATTGGATCTCTACTATTAGTAAAAAGTATTATCCTCCTTTGATAAGACAATACAGATTAAATCTCTAAAATCAGTGAAACAACAAATATCTTCTTAATAAGAAGTAGATAAAGTTTGTTAATCTGATCTTGTTGTTGGTAAAAAACTATTAAAGTTCTAAAAATACACACATTAAAGAGTGGTTACAAATTCAAATATAATGAAAATCATTTCAGACATTTCTAAAGAGCAGGAACATTTAGAAGGAGTCAATTCTGCTCGATTATTTGTTTAAGGATCTTAAGATATTGAATCCAAAATACGAGTCCAAATGTAACAAATCATCAAATAAAAATCAATGCACAATGAAGGGGAATTGATGGTAAATTATAAAAAGTATCAAATAGAATCTCAAGACTTTAGTATCAGATTATGAACAAAATTTATCAAAAGCTCCTTCCAATCATGAATAATAAATTGAATAATCCTATATATCCAAATTTTTAAAAGAAAAAAACTATTCCATCATAAGATCTATAGACTAATCAATTAAACGTACAGTTCCAGAATAAGCTAAAGTCAGAAAATCGTTTTTATCTCGGATTCAAGAAAGCCTGTTTAATAAATGAGTATATTGGGTAATTTTTATATAAAGTTTTAATTTACTTGTCTTATTTCTTAACACTGGCAGATATAAATAGTACTATTATTATATTATATACTAAAGATTTAAAATTCTTATAAATTTTAGCAAATTAATATCTCTCATTCCAATTAAATTCCTTACTGTTTTAAACCTCTGATAATTAGATCTTCATAATCTATTAGGGATACTTTGCCGTCTTAATCTGTATCAGCCATTTCCATCCATAAATCAACATCCTCTTTGTTTGGCTCAATTGTCATTCCCATTTATTTGTACGTTTCAATAAGCAGTTAAGGTACTTCACTATTTTTTTATTTATTAAATTACGTTTCTGTAATATAACCACTTTAATCTGAGTCTATCATAGTAAATATCCTCCTTGCCACTTTTAGTCTTTCTTGAACTTATTTTGTGTATTTTTTTTCTGGAATTGGTTGTTAGGGTTGTTCAGTACTTTTAGCTGTCTTTGCAATCTCCGGCTAAGCAGGTTTTTAGACAGTTTAAATCGGTTTCTTCTCTTATTTTGGTTAAATTAATATTTGATTTTGTTCAACTTTGGGAGCTTCTTAAGTTTGTTCTTTCGTAGCTTTTGTAAATGAATTCTTTACTCTCTTAGTTGGACGATTGTAATAAGATTTCTTCCTAATTGGAATTATCAGTTGGTTATATTTTAACATTTATCTCTTAAAGAGGTTTTTCTACTTTTAGTTAAGAATTATTGTTTGAAACCATTGTACAAAGGTATTTCATACATAAATTCTAGATAATTTTTTCATCTACTCTGCCTTAACCATTTGCTATAAAAGCTAATTATATTTTTACTATCCATTTTTCTTGTAAAAGCAGCAATGTCAGTAGGTGTTGGATTATAACTCTTATTCATAGCTCTATAACAATCTTATAGCATTTGGCTTACGTCAAACAAATCTAATTATCCATCTTTGTTTTCATCAAATAAATCAAGAATTTTTTTTGAAAGTTATTCACATTATTCAGGGCTAAATAGACCACCTGCCTTTACTGAATCTGTCATTTAATAAGGTTAATATTTTATGAATTTATTTGGATCCATTCCGATTATTAAATGATATTTTTATCAAAAATTAATGAAATGCAAAGCTATAAATTATGATATAAATATGGAATAATATTAATTTCACTCAATTTATGTTTTTCATTATCATAAATTATTTCATTAACTTATAAATACTAATTTAAATGCGATTGCACAAATGAGATCTTCAAGTTGGATAATCAATAAATTTTATTGTCAAAAAATATTAACATTTATTATCTTTATAAATAAATTAAGTGATAAGTTATGGTTTTTATGGAGCAACATCCTAAATTTCAAAATATCTTTAAATAATATAACATTAATAAAGAAATGGTTTCAATTAAAAAACTTATATTAGAATAAATGAAAATTAAACTCAATATATTTAACATGAGAAGTATATTTAACCAAATTGCATATAAGAGAAAATACAGATATATGGCTGCTCATTACTTACTAATTATTGATAAAATAATAGAACAAAAATGTTAAATACTTTCCATTCACATTACATCCATTTACTTATTATGTATTATCATATAATTATTATATTATAAAACAAGCAGGGTCTTTTATTCATTATTTTATTCATATTTATAATTAATAAATTTATATAAAAATGTTAAACTAGGATTTTGATTTCCTTACAGTAACCCCAGAAGTTAGAGAATTATATTCTATACCAACAGAATAAAGGATAATTGAATCTTACAAACTTAAACTTAATTCAGAATGCATATCCTTTAGTCAAAAATTTTTTAATTCTAATGTAATAAGGAAATACGAAAAAATTAGTACATTTCACCAATTGCTTCTGTTGTATCTGCAGGAATATGCACTATATCATACATATATTTGAGATAACCAGCTGGAGATGTTGCAAGATAAATCAAATTTGAGAGAATGAATCCAGCCAAAAGAATGGTTCTGTAATATATTTTAATTATTAAATAGCCGTGGAGTACCAGCTTTATCTTTGTTTGCCACAGTTTATTTTGCTAGATAATGCAAATCATATTGATAAATATATAAAAAAAAGAATCAGAATTATCATTATTTAATAACTACTGTAGAAATGCTAATTTTAAATTATTTTGCCATAAAAGAGATTTAAGTCAAATTTTAGATTCATTATTATTGTTATATCTAAATTATTGAATTCAGTATTGATTGTAAGTGCAATGAAAATGGTAAATAATATCATAGTCTAAAGTATCTCTATTTTCTATCTAAATTTATTCATACTTAATATTATTCAGGGTTGAAATATATTTTCTTTTGAATTTAAAGAGAACTTTCAACGCAATTACATTTATTAAATAGTAAATCATTGATTTTTGTAATTTATAACTATTTTTACAGAAAAATATTATCATTTTTCTTTATTTTTGATTATTAAACCATTCGGATTTTCAAAAATCCTACTTCTTTATCTCTTTTTTGAGCCATAAAATAATTAAATAAGAAATTCTATGGTGATTTTATTTTACTTATAATAATATACTCATTTTTAATTAAATTCATTTTTCCTAACTCTTTTTTAATTCACTCACATAGACTGCTTCACAAGCATCCAAATATGTATTTACTAAAGTTTTATACTTCACAAACATATGATATTTAGCCAATTCATATTGAAATAAGCCTATAGCTCCTCCGACGCATGCTCCATATAATAACAAGGGAGGCTTTGCCATTTTCGACAGCCTGGTATAGAAGAGAGCGTTTCCTTCTGGAGACTGGCGAAATTATTTGGATGCTTACTTCAAGAGGGTTTCTGAAAAATTTTGGGAAACTCAAAAATCTAGTGCATGCGAGGATGGCAGCGGAAATGGCAAAGGCAGCTGTAGGATATGTAAAAACCAGACGATATTTTTCATTCAGAAATTCGATATCTAAAGATATAATTAGTGACACACCTTCTTGAGAAATTTGATATTGAGTTTCAGTCTCCATAAATAATTAATAAACAAAAAGAGTCACAACTTTTGAACAATCCAATTATCAGCGTCGAATTCCAATCAATTTAATTTCGTTATCTCTTTCTTCTTCTTCATTCTCTTCGTAAATGCTCCACATACGTGAGGCTTCCAAATATCTTGATGATCTGGGTGAACTATTTCTGGGAGAACCCTATCGATGAGATTCTATATATTTTTTAATCTCGTGGACCATATATAGTTATTTTCCCTTTACAGACGAACGATAGATGGCCTGCAGTTAAAACATCAATTCAGATTGAGATTCGAGTACCATAACTAACTTAAATTTTTGAAGTACATTTCAATTCATCCTTCTCTTATTTATTAATTAGATCCTACTAAAACAGTAATGATATGATTTTGAACATATCGTAATAAAAATGGGATTATTGCATAAATATTTATAATAATTTTGTATATCATCTATTTAGAATATCAATTCCAATGTAGAATAGCAAAGAATTCCTACATAGTCGCAATCTTTAGATCAATTATTTTATGTTTTCTACCCATTTGTCCAAAATTTGAAGTTCTTAAGCATATAAACTTTTAGAAGATTTTGATCAATCCTTAATAGAATATCTGACATTTTTGAGGTAAGATCAGAATTTCTATTTTCATCTATTTCATTCATTAGAAACAAATATTGTTCAAGACAAAGAAGTTAATCACTTTTACATAATAAATTTTTGAAGATACAGAACTTTAAAAGAGAGCATCTTTTAAAAATATTTAAATAAATTTTTTCTAATCAAGACTTAGAGACTGCTGTTAAAGCATAGAGTAGAGGTAGATTTCTAATCTATTTAATTTACCAAACTAGCATCCTTGAGAATGATTTTTTTGGTTCAAAAAAAGTTCATATTTTTACTTAGGGTAGGATTTTAGAATTCTGAGTTTAGATTTTATATATTAATTACATATTCAATGTTCTTCTTTGTTCTAGGTAAGAAATTAAAATTTGTTTAAATCCCTGCAGTTAGCTGTTAACATTTGGCAATTTATTTAATCTCATAAGTTCTAAAAGATATAAAACTATTTGGAATAACATTTATTCAGATAAGGGACTAATCAGTTCAAGGAAATTTTTGAAACTGCTTTTTTTGTCAGTATTTTTATCTATTGGCCTTCGAATTAAAATAATAAACTTAATTTGGTCTTTGAAGATCCATTTAATTATAAAATTTCATATAGAATTAATATATTATAAATTTTATCATTTTCATATTAAAAGAGAGAGGATTTTATTACTCTTTCATTCGAATGTAATTTGTAATACGAATCATTCTTTCATAATAATTAATAAAATTTCTTTCTTAATGTCTCTCCAAAGTTTATTAAGTATAAAATATATTATTTTATGAGTAAAAATGTTATTAAGACTTCAAAAAAAGTAGATTATTAAATAACAATATCATTTATAATTCATGATTCAGCTTAGTAATTCAGCTTCCAATCTCTTTTACTCTCCAAAAGGAACTGCATTTTCATCAACTGACAAAGTAGACATATGACATGGTAGATCAACAAATTCATCATACTTTATGGCTTCCTAAGTAACTTGCTCATGCATTTGACGTAATATTAAGGCTGCACTTTTTCCAGTCATATCACAGGGTCTTACACAATGTTTGATGGCATTAGCAGCATAGGAGCCTTCCTCCATACAAAGGATGCAACTTAAAAACAATGAATACTAATAGATACCCTCTTGGTAAAGGAACTGCAAATGCTCCATTGCAAAATCCATAGAATTGACTTCCAAAAGATAATCTGCAATCTGAGAATACTCTAATAGTAAAGATTGGTTGTTTGAATCTAACAGCATCATCAAAATGTTATGCTAATCCTTCTTTTCCATCATGATAAATATTGCAGGCAATAGAATTAATGAACTTTTTAGGAACTACATTATCATTTTCAAGTTTAGTAATGAGATTTCTCATCCACAATGGAGGAGCTGAAACATCTCTTCTGACACCAGCAGCAACCTTGGAATGTGGTTCTGCTAATTGACATTTAGTCCACATATATCTATAACCAAAAAAGAATTTTGTTCTACGTACACTTGAATGGTGATTCGATTAAGCATGTGAAATTTATGCAGTCATAGGTAAATAATGACCTTTAAAATCATATATGTTTATATTACCATCAAATCCTTTTAGTTCCATTTCATAAATTTCCTTTTCCATTTACAATAGTTCTTCATTTGTAAAATAGCCAACATATGCATGTGCACCTACTTAATATTCTGGGAACATTGGCAAAAACGACTTGAAATTACAAGGACAATTGTTGGGTTCAAAAAAGAAATCTAATCTAATTTTATGTAGATTTTAATTTAATACCTATCTACTAATCTATCTCCTAATTTAACCTTGGTTACTTTAGTAATTAAGTCAAATGCAAAGCTATCTCTAGTTGTTATACAATATAATGGTTATTTAAGAAAACTTAATTCCTTCATTTTAAGGATGTCTAGAGATATTGGTTAGTATTTCTTGCTTAATTTAAATGTTGATAGATTTGTAAAGTTTTCAGGAGTAAATATAGATGTCCAATTAATTGATTTTTTGTTCTATTTTATCTACACATTATCAGTTTGAATTTCATAGATTTTATTGCTTCTTCTGATGATATAATCTTAGCCTTTTTCATTAGCTTTGAATCTTTTGTTCATCATTTTAATCAGGTAAGAATTTGTTACATGATGTTCAACTCTCTTGATGAATGCATTAAGCAAATCTTTGTTGTGATCATTAGCTGATTTCCATTTCTCTTCGTTAACATACATCTCCATCCTTATACTACATGTATTAATATTATGATTTCCATCCTCTTTAATAAGATGATTTATCAATTATTCACTGGCTCCTCCATCTTTTCTTACATCTGTTGACGATAAGATCTTTGCTCTCTTTTTCTTCTTTGTTTCTTTTTCATTACTATGGGTTTATTACTGGGTTTATGGAATCTGAGTTTAAGATCTGGTTTCTAAAACATAATTTTCTTATTGTTAGATGATATGAGTAAATTCTTAGAATATACTTTGTGGGGTGGAATTGCTATTGATCGGAACTTTGGGAACAGATATAACAAATTTAGTTTATATATCCTCTCGTTGTGTTTCTGTGCAAACTGAAGAGTTGTCGTTGCCTTCATTCCACAATCCAACACTTTTCAAAAATGCTTTTCTGCCTGATACACTCTTTTTGAATAATAAACATATGGAGATTTCTGATTCACAAATAAAGTCGACTAATTATTGCTTTATATCATCCTATTCATTCAATTATATTGGTCTTAATAATTAATTTCTATTAATTATATTTTATTTTATACTCGTCATATTTATAGTGAATCACTAAACATAAAGCATCTTAAAATATCATCCATAAGTTTAGGAATTTTCTAGCCATCATAACTCTTTCTCTTGAAATCTTATTTCTAAGGTGTGGATACAATAAATATTCTCTCAACACACTTTCATCCTAAGAATTGAAAAGTGTAAACACTATCAGGTTCTTTCCATTCAAAAGATTGTGAAATAGGTTATCAAAGGCCTCATCATATCCAGCTATTGGTTAACAACCTGATGAACATTAATAAACAAGTGGAGGAAGTCTTAATAAAATTCAATCAGTACTTTTTAAAAATATGATTAACATCCTTTTATTCACTCTCACTCTTCTTTACATATGAAACTCCACATGTTCTTTTCAAATTCAAATTGGCTTATGATTGTTTTTGTCTAATGAAGTGTTATTTCTTTGAGTAATCTTCAGGATCCTTATGTCTATTTTAGATCTCAACTGGAGCATAACCAGATTGATAATTGAGTTTATATCCTCCATATTTAAAGTGTTTATCTCTCTCCTTATAATCCATGCAGTTTGGTATAGCTTAAAACAACTGTTCAAGAGTTGGTTTTCCTTACAAATTTAATTTTTCCAAAGAATAAGCAGCAGGTCTGGATGGAACATCGATTAGTATCTTTTAATTGGTATTGGTGACCACTTCGAGTTTTTCAAAGGTTTCGTTGTGTCTGACAGCTTAGTCTGGAATAGGTGTTTTAAACAGATTCTCAAAGTCCAAAGAAGGTGGAAATTCTTATTTGGAAGTGATCCAAAAGGTTGGATTGACATTAAAATTGCTGATAATGCGTTTCTTAACGATGGTTTCTTCGTCTGATGATTTTGTTGGATAGACAATTTCAATGAAGGTTCCCTTTTTCTATAACTTAAGCTTAAGGCAATCTATATAAGTTAAGAATAGACGTTAATATATAGGGGATTTTGCAAGTGGTTTGTGTTAGGGGGTGTGTCTAGATTAAAGTAATTGTAATTGAAAAGCAATTAATAAATTAATTATTTGTAATTCAGACACACTCCTATCACAAACCTGAAAATGATGATGTTGTACCTCTTTTATTCATGTGTCTCATTTGCATAATTAAAAAATTGTTATGCTTAGGGTCTTTGATGTTGGTCCCTTTTTTAGCAGTATATTTGTTAGAATACCCCCCTTCTGATGAAAAAGATTTGAGTCTTATATTTAATTAATATATAAAATAATCATAATTTCTAGATGAGACGAAGTATGTCTGCTGAAAACTTATCTCTTACATCAAAGTGTGTGTATCCACTTTATTAGAACTAAGATTATTAACAATAGAATTACTGATTCGTCACTTCCAGGCACAATGCATGTGTTCTTTTGGTTCACAATGCAGTTGTACTTGATGATATCGTCATTTGGTGACCAGAATGAATAAACTTTGGCCCCTTCTCTACGAGTCTTTGAGTTCAAGGCAGTGAGCATTTGGGATGATGGTGAAAATCCATTGTATGTGCTGCATGTGGGTAATCCAGTTGCGTAAGTGCAATCTACTAAACCATAGTTGGCTCCGGCTAATCCAAAGAAGGCAGCTATAGAGTTGGTGATGGGGTCTCCAACTGTGAATTTAGCAAACAAAGATTCAGAATATGTTCCCCCAATGATGGCAGCTCTTGCCAAGGTGACTCCCATTGAATGACCAATGACTATAACTTTGCTGGCCTTGGTGTAAGCAAGGACTCCTTCAATGAAACGTCTAGTAGTCATCACATATTTTTCACTGTGACTGTTTTGTGATGCCATATTTGGATTGGCAGGACCTAAAATTTTATTATTATAAAAATTACCCCAAGTTGTTACGTACAAATCAGCCTTTGTGTATCCTCCATTGGTTTATAGATACTCAATAAGTTATGTGAATCCAGTCTACCATCCTACAGTTCCACCGTTACCAGCTCCAATATCGGAGTTTCCATGAATAAAAACAATGGGATATTTGGATGGAGCAGTGGTTGGTCTAGTTTCGGCACCTCTAGTTGGAATAATAGGTTGATTGCTTACCCATATGTGGACCAAGTGATATCGGATCTAATGAAATCATATTTGGAATCAAAGGCTTTAATGAAGGATGCAAAATCTGCAGTGAACCCATGATCTATAGTGCTAACGTTGCCATCATAGTTCATGTAGGCTGTAGCTCCCAAAACCATCAGTACTCCCAAGGTTAACAACAGTGTTTATGATGTCATTGAATTCAAATAAATATCTAATCGCAGACCATATGTGTTATTAATTTGCGAACAAAGATATTTCGTCATCAATAAATGCGTAATATATAATTCTTTTGTCAATCATATTTATTATAAAATATTATTATATAAAAATCATTAATGTTAACCAAATTCTTTAAACATTTGAGCCATATCTGCCAATTGATTTTTCTTGGGCATCACCATTCTTGGAGGTTAACTATCTTCTAAGCTGAACAATTATTTCTCAGCCAACTCTTTCTTAATATACATCAGATAAGTTGATCTGCTCATATCTGAAAACTTCGGTGTAAATTTCAAATAAGTTTTCTCATCATCATCTATATATTATTTCTATCCTCCCTTTTGTTTGAACAGCATCTTGCTCAGTTCCTTATTCTCAATATCCATTTTCCTCTCCACTCCATCTATTATCATACCGATCACTTGATGAGATTTCTTTTATTGCCTTTCAATCTGATCTCGCATCTATTTCTATGTCTTCTGTTGTTTCTCCTATTGTAAGATCAAATCTGTTCCTTAAGCCTCGAGATTAGTAATAGATTGACTCACTTACGAACTTTTTTAGATTTCAGACGGCTTCTTTAGAATTGGCTTCGGTATCGAGCTTGATTTTTATTGAGCAAGATTCTGAGTTGATTATATCTTGGTATCATCTAATCCGAGTAGAGAACTTCGACCCTGAGAGGGTTACAGAGATAATTAATGATTTAGAGGTTTCTTATCAACCTCTTATACAAAAATCCTAACATTTTTTCTATGCTTAGTGGATGGCTATTGCACATTCTAATTCTCATGGACTTCCACTAATGTTTCCTTCTCAAAAGCTGACTTTAATCTTTATATCCTCTCCTTTTCCTTCTGTTCTCTATGCAAATTGGCAAAAAACTTTGATAATCCTAAAGCCTCACGATGTTTATAAATAAAATCTTTTAGTTTCTTCTTTTTACTTTTTTCCAAGACCTTCCTCAAATAAATAGTCTCCTCCTCGTCCTTCAAATCGATATTCACATTTGTTTATACTATCTTTTTGCCTGCCACCATCTTATCAATCTTCTTCCTTTTTAATTCTTTCAACTCTTTCTCTGCTGTTATTTTACCATCCATAATGTGTGCTTAATCCCTAACCTTTGTGTCTATTTCCACTTTCACTGGGGGTGAATTAAATGACTCCTTATAAAACATGATCTCCTCTTTGGCCTTCAAATTTAACATTTTCCTCCCAAAGTAGAATTCCTTCTTGTCAAAGTCCTCCTTCTTCCTTAGATTAAATAACTATCCGAGAATGTCATTATAATCCTGAAATTCATTGGTTTCAATCTTCCCAGTAACCATCTTATTAACATAGACATCCAAATCTTATTTATGATGTTCATCTCGATCTGGATGTTCTCTATATTCAATATTTTCTAACTGTCTTTTCAATAACCTCCCTGCATTACTTACACTCCTCTCTTCTTACTTTTTGGGCTTCTGAAATTCATTGAAATACTGGTTAGTTGTTAATATTTTAGATTTGTGATCCAACGGTCTTTCCAAGCCAATTTTAATCAAACCAACTGATTTCCCTAATTTTCTATTTAGTTTCAATAGTTTTCTGTTGTTTCTTATAGGTTTCTTGGCCACTGACTATGTTCTTTTCATATCGAAGATATCATTATCAAATTATAAATTGTCTATTGAAGGAGCAAAGAAACTTCCATCGAAAAAACTATCTTAGCTATTCGAGTCACTATCAAATATGTTGATTGAAGCATCAGTTCCATGAGGTTATGATTGTTCGACGACTTTCTAATCAATTTATTTATTTATTTTCTGTTCTTACTTCACCTATGTTTTTATATATAATTCTTAATTTAGAGGTTTGATTTGAAAGAGATGATACATATCATTATTAAATTTTTTGAGATATTGAGATTCTGATTATTCCAATTTGTCTCTATGCTTCTTCCTGATCTTATTCAACTCTGAATCGAGTGTTGATTCAGCTATAAAACTCAAATCAGCCAAGTCTTTGAGATTCTATTCTACTCGATGCTTCCCTTCACTGGCCAATTTTATAATATGCTTCTTGAACTCATCTATTCCCTATATATATTTTTCAGCTAACCAACTAGCTGTTGTTAATGACTCCACAATCCTATGATAATTATTTTGAGCTTCATAATTACACATCATAGTAACCAAAGCTGACAAAGTTGTAATAACACATCTTTTCATCCTTTTTCTCTCTCTGTTTTTGTACTTTCTTTATGCAAATTTCTCTTAATTTATTCTAATTCTCATTTCTCCACATAAAATTACAATGGCTTCTTCAGCAATATTCAATGATTCTTGATATTCGCTTATTTCAAAATAAAAATTAGCCAGATAAACCTTTGCTTTGGCACAAGCATTTATTAGATTTGGATTTGTCGTATTGAGGATTTACTTAGCTATTCTTTGAGCTTCCAATAAATAATAGTAAGCGACTTTGGGTTTATTAGCTTTTTTAAACACCAAACTTGCCATTAATAGTAATTCAATTAAATTATAGAAGTATTGATCTAATTCGAATTGTATGTTGAGTGGTTTTAATGTTTTGACTATCATATTTGCAATGCGACTTGACTCTGATACTTCTTACTCAAAAAAGTTGACTTCTTTTGCTTACTTTTTGGTTCTCTCTTTTTTAGGCTTTTCATATTCGGTAATCTTGTAAAATAGTACAGTAACTTCATGTTCTTTTATTCTTTCTTCTCCTTCCTCATCAGAACTTGTCAGATGCGAAACCTCTTCCAATCTAACAATAGACATAATTTAATTACACGACTCCTTTCATTTCGTTTGGCATAACTTTCTGGATGTAGAGATTTATGTATTTGTATAATTCAAATATTGCTTTGGTTCCTCTTTGAACAATCAATATCATCATTTCAGGCCTATCTTATTCGATGTCTGGTTTTAACAGTCCTTTTTTTAGGATTTTATTGATGCAATTTATTATCCTACGATTCAACATCACCATCTCACTCAATTCCAAATCTTTACGTTGACTTGAAAATTTATCCAAAAGTTAAAATGCTCGCTTGTAGAGTTTCTATTCAACTTAATAAATCAAGTTACTTTCTATATCATCTTGCCAGTTTCTCTGTGAATGTAATCATAGCTACCCTACAATAGACTTTTTAATTTACTCTCTTCTTTATTTTAATGAGATTGTTGTTATTAGTGAGATGTATTAACAGAAGAAGTTTCTTTTTAATTCATAAAATTAATGTTAATACTAATTTTTATATTTGATTCAATTCAGATATATTTCAAAAGATATTAATTACATTTTGATTTTTGCTCCAATTTGGAATTCCCACTGTAATATTAATTTATATATATATTAATTATATATATAAAACATAAGGATTCATTATTGTTTACTTTCCATCACCGTAGTGATATCTGATTCCAAACTTTTATATTGATCAGCCAAAAATTGAGGCAACTGTCCTATGTCCTTTAAAGAATTCATAAAATAGTCCAGCTCTTCCTTAATCCTCGTAAACCCAATTCTAATAAGTTCAATAACGTCCTTACTTAGAAGTTATATTGAGCTATTTAAATATCTTCACAAAATCTGAATTGAGAATCGATACAATGTGTCCAAAAACCTTGCAAAGATCCTCCTTTGTAATGATGTCCTCTATAGCCACATATAAAGACCGCGTATTCTAACAGATCTGATTGGTCATCTTAGTTGGAACAGTAATTTTAGTTTAAGAATCCTATAAGGTTACTTTCACAATATTACATTCCAATCTAATTTAGCAATGTCTTCGAAATGTTTATAAAATCTATCCTGCACTATAGTCGTAAGTTTGGCCATTACTTCAGCATTGTGATTTTCATAGTCCACTTTGATCGTTGCAAAATCATTCTGGATTTGTTGTAGATTAGTGAATTCGGTTTGTTATTATTGACTAATAAACAATTATGTTTAAATGCTTACTTGATCACTTTAAATAGTTTATTTGATAAGGGATCCAACAAGTATAAGAATAACCTCAAACATATTGAGGAAATCGCTAAATTTTTAGCTGTAATCGTGGAAATTTTACCAAAATGCACAGCTCCAGCTCCCAAAATGTATTGTGTGGCTAAAGAATTGTAACATTTTATAAGTTCAACCAACTTTTAGGTCTGTTCGTAATTGATTACTGAGTAAGATTCAAATAAATGCAAATATTAGCTTATAGCTTATAAAAAGAATAAGAATGCTTGTGTTACTTTATATTTAGAATTGTCCTTTAAGATGATAATTTCAGTTTTAATAATTTTGAAATGTGAATTATTTACATAGGAAGGCAATAGATTCTTCCCTGCCATTGTGCTGTTATTAAGAAGAACACTTTCATCCAACTATTCAACCTATTTCAAGTCTTCCAGATCCAATAGATATGTAATAATTTCATAGTTATCAAAGGACACATCAGATGCCAACCATGTCTCATTCTCCAGATATTTATTCAACTGTGTTTTCTTCTCTTTATGAAAATTTTAGAGATATTACTTTTCCTGAGCGCTACGCATATAAACTAATTGATTTATAGAACATTTCTAATATTATCCTCTAATTTTTTACATTATTTTATCATTGATTTGTAAATCCTCATTAATTCTGGACATGTCCTATAAAAAAAATTAATCCCAAAATTTATAAACTTAAAGTAAATCTATAAAATCCTTGACTGAAGAGTCAGATGCAATTCTCTTTGAGGATAAGAGCAAGGCAACCTTTTCATTAGCAAATTTCAACATTGCCACTGGAATGGAAAAGTGTTCCTCGATAATCTCCATGTGTTTAGGTTGATCCAATACATTTTTGGCAATTGATTGTGCAAGTGCAATTTATAGATTAATAGTCTTCTTTAAATTTTCAGAAAAGAATTAAACAATCTTAATAAAGATGCTTAACGGTTGTTCCTCCATATACTAAGATATTTATTCCATGATAGACTACTCATCGAATTTCATTTATTACTCAGCTTCCTCTTGATTGAAGAAATTCTTAAGTGCAATGAGAAACTCCTAATAATACCCTTACAATTCCTCCAGGACTTTCTATTTAAATATTTTGTCTGCCATATCAATAATGCCTGAAGAAGACAATAGGGTTTTAATAAAACTATCATCTGATTGCTTATTAGGAGTGATCATTGATTGCTGTTACTATTCAAACCAACTATCATTAACATAAGAATTGGCAAGCACAGAATCTTCATGATCATTCAATTGATGATTTATTTAATTAATAAGTTATTTGTTTGGTGCTAATAAAGATGTCATTTGAGTAAGCATTATTGATAGAAGATGATTCAAAATTGTGGTTTATAGAGTCTTCTGTAATTGTTCTAACTTTTAAGGTATAAACTTTAAGCCAGTGATTGATTTAATAGTTTGATATGTCTATTCACTTACTTTTAGCAATTAGACTGCTTAGGAATATTTCTTAGTATTTATAAGTTCTGTTAATGTTACGAAACTCTTTTAAATCGACTAAATGCGTTTAAGAGTGAACAAAATGTTTTCAACCTTTTCAATTGTCTAAACTCAATAAGAATTAATACTTGTTTCTTCTTTGTGATTTCAGTGCTCTTTTTAATCATATGCTCTCTAGTTTCACTGTAAATTTCACGTATTCTCTTGACTTTCTTAATATTCTAATCTATGATTTAATTCATCTCATTCAGATTTAATATAACGCTGAGAAATTTGTCAAAGCGAGAATTAATTTAGAAGAATAAAGTAATCTCTACATCGTCTAAATGATCCTTGATCTCCTCTAAATACTGATTAATTTTATCCTTGCCTAATGAGAATAGTTGATAATTGAATCGGAATGGTTAATCGAAGAAATATGCAGGCACTGTATTGTAGCATCCTAATACCATTTCATCTAAATCATCAGGAATATCTGAAGATTGTACTTTTTTTTGAAATTTTCTATACTCAACATAAACATCCCTTATAGATTGCAAGTAGCCAACAAAATCTTTGAATCCTAATTCCTTTATTGACTACAAATCTGAAGATCGAGAAACAGTGTTCACGATTGCTTGAGCCTCCTTCAATGATATTGGATGTTAGGGTTCTTGGGTTTTTCTGAGTACTCTCTTAAGTAATTAATCGAAATAGCCTTCCTCTATTACAGAAAAGACCAATTGTTATTCTGACTTATTTTCCTCACTAATTATTCCATTAAGAATACCTCATTTTGATTGCTTAAATATATCAATTTATATATTATAATATATCACTTAATTCAGATTATTTTAGTATTTCTTATAATTAAGGATCATTTCGATATTTTTTAACAGACTTCAGCAATTTGAGTCTAAATCACAATAAAATAATACTTATTTGAATTATCGATATGATAAGATTTGGCATTGATGATATCCGTATTTTCCGAATGTTCCAATAACTATCTTTACAATTATATATTCGACTCATTCTTGAAACTAAAGAAGCAACTTGTGTCTTTGACTTCATCGAGTAAATTAAAAGGAGATTACTAGAGTTATTTAACTAATTGTTGATGTTCAATTTTTGAAGCAAATTTGATGTTTAATTTTTATTAAGGCTTTTTCATTTGATTGAAATAATTAGCCAAATTATCACAGTAAGGAGGATCTAACGAATAGATGTCATTCTCACTCCACTTGCTAACCATCTGATTGATAATCTTATTTTTCAATTTGATGTTATTATCTATGCATTTATAAGTCTTGGCAAATGTTATATACACAACACTCAAAGTTCTGCTCCAACTGCATAGCACTCTAATAGCTGGATAATTAGTCATGTATTCAACTGGTCTTGTTTGGTATTGTAAGCATGAGTTGGTACCCCACCAATAAATCTTTCTTGTGTCCAAAATCACAATTGATTGCTTGTGACCTGCCATAACCTAAAGTACCTTTGATTCAAATGGCAACATCTTTGGAAATGCTTCATCTTTAAGGTTTCCATGTCCTAATTATCCCATTTGACCCCAACCCCAAGTGTACACTTTTCCTAAAGTAGACTTGGCAATAGTATGCTTCATACCACAATGCACTTCTGCTATTTTATCAGATAATTCAATTAAAGTTAATTCATTTTTCGAATGACCTCTATTTATTCCTAGTTCTCCTACTGTATTTTCACCCATAGAGAACATCATCCCATTTGCAGACAACACTATGAAGAATGATAACCCATGGGAAATTTGATGTACTTAAATCTTTTATTAAATCTAACTCATTCTTATGAATGCAGTCCATGATTTCAGTTCTATTGGATTTTTGTGTTTCTTTTTCCATATATAAATTAAATTGTTTTCATCTACAGCCACGTTATCGTCATTGTATACAGAGAACAATTTAACATTCTTTAAAATACTCTGTTTTTCATCTGTTGAATATAAAACATTTTCTTAACTTAAAATTAATCCATGATTAGCTCCAGATTTGATAGACTTTACTTTAAATGGAAATTGTATCGAATTAATTTTGTTTGCATTTTATTTAAGCAATCCTTACTATAATGAATCATTCAATCCCCAAGAGTAGATTTTATTTTGTAATGTTCCAACATATGCATGACATTCTCCTATAGAGTATGTTGAAATATAATTCTATTTTTCATAACATTCTTTGAAACATCTCTTATATAAGGATGTCCATAATGTATCATAGATTTCACTTACATCTGTCAATATCTCCAAATCTATTACTTAACTGAATAAATCAATTTTTTTGCCAGGAATATTTTCTTAGTCAGCATCCAATATATTCTCAATATAACTATCATGCAAATTCATAAATTCTTATTCTCTTATCCTATTCAATTCATTCTCCAAAGGTTTCAGAACTAGATCTTCATACTTTCGTTGTTTTCTATATTAATTATAATATTTCCTCACTCCTCTTTAAATTACGATTGCCGCATATCTGATCCTTTGAAATAGATTTCTCAACCACTTACTTCTAATCCACCCCTAAATGTAAGTAGTGGCTGCTCTCAATGATTAAAAATATCTTCTTTAATATTGTCTTCTAGCATATTTTTAAATAGTAATTGCAGCTTGATTGGCTGTTACTAAAAATCCTGCTAACTTAATAGATTGTATATTATCCTCATTTATTAAACGTGTAATGTAACCCTTCCATGTTTTCTGAATTTTAGTAGCAGCTCTATATACAATAACTTTCCAAGCTTAATCTGTCACTTTGTATAGTAATTTTTTTATGTCACTTTCAACTTATTAATCTTAATACTATTGTTTTTCTCTTACAAATCTTTGTATTTTTATTGCACATTATTCTTCAACTATCATCTACTTAATTGCACATATTCTCTTAAAATATGTTTGAACTACTTTGGCTGCCTATAAATTTCTTTTATACTGTATTTTCTTTAACCACTCTCTAATTTTAAATTATATAAACACAATAGATTGCATAAGTCTAACATGTCTTTGTCTTTCTAAATAACCTCTAATGTGAGCTTAAATGTATATAACTCTGCATTGAAATTCTCGAAATATCATTTTGTTTTTATAACAAATCCAAGCATTCTACAATTTGGATGCAGCCTAATGCTTTAAGTTATTTTATTTCTTAATTTCCTGTTAAATGATTTTATGTGTTTGATATTTAAAGAACACCATTCTATTTCCAAATAACACTTAATCATCTGTGAATGCAAAGTTTTTCTTCATGTAATTAATGACTGCTGTCTTGTAATCAACCTTTTTCTATTACACTACTGCAAAAAACTGAAAATAACACTATTAATATGTTCTTCTGTATGCATAACCTTCCTTCCTCATCTACAGACTCTCTACTATACAACAATACTTAATCTAATTTAGAACGAATGATTAATTAAATTGATCTTGTATCATTTAATCGTTTGATTTGATGCATCTTATGAAATAGTTGTTGCTATCTTTAAGAGAAGTAACTAAGCCTTGTAATTCAGTTCTTGCCACTGTTCCTACATACTTTTAAGTAATGATTTGCTAGTACATTGTTGATATATATTAATTCTTGGATTTTTAAAGCAGAATTTAAAACTATTTATTAACTTCATCTTTATTCTTAATACGAAACCCAATAACATTATACTCAACTTCTCTTGCAAAATGTCGAACCTTAAATATTGGTTGGGATTAAGATTTTGGATATGTAATTATTTGATTGTTCACAAAGGCATTCTTAACCTTAGTTAAAAAGGTTTCATCAGTGCCAGCCACAGTGCAACTATCATCTAATATATTCAAGATTCCCAAAGGAGGTCTCTCTAAACTTTCCAAAATTGGTAGATTATTCATATAATTAATTGGCCCTTGATTGCTGCTCAATCCCTCCTATTAGAATATTTTTGAATCGCATAGAAAAGTATCAAAAAGATAAAATTAGTGCAACTTTTCTTAAGAATAGTTGATTAGTAATTACTCAAAACCATTTACAATATTTTATTCAAATCCAAAATAATCGATTATGCTGATTTAGTACTTATTTACTTATGTAGACATCTAACAATTAATTGAATCAATCAAGAATTCAAATAGTCTTTCATATAATTGCTTGATGATATTCTATTGTTGATTTATACATTCTATTCTACTTAATGGAGTATCAACCACTTCATTTTTCAGCAATTATCTCTGCTTATAACACAAACACCTTATTAATTCTTTGTCTGAAATCCCAAGCAATTGACTAATCTATAGAATGGATTTCAAATCTTGAATTGAACAATCACTATCATGATCGTCGAATTATATATTACCCAATTTAATTATGCAAGCCAATATCCCTAAAATTACATCAATATTTATATTGAATAGTTTCAGAGCATCCAGTGTGTCTTAAAATTGTTGTGCTTCTTTCTAAGATTATTATTAATATGCTTTGGAATTCAATGGATTTGGAATCAAGTTTTATTATTGATTAGTATTGATATTAAATAAAGCCAATTATCCATGATTTAAGAATTAATATAATATGTTAAAATTGCATTCTCCTTATGGTACATTATATATGCGTGATTTTTCAAGGGAAACTGCACTTAAATGAACTCCGCATAACTTATAATCTTTATCAAACAGCATTTTTGTGACTCTTCCATAACGAGATGAATTCGAATTTCTTTGTGTTTTGGCATTTCCAAAGGCTTCGATAATTTAATTGCAAGCCAGAACTTTAGTGTGAAAATTCCCAAATTTGGACAGCTATAATTAAATTTATTTGCTGATTTCAGACTTTCCTGATCCTGATTCTCCAATCATTATAATTGATTAAGGTAGGTCAGTCATTTGATGATAAGCATTTTGAGCAATTTAATGCAGTTGTTGAGATTTTGTGTTTTCTTTATGAAAAGGATTGATGATGAGAAAAGATGCTCCGCAAAAAATTTGAAATTTTTTTTGTTAAAATTTATGATGCAAAGCGTTAAGAACTTCAGCCTCATTCAAAATCGATAGATCAATCAAATCCTCGAGTTCTTATAAATTATCTAAACTTCGTTAATACACATTTTTGGAATCAGCTATATTACCTTCAGCTGTGCTAATCAAGAAGGGGGAAACCTAAAGTATAACCCCAGGTATTAATTTATGGTCATTGAAAATCCAACAGGGAGTATCTAGCTTAAATCTTATACTAAATTACTAATCTAAGCCCATTTGATAGGTTAAAGCATTTGCTTGTTATATATATATAATTTAAATATAATATTTGAGATTGTTATATAATTTTAATTAGTGTTTTTCAATAAATCTTAAAATATGGCAAACCCATAAAATTCATTCCTTCATTCAGTAAGTGAGATGATTATTGAAAGATTTAAGGATATTAGATGAAAATTATGTATTTTATTATAATCAATGGCACTCTTCTTTCATCAATCAATACCTCCAATTTTAAGGTACTGATGTCATTAAAAAAGTAATGGAATGTCAATTACTTTTGGAAGGTACCATTGAGGTTATGATTATCTTTCTCATCCTCATGAATATTTTGGAGCTTGAGCTGCCATAGATGGGGATGGACTTTGTCTAATTTAGTCATCTTAGAGGGGCTCTAAAGATAGAATATACATTCACCTCGATCCTTTTTAAACCATCCTTTGATTTTTTGGAAAGTGCTAGCTATGCAATTGATTAATACTCAACACATTAAAATTATAAATAATGAAATTTACAAGTACTGACAACATAGAAGTGGATAGACAAGACCAATAGAAAATAAACACTTTTAGCAGATTGAATATGCAATACCATGAACTTATTCGATTGAATTAAGCGTATAGAATAATAAAAATAGTGGTGTAGTCGAAAAGATGAGTTAACACGTTTGTCAGATGGTAAAGATGAAATGGAATTGATGGATGATGACGAGAAGATTCCATTCAAATTCGGTGATTCTTTCATTCGAGTGAGCGTTGATAAAGTAAGGAACTTAACTATATAAAAGGCAAGAACATTGATTGATGAATAAGTAGCAAATGTTAAGAAATAATTTGAAGAAGACACCAAGAAAATAGAAGAAACACATAAATAGATGAACAATTTGAAAGCCAAGTTGTATGCCAAATTTGGTAGTCAAATTAATCTGGATGATTAATGAGCATCTAAGAAAAATATATATATATATATATAAATTTAAATTATTCAAATGTAAAATAATACTCCTTTTTTAACTAATTCTTCTACAGGAACAAAGGGATCCTTATCATTTCTTTAGTATCTAGAACCAATAAATTCACCCAAACAATGAGCATATCTAACAGGAGCAGGAATCTTTATAGGACCAGCAAAATTGTAATACAACCAACACAATTTGTAGGTAAGTACTTTGATATCATTTTCAATATTAGGTATATCTGAATGCAATATCTTATAAAGTGTAGGTTGAGATGTGCCTTATCTAGTAATTTGGGAGATCAAATAAAAGTTAGGTTGTTATCCTTCGCAAATCTCCTTGGTATCAACAATCGTTCCTGAAGCAGGATTATCAGGTCTATGTCCAGCTTGATAGAACTTTCCTGCTACTCTTTTATTGCAGACTACAAGCACCAATTTACTTTAAGGATTTATCTATTTGATTGCTTAATCATATTGAGGAAATTCATCTCCAAGAACCACAGGGATTTGACCATCAGAAACACCATCTCTGTAAATAATGATTATTTGTGGAAAAACATTATTTTTTTCTTTGTAAACTTCCATGGCAGTAATTAAACTCTTCTTTAAATTGTCTCCTTTATAGTCAGCCCCTTTTAATATTTGACTATGATATTTAGTCATATTTTTATCAACAGTTGAACAGAAAGCTAAATGTTTAATTTGATGTAATCTATCGTAACATTCAGCTGCACAGATCATCGTGTGCTATTATTAAAAGAGTTTAGGTAATTTATCAATTGCCCATGGAACTCCTCCTAATTTGGCGCAAATTTAAACCATTATTTTATTAACTATAGAGCGTGTGTTTTTAGCTAAGGTGTCCTCTAAGACAACTTGACTTGGACAACCAATCTTTTATAAGGATATGAATTTAGCACATCTATATAGACGACTATTCTTCTTTTATCCTGGTAATAAGAAGATTATGAATTCTATCTTTTATTATTTTTATTAGCATTCCTTATTTATGTCATCACATAGTAGCAACAATGCCTTGTCTCTCTCCTCCTATAATGGTCTAACCAAGGGTTAAGAGTAAAAACCATAAAATTAATATTCAGAAATCGCTTGTTTCATATTATCAAGTAATAGTTTTTTGGCTTCTTGTCCTTTTTCTTTGTAATAATGAATAAGAACCCAGACTAACTTCTAATCTGGGACTTAATACATCTTCTTCTATGTTTATTGATCCAGGTTCAGATTTTATTATGATAAATCAATATTGTCATTGCCCATGATTAATGTGCCAGGACGAACAGTTTTAGCTTCAACATTCATTGAAACACTGTTTAATTTCAAACCCCAAGTATCTAATAAATTTATATTGGATCCCTTCTTAACAGTTGAATTTATTTATTTAGCAAATTTCTCGGATTAATCGATTCTGTCATAAGCATTCGGTTTTGTTATTTTAGCTACTTCTCTCATTACTGAGAAATTCTAACATATATATTATTTTATACACTCTTAACAGTATCACTCAATCCAGTCAATTGACATAGTTCTGGTATTAAGTATATAACTTTTTCTTCTTATTTCCCTTTAATTTTGAGAGTAGTCTTAATTAAAGGTTATTTTTCATTTAATTTTAAATTATATCTTTGTTTATAATATTCCTTAAAGGTTGTTTCTTCTCCGTTTTCTGTTATAAATATATCTTTGGGAGACATCCCAATTTCTATTAGATCCACTCTATAGAATTTCTGATTGTATTTTGTCATCACTATCATTCCTTCATAACGATCTGCTTCTTTGGTAACAGAAAGATCGTCAAGTAAGGTATTCTATCTCAATATTTTATAAGCACAATCTATGACTACTCCGAATTGTTTTTGTACAATTTGGACTCCCTCCCAGATCTCAAACTTATAATCATGAAATGAATGAGATTTCTTAGGCCAAAATAATTTGTCTTTACCTATTTAAACCATCCCTTGTTGTGTGCTCATTATTTACTTTACTATTCTTGCTAATATTTATTAAAGTTTCGGCCCTCCATCTACAGATTCAACAAGCTTCAATGATGCAACATTCTATATCTCTTCACCATCATTCAATGCTCCCAAAACCTAAGTGGCAAGTTTTGTTGGAGAATAAATATTCAAATTTATGCAATAAAATGTAATTAGACATTCTATTATCTTCTGTCTATAAGTGGTAATTGCTTTTTATGCAAAGATTTCTGAATAATTAGTCAATTCTATTTTGTATCTATGGATTTAACGATTTGGTAATAATTGGAATTGATGGAAATTTGATTTCACTTTCACCGTTTTGAATTATTAATCTTGCTGTTACATTTTAAATTATAAATTATATATTTCTTCTTTAAAATTGAACTATTTAGAAATTGTTTCATATCATAGAATCAATTTATCGATTTAATGGTCATTTCTTATGTTACTTTTTCAATCATTTTACATTCATTTATGTACAAAATTCGAATATTTAATTATTTATTCAATGCAATAAAATAAATTACAAAAGTAGAATAAAAACAAATAAATTGATTCATCTTACTAGACTTAATAGGTACTCATCAAAAGTTTTTGTATTTTCAATTGCTTTGTCAATCATTTCCTTCAATTATTATGATTATTGTTGAGTTGATTATCTCACACTGAAGCTTCTGGATTTCGGTAACGCTGTTGCCTATTCATTAGTTGAATCCATTGATTAGAAAAATGTACTATTCCCTTGTTATTTTCTATATGAATACTCCCATTCCCTGTTCACAACCTTATAACAATTATTAAAATTACCTACTGTTTACGCCTAGTCTATGTTGGAGATGTTATTTCTTAAAGCACATCCATTAATTGATTCTTAGAGACTCTTGAGATTTTATTGTTACTTCTCATCTTAGAATTTAGATGGAAAGAATTGGTTTTTTTAAGTACTACATCAATAATTGGTTATTCTTTGTTCTCTTTAGCTTGATCGGAACTTTAATAAAATGTGCTGAGATTGCTGATTTCTGATTGCTAAGACTGCATTTTTGCATCTGTTTAGCTTAAAGTCAAGGATGTGTCAACACTCTCTCTTGTCTGTAACAAATGCTAAACCTTAACAAACATTGTGCGAGGTTGATATCTGATGACTGGAGGATCAATTTTTTTTAAACAAATGTACTTTGGAGTGCGGAATTCGATCATTCCGTTATTATTATATTTTAATATGAAAACTTTTTTACTCAAAGGTATTGTAAAACAGGTTCTAGACTTCCAAATAAAATTAATTATTTGTTTGTCTAGGCAAACCTAAAACCATCTTGCATTAAGAAAGCTTGGAGAAATTAATCTAACTAAATAACGATGTCAAATTAAGGATAAATTATCATTCATATCAAAAGAACTCTTTTAATTTCTAAAACTGTTAAAACAAAACCATTTGTAGAAATCGATTTCAATTTTCAAAGGTATTTCGATGATTTCATTTTTGATTTCTATTTTAAATCTAAATTTAATATGTTATTTCTACCAATTACAGTATAATTGTCCAAGATCTTCATGAATAGTGAACAATTAATAACTCTTATGACTGCTCAGTACTATTCTAAAGTCTAAATAGAAAAGTTTCAAAGAAATCAAAACTTTAACTACAGCATTTCTAACTATATTTTAATTGTAGTAGTTTAAATATAAGAAGGAGTTACGTATCAAATATTTTTTAACTTAATTTGAAAATCCTACATCTTATAATCTTAATCGAATTTACAAAACACTTTAAAAAATAAAATATCATTTTCGATATATAATAACTGTAAAATCATTATTATTTTCTATTAAATCTTCTTATAATGTAAAACTAGAATATAGATAAATACTATTATTTAGTAAAGTACAAGAGAAATAAAATATAATTATTTTTTTCTAAAATTACAAACTGTGAAATTTCTTGAATGACCATTTATTAGAAGAATTCTAATAATAATCAATAAGAAAATAAGAATTTAGGATCAAAAAAATAGAGGAATTCCTCAGGCATCTTCTTTTTAATTGAATTTTTTAATTATATATAATGTTTGTATCTCAAAACAAAATTACGGATCAGCTTATTCGAAATTAAGGGGAGGAGCCGGGTAAAACCACAAAATTGTCGTTGCGTTCTATGAAATTGACTGTAATCTAAATATTTTACATAGAAAATAGAAAATTTAGATTAATTGGTGCTTTTGTAGGAATTGAACTTAAGTCATAACAATATTACAAAAATAGAGAATTTAAGATTGCCAGCACTTAAAGAACTTAATCTTTCAGATAATTTTATAAAATCAATGCATGGATTAGAATTTCTGCCATCTTTGATTAATTTGAATTTGAATGGCAATTAAATAACTGAGATTAGTTTAACAAATCATAGTTTAGAAACCCTCAAGCTATCTAGAAATTAAATTAAAGATCCATTGTAGTTATTAAACCTTAAACCCCTTTTAAATTTGAAAATCCTTTCTCTCAGTGATAATCCTTTTTGTAGAACATTCAGTTACATAGAATATCTATGTTTTCTAACTCCTACCCTTTAAGTCTTAGACAATAAGGTGATTTCAAATTAGCATGAAATCGCAAGACAATTGTATGGAGAACCAATTCCCAGTGATCATTAACAACTACTCTAAAACATTAGATTGGTTTAATTAAAAAAGCAAGAGATTGACACTGAAATAGCGTAAATAGAGAATAAAATGTAGAGAGCGACAAATTTACTTCAAACCTATTAGAATGATTCTGATAGCGAAGATGAAACAGACAGATAATTAACGAACAAAGCTTTTCTTTCTCTGAAATCTTAGTTAGAAGAACACTACTAGGTTCGTTAAGAAACAGATGATGCTTTGAAGGAATTAAAATAATAGCTTGAATCATATAAGTCATAACCAAAGGAAAAATTACCAACTGAACAATTGAATCGAATCAATTCTCTTTTTGTTAGACTACAAGCAGTACTTTAAACAGATTTGACATAATGTTAAAGAACTCTATTTGAAATGGCTTTGCAGGGAAGCATTGAGTAAGTGTTGTAAAGTATAGTCGATTTATTAGAAACAGTGTTAGAAAGAATACCCTTGTTGCCATAAGAAAGTGTTCTTGAGGAGGTGGCTGCTCAAGTTCATGATTAAATCTAGGAATTATACTCGAGAGTTTCTACTAATTCTCTAAATTCAATAGGAATTTAAGATAAACCTATTGAGTCTTCTATTGTTCTATTGAAGAAGCTATTTAGGAGGGCAGAAAAGAAATACAAGAAGATTGATGAATTCTATGCAATAAAGGCATAATTTATTAAAGATTTTGAAATAGAAACACAATAATTGGCTGAGAAATGGAAAGATTATGAAAGTAAGAAGGCATAATTGCTCCAAGAAAAAGAAACAATAAGTAAAGAGTTGGAAGAGTAATTTGAATAGATTATGCAATAGAAAGAAGAATTGAAAATGCAACATCAATAAGTGGAAGTCTAATTCTCAAAATCTAATGAAGATTTTAAAATATTTAGAGCCAAACAAAATGAAGCTAGGAAATGTTTAACTGATGAAATTACTAGACTTGGAAGATAATAGGAACAATTGGTAATGATATAAATAATTATTTAGTGTGAAGAAGTTTAAGAACTGTAGAGTGAAATGGAAAGACTAAAGGATACAAATGCAGAGAAAGAAGAATCAATAAGGTTGTTAAATGAAGAGATTGAAATGTTATAATAGAGAATCTAGGATCAATATTAAGTTAGTTTTTAGATTAGAGAAGATCAACAAAGAGCGCTGAATAACATAGAATATTTGAATTCATAGAAAGAATTATTAAGCAAGGATATAGAGGATTTACAATTTGAACATGCTAAAAAAGAATAGGATACTATGGATTTATAAATCAAATATCAAAATGAACATAACAAAATGAAATTGTTACTCGAAGAATTGGATACTTGTCATTCAAAATTAAAAAATACAGAATAATTATGTAGAGAAGCAGATAGAGTGTTAAAATAATTAAATGGTGCCGTGGCTGATAAAGAGTAAGAAATGTAAAAGTATGAAAAAATCATGTAAGAAGCAAATATTGAAAAGGAAAAAATAAAATAGACTAAGAATGAGAATTTATAAATCAAAAAAGAATCATAGAAATTAAGGACAGAATTGGACAACTTGGAATATTAAATGTAGGTTGGTCAGGATAATTTATTAAAAGGCAAAAAAAATCTTTAATAAGTTACACAACTAACAATAGAGAAGGAATAAGAATTGTTATAAATAGAGAAATAATTAATCAATACTGAAAAATAGATATAGGATTAAATGAAATAAAAAGACATGTTGGGTAATGATTTCGACATATTGCAAAAGGAAATGAAAAAATTAAATATCGAAAAAGCAAAATTACAATAACAAGTGGATGATGCTACTATTGATTTGTAGAGCATTAAATAAGAGTTTCAAATTTAATAATCTAATTTACAATCCTTAAATAAATAAATTGAGTAGAAAGTAACAGAATTATCAACTTAAACACATTATCAGATGCATTAAGGGTAGGAACAAATCATCAATTTTTAATTTCAATTGTAAAAATTACAAGATGGAATAGAAATCAAAGGACAAGAATTTAAATTATTAGTTGATCAAATTGATTAATTACAATAAAAGCGTGATCATCTAATTTAGAGTGTTTAGCAATTATAATCATCTGTTTTACAAGAGGATTAGAACACTAACTAAAAACCATATGTAAATATTAAATTAAATTAGATTGTACACGATGAAGAATCCTTGCATTCTTAAAGTTATGATAAATTAAAGCCTGATTGGTTAAAACCTACAAAAAACTCTGCGATTAAAAGTCAAACCAACTTTGGCTTGTTAAGCGATTTAAGTAAGAAATTTTAGCCAAGATCTGCAAATTAATCCATACTTAGGAAATCTCCTTTGGGCAAAGATTAATCAGTTTAATCTGTTATTTAAAATCTAGAGGAATTAAACTAAAATTTAGATAGAATGTATATGGAAAGTCTTGAAAGATTTGAATCCTGAATATTTATTAAAAATCATACTCATACCCATCTTTTTCAATAAAAACGAAATGCTAACTTTCCTAAAATAACAGTAGCTAAAGCATATTTTTACCAATTTTCTAATGCTTTGAAATAAAAAGTTATTCTATTAAAAAATGACAAAATGTATTTTTTATAAAAAGGATAACTTGAAGCTAAAATAAGAGAAGCAATTATTATGTATTAAATATTTCCATATAATGAATTGGAGCTACACGTTTACTAAAGTTTTTTTTTCTCCATCTCCATTTTTATTTCTCTTTACATTGGGAATTGTTGTAAAAATATTGTATTGTATTCACGATTAATCGATGGCTTAGCAGAGTGTTTACTTTCTCTTTAGATTGAATATTCTACCTTTTATTAATTTATTTTAATAGATCTTATAAAATCTGATTATTAAGTTCTTCAATCTGATATTTTAGTTTTTCTTTCAGATTATATAGTTCTTCAACATATTGTTCCATTTATTAAATCTCAGCTTCTTCTCTTTTAATTTCATTTTTCATCATTTAAATAAAATATTTCCTTCTTTAAATCTGATGTTAACAAGAATTATCATTTATATTTAGTAGAGTTTACTATGTTATTGTTTTAATTATTCTATTGAAAATTCAATTTTGATAAATTTCCATCTTAATTCTCTCAAATTAATCAGAGGATTCATTTTTTGTAGATTGAGATACTCTTAATTGCTCATCTTAAGTTAATTAAACCTTTTAATAAAATCCATTAATATTTTATAAGACTATCATTAATCAATATTTAAATTCAAATCAAGACATTCAAGCGAGAATATAATATTTAATATTAATTTAATTCTATGATATAAGATTGAAATATATATCTCAAGGTAGAATTTATATAATCCTTAATTAATAAAAATTCAAACTGTGATAATGATATATTTCCAGAGCTTTATTGCGTCAACCATCCACAGCAATGAAGTATCATACTGCTTTATAGCTTTTTCAATAAGATGGACAAATTTTTGAAATAAATGTTCACTAATTTTGAGTCTAGAATGAATAGCTTGAATGTCAGATCTTTTAAAATATTTTCTACCTGATAACAAGTATTCAAATTTTTTTAAAACAATTTTATCTATATTTGCATCATTGCTATCAAATATGTTCTTGATTTCAACATTTGATTTCAACTCATCGGATATTAATGGAACAAATTCACATAATCTCTATTAGCCTACAATATCACAAGGTAATTGTTAATTGGTAATGTATGGAAGTATCAAATCATATTCATCTTCAAAGTCTTAGAATATTATTCTTTGGGGATTCAATTTCGACAATAAGATCATCATTTTTTCTTTGATACTTTGATAGAGATTTAGACTAATCGAATGTTAACAATGAAATAAGTGCAGATCTTCAAGCGTAAAACAGTTATTTTATTTATTAAAAGCATAATGCAAAAAATATTTAGTGTGCTCTACAAATTGATCATATCCAACTTTATGAATGAAATTCTTATTTATAAGTTAATCTTGCTAACATAATTTGATAAATTCACTAGTAAGATTATCGAATCCTTATTATTTATACACCAAATCTTTAATGCTATCTTAGTTGATAACAGCTGCTTTATATGCATCAGTTTACTCTAAAACATACCAAATGACTTCCTTTTGAGTATGTTTGGATAAAGATCCTGATAAATAGTATTTAAAAATAGAGTATTAAACAGAGGTAATTTCAAAAGCCTTATGAAAATCTCTCATGGAATCCATCACATAATTAGTAGATTCTGCTGATCCCAAAATAAATCCAAATATTCTGCTGAATTTGATTGCTTATTCCTCTTGCTTGGTTCCTTTAAATAATGGACTTAAAGAGAAATCTTCGAAGATTTGACTATACATATTTTTAGCTATAATTCTGATGTTATCCTTAACATTTTATACAGACCGAGACTAGTGGATTAAATAAGGAAAGTACCTTAGAAACGATAGCCCCTCTGTAGGATTCAACAGTTTAAGCACATTTGAAGACTGCCTCCATGTTTATCTTTAATGAAATCAAGTACTTAAGATATAGATATTTGAATCTATTGAACATTTGATCAGTTATATTTAGAGTAGAATGTAATTGCTTCAAGGTTTCAAAATGATAGGTAAGTTTATTGCCATTGCTTAGATCTATGAGTGATTTAACCACTCCTTTCATTTCAATGACTTCTTTGAGAATTGGTCCTATGAGATCATCATCATTTAAAATAGAGCCTAATTCTTTGGTGTAATCATCCAATCCTTCCATTTTTTCAAATTCACTATGACGAGTCATACCATTTTTTGATCTAAATAAAAGTAAATTAATTACTTTTTATCTTTAAATGATGAAATAATGTCTTTGATTGATTTCCCAGCTGAAAATGGACATTGTTGTTATTGGACTGAAGATTAAGTTTACTATATTTATGATGCTTGATGATAATGTGATTTTTTTTAAGAAACTAGATTGGTAATGATACTTGTGTTATCTTCTCTTTGAGTTTTTACACTGCCAGTAGATGATTTAGGATGATTTTTTATGGTGAATAATCTTTAAAAATTTCGACTAGAACCAAGATCAAATTAAGTGGTCTCCTCAATTTATATTGTTTAATTTTTTTTCTTTTTATACTGCTAGGGTGTAAGTGATTTCTGCGCTGTATTTACTCTTTCTGTGTCTATGTAATTAGCAGAACCTCCTTTCTTAACTTGCCAAAAATTATTCGACTGAGTAGAATCTAAGGAAGGCAATTTTTAGAATAAATATTCTTTTCTGGAGGATTTAATATCTTTAGTTGATTTGCTGAAATTAGGTTGGCTAAAAGTATGTTATTACATTTCACCAGAATCTCTACGAATCATAAGAATTAGATAATTAATATTTAATAATAATTTGTTAAGTAATAATAATATCATCTGAGAAATAAATTTTTACTGGAACACATCTCCTATTTATTTTGATTATTTTGTTCTGTGCCCAGCCTCCAAAATATCAATGTCTCATCTCCTGCAGCCGAACACAGCATAGATTGATCAGGAGATATTCCTAAGTGCAAAACTCTCGATTTATGAGCCTGTAATTCCTATACTAATTTGGCTTACTAAATTTAATCAGCATTCCATATACTAATTTAAAATTTAGAAAAGCCATGAGATGATATCAATTCTCTATATCTTGGCAAAAATTGCAGAGCACAAACTTGCGATCCTGTGTCAATGCTCTTAAAACAAGTGCCAGTATCAGCATTCCAAAATTTGATAGTTTTATCATTTGATCCACCTCCACTGACAAGAGTATTTTGTAACCAAGGACACCAGGCCATTGCTTTGACAGCAGCACAATGACCTTGGCAAGATTAACGTAAGGACATTTATCGTCTATCCCAAAGCAATAATTAATTATCATTTGCTCCACTACTCAAAGTACTACCAGACGAATTCCATTTCAATCCACAAACCTCTTAGGTATGTTTCTAGAATACTCCAACTACATTATTATTCTTCTCTCTGAGATCATGATTGAAAATCACATTATCTCTACCTGAACTTGACAACAAATCGAAACTACTACTCATTGTTGACACTCTTTCATTATGATAATATAACTAAGTTATTGTTTAAGAGGAACAAACATCAACTATCTTTATAGAAGCATCATCGAATCCTATGCCCAGAATATGGTCATTAATCCAATTAACTGATGTCACATTTGAGGTTGCTTATAAAAGTTGTTCGATATGTTCTATTATATTAATAAATTTGCTTTACAATTCGAAGCATTCCATAAGTACACTTTGTTTTGCAATCCCACTGACAATACATTGTTGTTTCCCCATTCCAATATATTCAGATAAAAATCATCTGCAATGTCTGGAGCATCTAGAATCTTCTCTGGAATTGCACTGATTTATCTAACTATTTGTTGTTAAGGCAATTTGTATTAATTATGTAACTAATCTAGGAAGGAAATTGGAAAATTCTGTTATTATTTGCCGTTTCCAAAATTTAAGACTTTTTCTTCGTTTATGTGATACATCAACTAAATTCTAAATATATTGTACGTCGTTGTAGTTTGATTATGTGTGTGATTGATATAGTAATTTCGATTTACTTTTTGGTATAAATCGATCCATATATCCGTTAATTTAATAATAAATATTAATACAATTATTTCTTTAATAAACTCATTTATTTCTAAAATTGAACTTGTGTTATTCTTAATTTTGTGTACCAAGGTTTTCATGTCCTCGGAGACTGTTATAAATATTAATTTTATTTTGGTTAGACAATTTATTAATAAAAATATTTAATAAATTATAAATATGAGTAATGCTAAGTATTTAATTTTTCAATTCCCTTAGATCAGATGGAGAGAATCCAAAATATATGATGGGAGATGAACCTGTGAGATTTTAAAATTATGTAGGAGGATAGGATGAACAACAAGGTATTTTCATATTCAAATCTCAGTCCCATAATAGGATCAAAATTTAGAATATTACAACGAGTACCTGAGATTATATATAGCCAATGTAGTCCTAACAAACCAGGTAAAATTTGAAACTTATAATAGTTAAAAGAACTCTTGAATGAGAAGAATGAACTAGTCAATAAATTAAACAAATTAGAAGTAATTTTTAATACCACCCTAATTCTAGCGTCGAAATCAAGAGCTAAATTCGAATGTGGAAGAAACAGGAGAAGAGAGAAAGAAAAGGTTGAGGAGACCAGCACAAGAAATTGAAAGACACTTTACTTGTCCAGTCGAAAATTGCCAAAAAAAATACGGGTATTTAAGATAAAATTTATCAATTAAATAGAGCTGAAGGATCTCTCAATTAACACATCAAACTTAAACATCCAGAACTAGTAAAGGACAGAGCATTTTATAAATCTAATGAGTAATCACAACAATAAGGAGAGCCAGAATCGTTGTCAGACCCAAAAGAGGAGTAAAATTGATGACGAATAATTAAATAATTATTAGTTATTTTTATCTTTTCAATTCGAAATCCTTCCACAAGTCAAATCAAATATATATCCAATATTTATTTTCAAACATTTAAATAATAATAAACCAAAAATTATATAATTTGGATAAATTAATAAAATGACACATATGTGTTGTGAATAATTTAAAATATATAAATTAAATTGAAATTTAATTACGATAATAAATGAATATTGTACAAAGTTCCTTCATTCAATTTTTAAAACTAGGTACTATCCCAAACCACGTAGGTGTGATTATGGATGGTAATCGGTATTTTATATGTTAGATGTAGACGATATGCTAGATAAAGGAGAATAGAGTCAACTGAAGGTCACATCTAAGGATATCAATCTTTCTTGAATTTACTTTAATGGAGTTAAAAACTAGGAATCCGAGAAATTAGTGTGTTTGCATTCAGCATTGAGAATTATAATAGATAAAAAGAAGAAGTACAATTTCTAATGCAATTAATGAAATAAAAAATACATCATTTGCAACATGATCTTAATTTTATAGACAAAAATCAAGTTAACTTTAAATGCTGCGGAGACCTCGATTTCTTATAAGATCAAGAGCTAAAAGAAAAACTATAAGAACTTGAAAACTATAGTTCTAAATATTCTTAATACAAGTAAGATTCAAACATAATTATCTATAGACTTAACCTATGCTTCTCTTATAATTTTACAAATGAATTAGACAAAGCAATATAATCGATGCCTAAAGGCTTATCTAAAAATGAATTTTTTTAGAACTTAAATTCTCATTTAATGGTATTGAACTCTCCTGATATTCTCTTAAGAACATCTGGGGAAACAAGACTGAGCAATTTCTTACTCTATTAAATAAGAGAAAAAACCGTAATTCACTTTATTGATAAGAAATGGCCAGAACTATCATTTCTAGATTTTTGTAATATGATTTTATTCTATAGAAAAAATAAAATTTGATTGATTGTTTTAAAATATTAATTTTCTGTAACAATAGTAATGGTAATCAATAATAGATTAATTGTGCAACAGTCATAAATGTTCGAGTTTGTTATCTCAAAGCTACAATGAATTCTGATTACCCTAAATTGTTTAAGCATTTTGACATCTAAGTTAAAAATGAAGATAAATACATTATGAATCTATAAATCATTTCCAATCTTTAGTTTACATGACATTACTTTATTTTGCATCCAATTAATCCAATAAATGGAGCCATCAAATCCTACAAGAATAATTATAGTAAGCAGAGTACTTCCAAGAACTGATTACATTGTTCTTAGTCCATAACTTTCAGATACATCGATAATTTTAATTGCGTTACCTGTTTTCCAGTTCCAAAGAGTAACATAATTATTTAATAGAGTCACAATTACATAATCGATTCCTTCGACATCCTTTTATGACTTCAGATAGTTTTTCTCTTGAGGACTCAACTTAAATATTGTGAAATAAACTTCACAATGCTCTGTAAGTCCAAGTTTATGTGACAACGATTCATCATCCCAAATTCTAGATAAAGGTTGCGATTAAAAGAGACTTCTAATGGCCAATTTTACTTAATTTTTTTAATAGGAACACAAAAGTAAGTCAAAAATTGAATCAAAACCATGACTAGTAGAAAATTTAAGCGCATTTTTTGATTCTGGTAAAATCTACACTTGCAATATACCTTACCCATATGTAAATTCATAGAGATAGTTATTAGAGAGTGGATTCACTTTTATTATCCCCTTGCTATCAAGTGTCAGTATGCAAGTTTCATGTCCCTTACTATATAAATTATACTTATTAATGAAAAGAATTTGCTATATTGGATTTATTGAAGCATTTTGCAAAGTTTTTATTTTTCGAAAATTTGAATACATATGTATATATGTTGGTTCTTACCATTTAACAATTAATTATAAATTTTGATCTATATGATGTGCCAAATAGAAATCATTTTACTAGCATTAATGGAGGATTCCAACAAATTTATAGCTATGATTATATTAGACTATTTAGTTTTGATTTAAGACACATATTATCTTGCTTTTAGATTAAAATATCTCATCCACCGTCATATTTTTAAGTATGTTTTGTATATTAAAGGAGTGGCTGTTTTAACCTTGAACTATGTTCCAACTGAAAGTGGCATGGTTTTTGAAAGGTAGTTATGAGTATTTGATTGGTAAATATGAATCAAAATCATTTAATCTTGCTAGATGACCCAGAACTCTACTTTTAAATTGGTGAAAACCATGTAAATCTATTTGGATTAAATCTAAATAATTATGATTGGCTCCATCATTAGTGATGTAAGTATAAATATTTTAAATTTCTGAATTGCCTGATATTTTAATTGAGTAATCTTTTATTATCTAATCGAATGACTCTTTAGAATAAATGCCAGTTGAATATTTTTGAAAAGCTAATCCTAATTCCTATAAATTATAGATTGAATCTACTCTCTATCTTAAGTACTCTACATTTTTTAGAGCATTTTCAGCCAGGATTCTTAGTTTTTCATTAAAATATTTCTATACTTCCCCTAATTTTAAAGTAATTTCTCCTAAAAATGTGTCAAATATATATTGCAATTATTATTCTATCTCAAAAGAATTTATTTCAGTTTAGCTATTCTATTTGAGAAATTCAAGAACAGGTTTGATTTTTGATTCGGCCCATTTAGGTTAAATTGTTGTAATCTTCTTATTTAAATCCTGGACAGGAATCTGTATAAGCATTGAAATAATACTAAAAAATGATTTGAAGGATGTTAACATAAATCACAAACTAGTCTTTTTTTGCATCCTTCTGACAAACATATAAGTGAAAATTGTTTTTCAATATGGTATTCACAATTCATAAAATAATTGTATAAATTAATAATACTTATTATAAAAAATTGATTTGACATAATAAATGTCTTTTATTTAATTCATTCAATCATTTTCATTCAAAATATTTGCAACACTATTTTGAGATGATTCATTTTCCTATTTGCTATGCTTTTTTAATAGTTAGCAGTATATTTAAGCAATTTTATACAAAAATTTATAATTTATAAAATATTCTTCTATTTTAGTCTTCTCTTTTAACTATGATATCAATTTAGTTGCAAATAGGAATTTATTTCAATTCTCATTTGGATCATGTAAATAAATTTTTCCTATTGAATCATTTTATTCATCCATATGTTATATCAGATCTTTCTCAATTGATTCCTTTTTAAGTTATTTACTTTACACTGTTTATCATTTATGATCCAGTTATACACTTGGATAAATAACAATCCAATTTATCAATGAAAGTTTTATAAAATATTATTATTCCAATAAAATTATCTTAGTAAGATGAATTTATAAACAATAGATTATACTCTCTGATATAATTTGAAAAAAGAATCATTATGGATGATCAATTTAGCATAGATAATTTGAATTAGCTATCTATTTGGATTCCGAATAATTTTGACATATTAAATTTTCTTTATATTTTAAATTATTTTACATTACTTTTAGCATTAATTGCCTCTTTTTTAAATATAAAAGAATAAAAAATGCAAACTCTCTTGAAGAATGTCAAAAATGGATTTGCTTTTAATTATATAAAATTCTTAATTTTGTATTAGATTTTTTATTAATATCTATTATAATTGCTCAATCGCTTTCGATTGTAAACATTCTCAAGGTACCTAGTGCTACACTTCCTAAAAATTAATAGAATTCTTCCTAAGAATATTGTAAAGCTACATTACTTCTGTTTTGAATGAATCCTCTTATTATAAGTGTCTTCTATAATTTCTGATTGGTCTGAGAACATTTCTTTCAAGTTTTCTATTGAATGGTGGAACAAATAAGTATCCAACAGTCACTGCACCTGCTGTTCCTAATGCTATCTTAGCCAATACCATTTTATTAATAAAATATATAAATAATAATAATTAAATGTTATTCATTTTTCTTCTATTTTAGCCATAATTCTTAAGACCTTCTCAATTAATGCTTGAAATTCATTTTCTGAAACCTTGCCATCTGAATTCTCATCTAATTCTTTTAATATTTCATCCATTTCTTCTGATGATGGTCTTTCAATTTTTAAAGTGTCCGCACAATTATTTAAAATTGAAATTAATTCCCTCAAATTATGTGTACAATTATTTACTTCCTCTCCAAAAAACCACTGTCATCCTCATCCAAGGCATTGAAAGCAACTTTTGTGATTTTTTTAACTTTTTAAGTGTTATTTAGAATTTCTCTAAAACTCATTATAATAATTAATTAATTATTTATGGTAAAAGCCTATTTTGGATATAAATTTGAGACCCTATTTGGCAGTATTGGCAACAATGGAGGAGTAATAATAAATGATATCGCATATACAATAGTAGATTAGTATTTGCTTTTGCTAAATATCAAGACTCAAGAGATTATTTAATAAATAGTAATTGAAGGCAAGAACATAAAAACAACTAAAATCGCAATAAAAGACAACACGTTGGCAATAGGATATCATGACGGTGAAATAGTTATATATAATCTGATTGATAATGAAATTTAATGCAGATTTTTTAATCATTAGAGTGAAATAACATAACTAGTATTTTTGAGTGAAGCTGTTTTAATAAGTGGAAGTTGCGACACATCTATTATTGTTTGGGATCTAGCAGATTAATAATTATAATTTAGATTGATAGGACATTCAAATTAAATTACTGCCTTAGACATAATTAGCCTTGAAGATTAAAGTCTGGCAATAACTTAATAATTTATCGTATCAGGTAGCAAAGATGGACTAGTCAAAATATGGGATTTGAATTTAGAATGCTCAATAGCCACTCTATCCAGTATGCATAGTGAAGTCACATGTTTATGCGTTTATGAAAATTATTTGCTTATCTGCACTAACTCTGATGAAGTTCTTATTAAATCATGTTAATTGATTTCAGGCAAGTGTCAGATTGATAATGATGGCATTATTAAAAGATAATCCTTTATTAGAGCAGTCTAATGCCAATATGTTTAATAAAAATTATTGATTCTAAGTAAAATTGTTAAATATTTTAGATAACGAAAAGAAAATTGAGGTTTATAAATCAAAATAAGGAAAGAAGCTATAAAAAGCTGAAAACTTTAGTCAATCCTTAATTTATAGCACTGTAATATCTTAATTGAATAAGATTGTATATTTTTAAGCAATAGTATTTAAAAACCTATTGAAAATATATATATTCACATCAGACAATTAAATAGTAATCAAAGAATTAAATAATGATAATGTGGATGAAAATAATAATATATCAATTTCATAGATTACAGGACAAATCAAATAAATTAAATTAACCTAAAATGATCATAAATTGGTAGTAATTGCATCAAATAAATGTTATTAATTTGATAATGAAACTGCTTAATAGGTGAACTGTCTCAATAATACAAGTAATTTAACTTCTTTATGCATTTTGCCAAAAAATAAATACTTTATGGTAGGGGATGAATAAGGAACCTTATATTTGGTAGATATGAATCAAAATGAAATTGTTTTTGAATAGAAAACTCATAATTCAAATATTAACAGTATCGAATGCCATGAGAATTGTAAGGCATTTAATGGTTTAGTAATAATGACTACTGAAATAGATAAAAAAGTGAACTTTGTAGAGTTATTTTTTAATAAAACATAAAAATGCTTGGAATTCTAAGTGGTTAACACAATCTATTTAAAGGAAAATATTAGAAGTGCCTAATTTTCATATGATGGAAATTATTATGCATTTGCCCAAATGAATAATATCGTATCAATCTATTACTGTGACTCTCATAAATTGTACCTTGAATTATATGGGCATTCATTACCAGTTTTAACTTTTGCTTATACTTCAGATGATACAATAGTAATATCAGCAGGTGCAGATAAAAGTATTAAATTATGGGCGACTGATTTCGGAAATTGTAAGAAAACCCTTAAAGCTCATACAGCAGAGGTGATTTAAATAAAAACAGTAAATGACACTCACTATTTCTTTAGTGGATGCAAAGACAATATCATTAAATATTGGGACGGAGATACATATTAATTAATATTGCAATTTAATGAAGCTTTAGCTGGAATATAATCAATGGTTGTTGGATGTATTGGAGATTTGTTTTATTCAGCTACAAAAAATGGAGTTATTAGAAAATATGTTCAAACCAAAGAATAAATTTTTGTTTCGGAAGAGGAGGAAAAGAGATTGTAAGAATCTCTGATGTAAGAATTATAAAATAAGAATAAACAATAAACTGGATTTGATTAAGGCTTAGATTAAGTCAAAAAAGATTTAACATTAGTATAGATTGGATAATAAAAGCTATTGGAAACTGAATAATTAATGGACATTTTGGAAAAGATTAAATAATATAGAGAAACTATAGATTAAGGTGAAATTCCAAATGAAGATCTATTCTACAATAAAAATGTCACTGAATATTTATTTGATAATCTCTAAAATTCAGATTTGAGTTCTCTTATGAAATTTCTGCATCATCAACATTTGGTAACTTTAATTGATGAAATGAATTAAGATATTGCATTAAAATAATATCCCATAATAATTAATAAGTTAATCACTTATATCTTTAATAAGGTTGATGGATTTGGATTCAATTCGCATGAAATAATGATGAAAGTGATAAATATTAGAACATAATTACAAATATATTTTAAGAAGGAAAAGAAGATTGCTGGATACAATCTTGACATTCTCAATTTAATGATATAAGACATAAGTAAAAACTAGGATGATTTTGTTTTTGAATGATTGACTTATATGTTTATAAATTGATGATGTGGATAATTTCATGTAATATAAATTTTTATTATTCAAAAATAAAAGAAATGAAATAAAAATAATGTATTTAATTATTCTTGTAGTGCTGATTAAATGCATGCTGATTAATTTATAGTAAACAATATGAATATATCTTTAGTTACAGCACCGATTTTGATGTACATAGAAATTGGATGAGAGTCACCACAGAATAACCAATTAATTAATGGTATTATGATGAATAATCCATTTGGACACTTGATTATCCTCCTTTGTTTGCTTATTTGGAATATCTTTTTGGCAAAATAGCAATATTGCTCGGAATTGACTTATACAATATCACAGATTCATTGGTCTGGTTCTAAAGAATTACTGTAATAGTATCGGAGTTTCTATACTTTTTTGCAGTCAAAAAGCAATAAAAATCATTTACAAAATAATTCATTGATATGATTCCTTTCGGATGCCTACTAATTGATAGTATCAATATTGTTATACTTAGATATACATTTCTAATACAATGGATTCTTATATGGTATTTTGTTGTTTATTTGTTATAAATTACAACAATAACAATATCTACAAGCCTCTCTATTGTACGTTATATTGCTTAGCTTTAAACACATATACATCTACGTATTGCCAGCTTTTGGAGTTATTTTGTTGAAGAATTGTCAAATTAAGCAAATCATCTCAATAGGGATTTTATCAGCATCATTGCTACTAGTCATCTTTTTACCTTTTTATTAGGACATCTTTTAAATATTGAAAAGGTTATTTCCTTTTCAAAGAGGACTTGTTCATGCTTATTGGGCTTAAAACTTTTGGAGTATATATTGTGCAGCAGATAAAGTTTTAGGAGCTATCCTTAAAATCAATAAAGCTTCAACTGCTTCTGGTGTTGTTTAAGAAACAGTGTTTAATGTGCTGCCTTCAATAGGGAATATAACAACTTTAATAATTATTGGATCTTTGTGTTTGGTATCAAATTAATAAATGTTAGTTGTTGTTTAGAAAAAAGTACAAGAATGTGTATGACATCTTCACAATATCTTCTTTAATATTCTTCAATTTTGGGTATCATGTTCATGAGAAAGCTGTAATGATTCCAATAATTTTACAATTTGTATAAATGAAGAACCCAAACTTAATGTTTATGGCTTCATTTATAAACGGCATAGCATTGTTGCCATTGATTCCTACTTCATATGGTAATGATGATAATTAATTTAGAATAACCAATACTAATAATTTTGCTAATTATCTTTCATACAGTATTTTATGCTGAATATTAAATCACATTAAACAATGCAGAAAAATTATATCTATATGCTGGAGGCCTGGTTATTTTTTACGATCGTTTCCTCCATCATTTGATTTTTGAAGGGAGATTAGAATTTTTGCCCTTGATTACATATTCCTTATATGGTAGTTTGTTTAACTAATACTGGCTCATAAAGTAACTAAGACAGAAAGATGATTATTATGTAAAATTGTGTTGAATTATATCAATATTATAAATATTTATAAAAATGAAATCTCGCTACATTCAGATTGATAAATATATGATAGACACCCAAAAATAATTGGGCAAAGGAAATTGCGGAACTGTTTATTTGGGATTCTATGCTAAAGGAACTGGAGACGAAAAAATCTTTTTAGCCATTAAGGAAATACCTGTAAAAGCTTCACCTGAAGTAACGGTATCGCTTTTACAGGAAATCAATGTGTTGAGAAAAATAAATCACTCAAATATTGTAGGCTTTATAGATGCAAAAAAAAATGAAGAATTTATGTATTTGGTTACGGAATACTGTAATCAAGGAGCATTAGATGATTTTATTTTGAATCACAATCTCTCAGAAGAAGATGTCGTTGTATTTTTCAGATAAATTGCAGCAGCTTTCAAATATTTAGTCAGCAAAAAGATTATTCATAGAGACATTAAACCATAGAATTTACTATTACATAATGGATAAGTAAAAGTCGCTGATTTTGGATTGGCTAAGGTCATGGATCAATCGAATTAGAGTGGAAAATTTTAAACTTTTAGTGGTACTCCAGTTTTCATGTCTCCCCAAATAATTAAATAAGAATCCTATAATAGTTTAAGTGATATGTGGTCCTTGGGAGTTACATTCTATTTTATGTTATTTAGAGAGTATCCATGGGAGGAGGTCAACCCATTGAAATTATTAAAGAAGATTCAATAAAAAAGTATAAAAATACATTAATCTTTAGTTGACAATCTCATTCCAGAAGGGTGTACACTGTCAGAACCCACTAAGGATTTGTTAAGAAGAATGTTGGTAATAGATGAAAACAACAGAATTTCATGGTAGGATTTCTTCAATCATAAAGCAATCAAAATTGAACAGGATCCATAATACACATTATCAACATAAGATTCAGTTGAGGATTTGACATTGAATAATTTTGTACTTTAAAGTGGAAGTCTTAGTTTATCAGACAAGGAACAGGATGAAATGTAAGAATATGGAAGAAGATAAACATTGTAAAGATAATTTATATTTATAGGAATTACTTGGCACATTAAAATATTTTGAATAGAGCCAGAAAAGCTAAAGATCATCTAGAATTTGAAAAATCGATTGGATATTATTTCCTATAAGTGGCCAAGGAGTTGGAAAGTTAAAAAAAAATTGATTCTGTTAATCTGATACCTGAAGATTTATATATCAAATGCATGTTTCTTCTTTACAAAAGAATTTACTGTGTTTTTTCATCCTTAAATTAGATGCTATTGTTTGATTGTAATGAGGCTGGCATCATTGAAATTGATCCCCAAGATTGGCTAGAATTGATGACATCTGAATATCACTAAAATGATTTATAAAAAATTAGATAGAGTACTTAAAGGGATTTTGATATTTCTAGAAAAGAATTCATCAAATGGAAAGAGTAACTATATGATGCCTAATTTCAATTGGAAAAGTTCTCTATCATAGAGAGAGGAGATGCTTACAAGGATAACAGTATTGAAGAAAATGAATACTTGATTATGGCGATAAATGATAATTTTAAAGAATTGTTTTTAATTTTAGCTCAGCAATTAGAACCCATTTATCAATAGATTTTAGAAACTCAAAAGCCTATTAATAAACACCAAATATACAATGAAAAGAAGATAGATACAATATTTGTATACGATCTAATAATATTCTTATGTTTCAGAAATATTGTCAAAAAACCATAAATGGATTGTTGCATACAAATTAATTTTTAGAAATACTATGAAGATAGGAAAAGAATTGAGGAAATAGAAATCTTGCATAGAATTTAGAAGTAGTATCAAGCTTGGAAAAAACATTGACTTCATAATTTGTTTATAATTTATTTTGTTTTCTGATGATCAAATCTAAATCACCTACTTTTTAGTCGGACAAAAATTAAAGTTTTTTTGGATTGTATATCTAAAATAATATTTTAATTAATTTAGATGTGGATTATACAAGAGCAAATATTTTAATTTTTATTAATATACTAATATTTTAATTATTTTAATATTAATAAAAACAATTAGAAATCAATCCTTTGTGTAAGATGTGTTATATCAAAATTCGTTTGGAATGTTTCTCTGAATGTTTTGCAAGTTCAATAATAATTTAGGAGCAGATAACTTTGCTGTGGATGAATAAATTCATTTAATATTACAAATGATTTAAGAAATATTTGAAATGTTAAAATTAATGTTTATTGATTTTTAAAGTAAAAATTCCTAAGAGAAAAAGGAATACACCCTTGCCTTCTCAAAAGAAATGAACTCACACAAAATATTAACATAAATTATAGTCGAAATATCATATAATTTTTTATATTTTATATTTATAAAACATTATCATTGCTATTTATATTATTTACAAATCTTCATTTTAGCTAATTAATAGTAATTCGCAATTAATTATGACTTTTTAAAAGGCATTCGTAATTGCTAGTTTTAAGTATTAATCATTCATTTTAATATTTACGTCTCATGAGTACATTACAAACTTCGATTTCCTCATCCAACCATCAGTAGTCCTAAAAGATAAAGAATACCAAAATGGTGCATAAGCTCATAACTAAATAGAAAAGTTAGCTTATTTAACCAAGTAATCATATATTGGATCTTCTTAATTAGATTGTCCTGATCTAATAAAGCAAGAGGATAAGTTATACAAAATTACTTATTTAAAGAGAGTTGCAGAATCAGATTAAAAAAGTAGATATAAATGCCAAACATTGGGAGCATTATTAATAGACAAATTGCTAAAAAAGAGTTAAATTTTAGAAAGGAAGTACAATAATGAATTCTTTGAATGTAGACTATCTTTCCTTAATTAAAAAACTGAAACTTAGAAAGAATGTTATTTGGAATATGATTAAATCATGAATTTTTATGATCAATTACCCTTAGAGATAATAACAGAAAAAAATAGAAACTAGTTTCAAAATACTATTAAAAATCCATATGAATGTTGGAATTTTTAATTTACTTAAGGGAGGTTGGTTGGAATAATCAAAAAAATGAATTATGATTTTCTTAGATTGATGGGCATAAACGAAGAAATTTTAGACGTTTATATACAAAATGAGAATTAAATTCCAATGTGTTGTGATATTTAATAGTTCATACGACTAAGAGATGGAATTTACTATAATTCCAGTTTAATAAATTTTCAAGGTGAAATTTTCGAATCTTAAATAGAAATAAAAAAATTCCTCCAAACAAATTCCTGTGTACAGATATCTAATTACTTTATATATTTTATATACAACTGCGATAGAAGTAAATTGAATGTTAATAAAATTGAGAATAATTACTTAACATATTTTTAATAATCAACGCTACCTTTACTATCATAAATTTCAATTCACAAATCAAGAATTACAAAGCCCTGCAATATAAAACCGATAAGAGATTTTTAATGAGAAGGTTATTTATTTATTAATATCATAATTTAATATTAATTAATTTCTGATAATCATATTTAATTGTAAATTCTGATTTTTTTTATTTATATATTTAGAAAGTAAATTATCACAAACTGTAATATTTCGATCTTTAGGATTTAGTATTTGTCCATAATATATTTATGAAAGATACAATTAGAATTGGAAATTTGGTTGATAAATCAAATAATATTTAATTCTCAAAAATTATTGTCCAACAAGCAAACGTTTTTCTGTATTTTTATCAGGATTTTTTTCTAAATAATCTAAAACTTGTTTAATTATACTTTATCTCTCACATCTTAATCTTTCATTAAAGTTAAATGTTTTTACATTTTTGCTTATTATAGTTTACTAACTTCTTAATCCTTGAAAAAATTGGTATCATTATGAGTGATAGAAAAAAAAATAATATATATTTTCCTTAATGTAGGCATTATATCTTATTTATGGAAACTCTGATTTATCTTGAAACATTAGAACTCAGAGAAGCAAACAAAAAGACTTAAAAAATAATAATATTTAATGTTTTAATTGAGGAATTATATATATAAATTTTCAAAGCTTTAAAACTATACTCAATAATTAAGAGAATCCTTCAACAGGAACTAAAAAAACTTTGCTTATGCCTCATAGATCCCTTAGGAGTGGAATGAAGAAAAATTTTAAGAGTTTTTTGATCCTTAGACATAATATATTAAAAAAGGTAAAGCACAAACATTATTTCTAGTTCATTTTGTAATAGATTCACTAAATAGATTTAATGGAAGAGCCTTTATTGAGATGGAGTCAGAAGATGCGGTGAAAGAATTTATGAAAAAGTTTTAAGAGAATAAATTAGAAGAGTAGGATGCTCAAACCAAAATTTCAATAAATCCTTTAGTTTTAAAAATATACAGAAAACCATTAGATTAGGAAAAAAGAGAAAAAAAAAAAACATTTTTAACAGGATTACCAAGAACAATAAAAAATGAAGAATTGCTTGAATTAGTTAAGGACTTTGGTGAGATAGAGAATATTGAGATTTTAAAAGATAAAAAAGGGGAGTTTAGTAGAGGATAAGCAATAGTAGTTTTTAAAAATGAGGAAGATGCAAGAAAATTTAAGTATTTTGCTAATGGAAAGTAATATATGGGAAAAAAGATTCAGTATATAATATTATAAATGATCATAGAATTGAGTTACGATCTTTGAGAGAGGAGAATGAAGAATAAATTAATGAAAATGAGTAATAAAATTAAGGAGAAAGAAAAGATGATTAATAGAAAGTAGATTACAGTAATCTATAAAAGATGTTAGATACAGAGTGATAAGTAGATATATGTTTTTGATTTGTGGTAATTCAAAAATTATAAAGAAATTCCCAGTTATTTAAAAACAATATAAAATACTTTTCATAAGTCCTATTTTTTTTCTTTTCTCACATAAATTTCACACTTGGTGAATTCCTTGATTGAAAAGTCGTTTTTATCAGTGTCCCAATTTTTGAGGCTAAATTCAACCATAAACTCATTCACAGACATTTTCACATGGTACTATTTATGAACTAATAAAATACAATCATATTTATGGTATTGAATTCAACATTGCTTCCTTGATATATTAATCTCTCGAAGAATTAATCTGTGTTGCAAAATTTCTAATAATGGCTTTCAAAGAATTCCAACCCAATCTATTTAATGATGGGACGAGTTATGACATCATAATGAGGATCGTTTAAGGTTTTAAACATTTTTGCCATTTCCTCAGTAATCCCATAATCAACTTTTCCATAATTTGTAGTGCCTTCGCCTCCTTACAAATTCTCTATTGGTTATTCTACTTCTTCGAATTCAATAGGCATTTTTGTCCATTCAATTCCATCTTCAAAGACAGTTTCTACTTCGCTAACTGCAAAATAAACTAGTATATTGAAGATAATAAATTTCATTTATTAATATATGGCGTTGTAATAATAATTTTCATCAACCGGTTCTAAGAATGATGTGCCATCCTGAATCGCTTTTGACTGGTTGACTCAACTCTCCAACTTTTAATGCAAATGCCACATCCTCAAACTACTTTTACATTTATCCCCTTGTGAAGTCTCCTAAATCCCCGCCTTTTTAACAAGAAGAACACTATTGTAGTTTTTACATTATTAAATACTTCACTTCTCTCTTGAGCTATTTTAGCAAATAAATTTAAATTGTTTTCTACTTGGGCTCTTATTTCTCTAATTCCTTTCTCTGCATCTGCATCAGATCTTATTGATATAAACGAAGCATGTACCTGGTGATTTATTTATCTCTAAATCTATCATAGGGGTTTCTTGATTGAGTGGATTTCAACAAGATATGTGAAGCTCTTACGGATTTTCCTTGCATATATAAAATAATAATTAATAATTCAAAATTTCATTCATTTTATATATGTTATGATTGAGTAGTATATATTAAATTGTTGTACTAATACCATGTAATAGAATAATATTATCATAATTCTTTATTATTTACACCACCCTTTTAATATGGATTTTAATTTGGATATGTCATTTACTAATTAAGTAATCCAATCAGCAAACTAATGTTATATTATTACCATACTTATCTTCAGTCTGCTAGCGTTTATCAATATTCTATGGTGGAGCTTAAGGAGGATGGGCTTTTTTATTCTCTTCTGGCTGTAAGGATTGTATTAAATCTATTTATTAATTTAAAAACAATACCTTTAATTGGAACCTTTTTATTTGGAGCTCTAGCCCATTGAATCTTGCATATGACGTCCTTTATTATTATATTATTATATAATGCATTAACAGCAGTTTCTGCATCTTTTCTTTTTGCAAAATTGATGAAACAGCTTTGACCATGTTCCATTATTTTAATTGAATTTAGTTTTCCATATTTCGAAAATAAATGTCTATTAAATATTCAATTATACTTTAAATCTGATTCCTTGATGTCATTTGTCATGTGGGATATATAAAGACTACTAATTTTAGGATCATCAGGTGGCAACAATCCTTTTGCCTCAAACTTTTCCTTGTATAATAGGTCAATATCTTAAGGATTTTCTAAGGGCTCTGCATAAATTTGATTGGCAGGTTCCGATTTTCCATCATTTAATTGATTATTTACATCAGCTAATCTTGGCTCTTTTAGGATTTGATCCAACATAGGTAGAGGTGTATCATATGGTAGAATCAACCTTTCAATTTGACGATTGGCTTATTCAGCCCAATAGTCCCTGTTTGCAGTATGTTCAGGGATTTCGATTTTTTAATCTCCTAGAAATTTATCTCTAGTGCATATTCCCATATTAAATTCCAAGTCTTTAAAACAAGCTTAGCAAATGTTTTTAATTTTGCCACAAGTTTGACAAATTTCAGTCTATTTCTATCTTGAATTATTCCCAGGCTTCCACTTAAAGGTTGTGAATGGTCTTGCACAGATTCTACATTCTTTTCCAAATCTATCCTTGAGCTGGAAATTTATTAGTTAATTAATGTATACCATTCTGATATAAGGATTTTCACCAAGGCAATTATTACAAACAATTGGAAAGTCAGTCTCCTCCCAAGCCAATTTACTTATGTCCTATTTTAAAGCGTGTCCTCTTTCTGCCATTTAAAATTAAATTATATAATTATTTTTAATATGTATATATATCATTTTTTCTTTAAACTAGACTTTTGCTTTTTGTGATTACTTAATAGTAAAGTAGAAGTTGGTTTTAATTATTAATTTTATTATTTCTCCAAATATTATATCACGTATTTCATAAACTATTGATTCTAACGTTGTTATTATTCTTGAGCATCTTCTAATTTATGAACCAATTTTTCTATGATCTAGGAGTCTGAATTTGTTTTTGCAGAATCTCTTTATTTTTCAACTCTCATTTTGATTTCACTTATCTCCAATTATAATTTTTCACTTCTCTTTCTCTCCTCCTGAACCTCAATATTTAAAGAACTGACTTTTGGATTGTTGGAGTGTTATTCATTTATTAATTATTATATTTCCCTTGTTAGATAAGAGTTCTCATCCCTCAAAGTCTATACAAGTATTTTAGTATTCTCATTTTCTTTGTTTACTTAATCAGCTTCTCTAAAGTTAATACAATTTTTACCTTTATTTAAAGTCCAATTGTTGTGTTAATCCAGAAATACATTCCTTTAACTCTTCAATCACTTATTTTAATTGTACAATTGTGTTCTTTAATTAATCAATTTCAATTTTGTATGATTGATCAATTTCTTGGATTTCTTTCAATAATGGAATTTGACAATCTGAAGTTCTTGAACATTAAGTTAATTATCTCTATGGAGGAATGTTCTCTAATTGACTGAAAATGTTGGAGTCTCCTTTTTCCTTTTTTGAATACATAGATATGTGTCTATTATTGTAATCTAAATTTGAATTGTTTAATTGCAATGGTTATATTTGCTTGGTAGATTGAGTCTTGAGAAAGTTCTTGACTCTCATTTCTATTTTGTCTATTAATTAATGTGTCGTTTCCACTCCAGCATCTCTCAACATAAATTTTAACAGATTATAATTTTAATATCATTATAATTAGTGTTTCTCTTCCAATAATCTTAGCTCCTTCTCCAAACGATTTATTTCGATCTCTTATTCTGTAATAAGATTGGTGGCTTCCTCCTCAATTCTATAACGCTCCTTCTTCTCCTCCTGAAGTTCCTTCAATAACTTAGTTAATATTTCTCTATCTAAATAAGTTAATAATATTACTATTACATCACAGCATCACAAGCTGAATGATCTTCCTTTCCTAAAATATCATATTCTATTTACTTTCAATATTTGCTTTAATTTAATTTAACTTTTCCAAAATTTCACAGCACCATTCTTCAATATTGGTTACTTGGCTTTATTCAATATTATCATTGAATTCAATTAACTCTTTTAACAATTTCTATAGAGTTTCCATGATCTTATCATCTTTATCCTCAGTCTATTGTTTGGCCACTCTGATATTATTGCTGAATAATTTAGTAGCACTACTATTAAATAAGTGATCAAACCTGTAGCTCTTTTGTAGTTTAGGAGGAATTTTAGTTTCTTTACTCTCCTTCAATAAAGGCGATTAAGATTCGTCAACTTTCACAGTTTTCTATTTATTCAATTTATTCAATTCAGATGGATTTGAGAATAAGCCAGGTTTAATATTTGGGCTTAATCCTGGTGATTTGTAGATTGGACTCTTTCTTCTATTCATTTAATATATAAATTATATTTTAATTCATTTAAAATGCATTACATCTGTGGATTTAGATTATCATATAAATTTTATTAAGAATTTGTTGCAATATGAATATCAATTGAAAAGATTTGAACTATCATACATTCTTTGATATTCTCTATTAAATTTCTTGTTAACATTATTGTTAAAATTATTTAAAAAATCTAAGAGGGCGATATTCATAGAAATTTGTTCTTTTAATGCATTTGAATTGAGTGTCTTTATTTAAAAGATACATTTAATTGACTATTAACATTTTAGTTGAGTTATACGTTACTATCATAACAAGATTAGATAGAAAACAGAAGAAACTGAAGGAGTCTTCAAAATAATATAAATATGAGTGTTTTAAATAACCATCATCCTTATCTAAATAATTATATTAAATATTTATATATTTGATAATAACCAAAATATTAAGTGGATAATATGTGCAATCATCTACATCCTAGATAAGCGGAATCTTAGATGGAAATTGTATTATGCGAAGATGAAGATTGCGATTATTAATATTTACCATAATGCTTTAAATGCGCCTTTAAATAATGTAAATCACATTTTGTTAATTGTAAAACTGGTGACAGATTTTAAGGTTCCAGAGCCTTGCTTTAATAAAAACATAATGAATTGGAAATGCAATTTTTCAATCTAAATTAGAAAATTAATCAAAAATTAGCCCTTCTACTTCAATAAACAAAATATATTATAAATAAAGTTGAGTAGTTTTGCGATAATGGTTTTTTCGAGGACATTGTTCCGTTTAACTTTAATATAGATTATATAATTGACGTATAGAAGGAGCTGGTCTAAGATATTGATTACAAATTTGAAGCAGTGCAAGATTATATAAATGAGTTCAACGAATCACATAATTTGTTTAAGAAGAAGGAATCAAAAAAACACCAAAAATACTCTATTATGCATGAATTTAATAATAACTTGGTTAAAGCTTTGGAGACGATTAATGATAGTCTGAAAATGGATCCTTTATCATTGTTTTCCCTTTATCAAAAAGGTTCTCATTAGCATATTTATTATAGGAAATATACTTCTAAAATAACAATAATATGATGAAGCTTACAAGTACTTGCTCAAGGCTTTCCTCCTTAGCAAAATGTCAAAAAAGAAAGAATTAAAAAATCAAATCTTCTTAACTTTATGTGATATATATATAGCTATATTAGAAGAAAATTGCTATTTTAAAATGAAATAATACAACTTTTTAATAGAATTATAGAACTAGTACTCAAATGAATTTGATGAAAAGAAGGTTTCTATGTTTAAAGGTATTAATAGTTATTATGCTTAGCCTTTGCCGAATTCAATAGAATGGAATATAAAAATGCCATTAACAGTCTAAAAGAAATGAATTAATCTCAAATAGCTGATTAAAAGGCTTCAAAATTTTGGGGTATTTTATTTCAATGAATTAGATTTATGCTCAAGCGCAGAAAGAATTTAGACGGAAATAAAAGAATAGTCAGAATTAAACTCATAAGAAATGTTAAAAGATTCCTTGCAAAGTTTTTCTAATTTCAATCAAAAAAAAAGTGTTCAAAATTATAATCAAACGCCTCAAACGGAAATACCCAATCCTTTGATAAATATATTACTAGACACACTTTAAAAATATTTTACAATCACTCTTAATTAGGATGAAAATGATATAAATCTTGCTTTATTTAATTAGAAGCAACAATATATTATTTAGCTTTAGGGAAAGTATTAAATTTAATAAATTTTAGTGAAATCCACATAGTAAATTTAAAATCTTTTCAAACAGTAAAATATTATATTTTTCAATAGTATAGGAAGATAAAGATTAACAAATAGAGAAAATTCATTAGTTAGCATTGCAAATCCTAGAGTAAGCCATCTCTAATTTATTAAAAAAAAAAAAACCCTATAATTCGCCAAATAAGAGGTGAAACAATTTTGTAGATAATTCATACTTCCGATAAATACTACTCAATAAATCAATTTAATTATTATGTTTATATATAGTCATTCTTTTTTTCTCCATAAAGGCTTGTTAGAGTACCATTGCGAAGGCTGCTGGACATAATATAATAGGACATCATTTTTGTAGTGGATATATTCAGCGATGTTATTAGCCTCTGATTACAATATGCATTTTGTTGCCTAAGAGGACAAAAACCAGATTAAATATTTTTAAAAAACGCTTTTTCGTTCTTATTCTTCTTTAGGTTCATCGCCTTAAATTATCAAATGATCTTTTAGCACTCTAAAACCTGAAATGATTTCTAAATTTTATTAATAAAACTTTTGAAATTCAATTAATTTTTGATTGTTATTTCTAAACTCTTCTAACAAAAACTCCTGAGATGAAGAATTAACTATTCCTTTTATACTATGTCTCAAAATATTTCTGCATATATTTTTCTTATAATCTCTAATTGCAGCGGACTGTTATTTAGCCTTTTTATGTATTTTCTTTTTCTTAATATACCTATCTAGAGAAGGAAGTTTCGATTTTAACTCCAAACTTAATTAAGGGTTCAAGAAATATTAACTAATACTCAATTAAGGGTATTGATCCTAAAATTATTATTATGAAGGTTATTGTTATTCTTCCAATTTAAAATCTTCATATGACTGTTAATTAAATATTTTGAGGCAAAATTGGTTAGGCCTTTTGTTTTAAACAAAATTAGCTGATTCTACAAATTCACTGCTTAGATTTTTGAATGAATACATAAATGAATTCATGATTAATGTTAAATTTTAAACTAATAAATTAATCTAATATTTCTAAACACTCAGAATGTTATAAAAATAATTTGTTTTTTTCAAAGTGAATAGATAGAATGATGTCAATTATTTTAATTCAAATTTCGATATAATTTAGAATTTCTTTTATAAAAATAATTTTAACTTTGTTTTATAATCCTAAAAATTATAAACAAGCTAATGTTGGGCATCCAAAAAGTAAAAATAAGCTAAAGTTAGGGATAAGTAAAACAAAAATATTGCAAAAATTAACAAAATTTAGCCAATTTAATTGTTTTATCTAATTTTATCATATAATTATTATAATTCTATGTAAATATCCTCTATTAAAATTAAGTGTGGTTAATAGTTGATAGATTTTAACAGTGGATTAAATCATTTCAATTTCAATTGCTTTTAAATTGAGTTACTAAAATATTTAATTTAAATTAGTTATTATATTGTGTACATCGTATAAATTATTTTTAATTGAATATGGATAATAAATTAAGATGTTAAAAAGAAGCTTACTTATAGGAGGAGATTATAGATAAAGGAATTGATCCTAATCACTTTCAAGAGTTTTGCGAGAAGATTAAGGGGGAAGGTATGGATTCAATATAAAATAAGAAAGCGATATTGACAAATGGACTTTCGAAGATATTGTGTAGTTGGTCAACCAATATAAGATAGAATTTTTTACAACAGATTTCGATTAGCCAGTAGATGAAATGATAATTGGGTGGAATGCATTTGATCAAGTCATTCCATAAATGGATATAAAAAGCGATCCTTAGATGTGGAACTTATTAGACTTAGATCATACAGGACCATCTGCTGTCGTAGAGCAATAGGAAGATAAAAAATATGATTAACCATTTTAATAAACTCAAAAACAAATTTAGTAAATTCATTAACAATAAACATCAGAAATTAATTAAAGAGTCTCAGAAAAACTAGATATTTCCAACATTGGTAAGCCATTGTCGATATCACCAACTGCTCAAAAGCTGTAGGAAATACAACAATAAATGCCTAAGAAATAAGCCCCTGAAATTTATTCTTTTTCTCAATGCTCAAAATTATAATGCAAAAAATTAGGTTTTAATATCTTTGCAAAAGGTGTGCCATCTATAAAAATAACTGGGTAACTTAAATATAATTTATTTAGTTTTGAAAAGAAAACAGAAGGATTATTTAAAAGTGATTATGTTGTATATAGTGTGAAAACAGGAGATGATTATGTTGTATAAAGAAGATACTCGGATTTCTAATGGTTGTAACAAACACTTTTCAAATTATTCCCAGGAGTAGGCATACCTAGTCTTTCAGAAAAAACAGCAAAGAAAACAGCAAAAAATACAGTTCAAAAAAGAACAATTATACTAGAATTTTTTTTGAATGAGTTGGCAAAGAGTGAACTTTTCAGAAATAGTAAGTATTTTGTAGACTTTCTTCGTCTGAGTGATCCTGCTTAATTTAAACAACTTATAAAGTTTGGAGAGAAACTAAGCAAACCAAATAAATTCGAAAGTCTTTTAAATATGACTGGCACTATTATCTTTGTACCAGATATTAAATTGAATAATTTTGAAACTTATATTTAATAAGAAGAACCAATTTATGTTAAAATAAAAAATCTGTTTAAAGTAATCACACATCATTTAACAGCTATATCTAAAATCATTAAGGAAATTGGGGATTCTATCTCAAATTTAACAAATTTATGTTAAAAATATGAAATTAATCAAGATTACGATCCATTATAAGAAATGACCAAAAAATTAGAAGAATAAATAATAAAGTGCAGCTCGAACTAGTACAATAGATTGTATAATATGTTTCGTTATCAAACTTTGAATTTCACTTAAATAAGAAATATTTTAAAGCAAAGAAATGAATTATAGTCAGAATTCTCTAATAGAAAAGATTTTAAGTTTGAACAGATAAGTGAACTTTATAGCTCAAGAGAAAATGCTAAATAAATTGATGAGCTAGAGTTCCCAGCTAAAGTAAAATAATTTGTAATAATTAGAGTTCGAAACTTTTAGCTTATCAATTAGGCTATATGAACTGGAGAACTATTGAGGAAATTAAAACCTTTTTAGAGCATCGTTAGATAGGATTTCAAACATTTTCATAAGAAGTAATGAATTGAATATTTGTAATAATATTAAAAAGAATTACATATTCTAATTTTTATATTTGAATAGAATTCTATTACCTATATGAGTTAAACACCTAAAAGCAGATCAAATTTTTAATGTAAGGCAAAGTATATAGGCGGAAAAAATAAGACGGATTAAATTTAGAATAAAATTAGTAGAGGTACATCAGCTGATAGAAATTAAATTAAAAATTAGTATAAAGAATGATAAATAAAAGATTAGGGTAGAGTAAAAGACAAATTCTCCAATTGGAGCAGATAAAAAATCCTTCGATTTTAGTCCAATTAGTTAGAGAACATAATAAGATTAAGTTAAATAAAAAGAAATAGACCCCGCTTCACCCTAAAAGACATTTAAGAATTTCAGAAATAGAACCGTTTCGACCGCTACAGACTTCAAAGTTTTTCAGCAAAGAAATTCGAATTAAAATTAATTAATTAAGGAGCAGGCATAGATCAAAAATACCGAACCAATTAATATGAATACTTAGCGTTCTTACTTTAAACAAACAGAAACAACCTTAAAGCAGAAACCAATTTAAGTACCATCTAAGCAAAATTAAAGAACTCCAGTTTAATAATAAAAAGTTGAACAAAAATCATATCCTCTAAAAACATTGGATAAAAAAAAAGACTTATAAATTGCTGCTAATCCAACCTCTAAAAGAGAGGATGTAAAAAATTAGAAAAAATAACAAGAAAACCCTAAAATTTCATTAACACCAAGGTTAGAGATATAAAAGGTATCTAATTCTCCACCCAATAAATTAATTACAACTTTTAGAGGAAAATCACCAAATCATGATTAAAATTAGTAAACTCAAAAACTAACAGCTTTCATTGCTGTTATTAGACCCATCTTTAAAGAGGCTAAATATTATATAACTCCTGTTATGCATTTTTTAAGGGAGTAACACTTTCCTAATACTACTCCCTACAAACTTTAATTTTAAATCGAATTCTAAGAATAATAGCTTTATTTTAGATAAAAGTTTTGTGATCATTTTTTTTCTACTTTTTAATATTTGAAATTATGTTAAACTTTGTAATAGAAAACAATGGTAAAGCCAATTTAAATGGATCCGCCAAAATAGCCTAAATCAAGCAAAAACTCTCCTAAAACTATAATATTTGATCTAGACGAGACTCTGATACATTGCAATGATATTAATCTTAATCAAACCGATCATGAAGTTACTGTTTAGATTCCTAATGAGCCTGCTTAATAAGTATGAATTGAAGTTATATATAGGTTCGATTCAACATAAGGCCATATTGTATTGAAATGTTATAATCTTTATCTTAATTTTATGAGTTAATTCTATTTACTGCATCTTTTCAACAATATGCAGATAAAATCTTAGAATTTATAGATCCCAAGAAAAATATTTTTTCTTATAGACTATATAGAGATAATTGTGTTACACTAGGAGACGGCCTTCTTGTAAAGGATTTAAGAGTCTTAGCAGGCAGAAAGATGGAGGTATATTAATATACATTTATCATTAAGTCTATGGCATTAGTTGATAATTCAGCCTATTGCTATTTTTTACAGCCAGATAATGGAATTCCAATCATTCCATTTGAAGATAATAAGAAAGATAAAGAACTTATTTTTCTTACAGATTATTTGATTAAATGTGAGAAATATCCCAATTGGCTTGAACACCATAAGCATCATTTCAAAAATTTCATCCATTTTCAAACTTTAACAATTAATGAATGTTTAAGAAGAATTATTTGAGAATTTAATTATATTTAAAATCTATGAATATTTTTGGTAAATTAAGACAATAATAAACAATCTAGTATTTAAGTCATATTTCTAAAAATCAAAATGAATGCCAAAATTTTTAAGGTTAACAATGTAAAACAAAAAATTGTCTTTTTGAAGGAAATTTGTAGATTTAATTTCTTGAAATTTCATTATCCATTAAAAAGTAAATTTCATTCTTTATCTTCTCTTATAAGTAAAGTATTTTTGCTAATCTTTGGTTATTTTCAAGAATCCTTATTGTCTATAATTATTCCTATTTTCAAATCCAGAGAAATATTATTAGATTTGAAAACAAATCAAAATAATTTGGAAGTTTCATTTATTCACAAACAATAATTAACCCATATTTCTAAAATTTATAAATATCCAATTTTGTCGGCAAGCCCAAAAAGCCATACTCTAGCCAGTCAGTCATTTACTTAAAATAGATCAATTTTTTGAATTCTTCAGAATGGAATGCTTTAGCAATGTTAGAATACCTTTATTCAAATTGATCATATTAATATTATGTTTAATTAATGTTCATTTTCCATATTACATTGCTAAATTTTGTTGTCCAGGGGGAAAGTATTTAATTAAATCCTCCTTGTTTAAGTCATCAAAGAATGGATGTTTCATAGCTTCCTTAACATAGATTCTCTTAGCAGGATCAAGAGCAATCATTTTTGTAACTAGATCTAATCCATTCTAATATTAGAATAAATAGTGTACTTTTTCAAAATTTTTGAAAAATTGCTCTGGAGGTGTAGCTCTAAATCTGGGGAATGTTGGTTTGAAATCTGGAAGATCTGCAATATTTGGCCAATCTTATACAGTAGGAGTTCCATGATATTGAAAGATCTTAAAGATTTAATCAATTTCACTATCCCCACAAAATAACCCATGTTTTTCAACCATTTCTGTGAGAATGCATCCAACAGACCAGATATCGACTCCCAAAGAATATTGTTTTTAAGATAACAGTATTTCTGGTGCTCGATACCAAAGGGTTTCGACTTCATGTGTTAGTGTTTTGATTGGCACTCCAAAAGCTCTGGCCAATCCAAAGTCAGCCAATTTGATGATTCCAGTTGATTTATCAATTAGGATATTTTATGGCTTGAGATCTCTGTGGATAATACGTCTGGAGTGACAATAATTGAGACCATTTAAGATTTGGAATGTGAAATGCTATAATTGATTTGATTAATACTTTGATTTGGCTTAATGTTAGATTGTGTTTGTTCTAATCAAGGAATTTCTTGAAATCCATCTCAACATACTCAAACACTAAATAGAGTTTCTTCTCATTAGGCTGATAGATGACTTCTTTAAGGCCCACAATGTTTGGATGCGGCTAGAGTTCTTTCAAAATTGAAATCTCTCTCATTGCTGTTGAAGGGACTCCTTCATCTTCGTTTTCTAATTTGATTTTCTTCAATGCTACCAATTCCTTGGTCACTGAATCACGTGCTTTGTAAACTACCCCATAGGTTCCTAAACACAATATAATTAATAAGTACCTTCTCCAATCTTCTCTAATTTCTCATATCTCTCTAACTATCGATTGTTACTGCCCATCTTGTCTCCTCCTCTTAAATCATAATAGTTTTAGGCTTAAATAGAGATGCATTCATACTTAACATAGCGTAAAATAAATTCAAAAATTAAAATATTAACTGTTATTTAAATCAATCCTAATAGAATGTAGGTCTCTAATCGTTTAAAAATAATTTTGCATAAAAATCATTTTCTGTTTGGCTTGCCTCATTCCTGAGTATTTTTAATTTCCCTTAAACAATCTTTACTAATCCTTTATCATGAACCTAAGGATAAACAAAGAACTCATTTTTAGCTTATTCCTTCAATGGTCCTATATCATCCAACAAACTCTCTAGGAGTCCTTCATTATTCAATTTATCTGAAAATTTATTGAAAATAGGCAACAATATTTTCTTGTCTTAAACAACATCAAACAATGCATTAAGTGCTGGAACAAAGGCAAAAGTATCACATTAAACGAATTTTAAAATTAGCGTTGCAAACATTTATCTATCCTTATCCAAATATCTATAAGCAGGAATTTTCTATTACTCTCTAAATTGTTGTAGGTCTGGATTTAAGTTTAGAATTTAATTGGGATCAACCCATAATAAACTCCAAAAAAGAAAGGAATATTTTCTGATGATGCTTACTATTCTTAATTAACGCTATTCATCTTCTGTCAGTTCATTAATTTCTAATTGTTTGTTTCTGTCACTTGACCAAAAGTACCACTCAAAATAATCTTTGAATTCTGGTATAGGTGGACCCTCGTTTTTAAAAACACAAGCTAATTTTTGATATAATTGAGCCACCATGCATTCATAAATTAGTTGTCCTGTAGTGCTTTTCACTAATATAACTAGCAAACATACTTCTCATAATTTTAATAATAATGGCTAAAATCAATATCTTATAATCATGCCAAACTTATTGAGGAGGTATCAGTGACCCTGTAATGAAGGCATCAATATTGTCTTCAATAAATAGTTTAATAATTCCAATATTGTCGATTTATTTATTCATAAATTCTGTATAAGAAGTCTTGAATAAATTGATTAATAATTCAGTTGTTGAGCATTGTTTCCTTTGTATGCTGTCTTTTTCAAATATGTCCAAATAGCTATTACGTAGATGATTATTTTTCATGAGCTCTTTATTCAATTTGACATTGATTTTTTGAAAATATTAATCCAAATCAACTTAAATTGCCACATTAATAATTGATGGTTAAGATGCTATTAGTTCTTGGATGGTCCTTTCTTCTTCTTCAATTTCCATAGGATCAAATACTACTTAAAATAATGGTTTTAGAATTTTGCATGAATTGGCTCTTTTTAGAGTATTCTAAAAACAAGGTTATGTAATTTCATTCTCTTCTGCTGTGTCTTTTTGCTATCTGTATTTATTTTGTGATTCTAAGTAGGGTCTAAAATAAACAGAAGCCTCTCTGAAATCATCATGACAATATTGAACTGATTAAAAAGATAGGTTTTAAATCATTTTTTTAAATAAATCACACATTTATAGTCAACACTTTATTCTAAACTCTCAATTCTCCCAATTCTATAACCCCCTTGTCCATGAAATAGCCACAAAGAGAATCTCAAATCTCCCTCCTCATTATCCACATCCGGATACTTAAGATCAATTTTACTCATAGGACTAAATCCAATGCATCTATTTCTGACATAATACCAATACACTTCTCCGTTCCTGCTCTTTCTAGCTAGATTCAAATTTTGAGTCTCCGTGTAGAATTCAGAAGCATAGTCAGTAGCACACAATATAAATTGATCAGGTTCTTTTATATTTACTCCACCTATACAAATTTGAGATTGAGAATTGCACTTCAGTTTTATTAATTCTATGTGAGTTTGAGTGAAGGGCTTATTAAAGAATTCATCGTAAATTTTAACGAATCCCTTCATTTCTAAACTCCTTAATTTCACTTATTTTTAAATACAGAACTGAGTCTAACCAAAAGTTCCTAATTAACTTTATTAATCAAAATCTAATCTCTGATTTGACTGAGTGTCACTTCTATCATTTCCAAAGATTCTCTTACTCTACACTATCTAACTAAGTGGACGTTCAATCAAGGTTGTGAGATTTTAAATTTAATACAAAATCTCTTAGACTTATTCCGTAAAACTCGAATGAATTATGTTGGCCTTGGTTACCAGAGCAATATCTCTACAAAACAAGGCTGCATCAAATACTAATCTACTGGCTAGGCTTTGGAATTTATCAGAGGGCTCATAATCGATTTGTTTATATTCAGGAATTCCTTCTTTGTAGAAGATTGACTCACTTATATCCTTTGCCAATTATTCAAAATCTTTTTCACTCAAATTTTATTCATCTAAATACTTACGCTTTAGAATACAAACTTTGCTCTCTTGCATTTACTGATTAACAAAGTTTTGAATCTATTATTACAGAAGAGTGATCTTATTGAGAATAGCCGCAATGCTCATTTGAATGCAATCAGTCAAATCTTTGGTTTTTTAATTGTATTATTGTAGTTCTCTACTCCATTCGTTTTTAATGAGAGTGTCCAAATTAGATAGATTGATCGATTTATGACCAAAATGTTAATCTCCCAAACATAAACCGCACAAGGTCTTTTTTGAAATTTGACACTTTTGATCAAGACACAAATGGATAATCTTTTGATCTACATCTTTATGTTCTGGAATTGAGCAAAATACATTCCTTGCTTTTTTCAGCAGATTCATGATTAAATTTAATTTTAAAGTTTATTATCAAAGAAATTTTATTTAAATGAAATGTATTCCTTATTACTGTAGGAATCAATTTAAGGGATTGTTACGCATCAAAGTAGGATTGTACCATGTTGATATAAACCATCAGAATATGATGTCTAAATCATTAGATATTATAAAATATTAAATATAAAAAATAATAAAATGAATTACAAACCGAACCTGAAGATGGATAGTACTTCTGGCTCGTTTAAGAAATAGGAGTAGACCCTGTCTCTCGAAAGCACGTAGAAATTAGAATATAATGCAATCAATTTAAAACCTAATTTTGCTTGTAAACCTGCTTTTAACATTCGCAACAGTTCTCCTCAACTTTAAGAATAAGAACCATTGTTAATAAATACAAAGGATGATTTCTCTAAAACAGGATCATTTTAAGAGAAAATCCCATTGAAGGATAGAATCTAACGATCAGACGAAAAGAAAAACACTGCTCCAATTTCCAAAGGACTATATCTTCCTGGCTAAGAGGAGCTCTTTAAGAAATAAATCTAGGTTGAGAAGAAGGAGATACAATCACATCAAGAAAAAAAAGAAGTCCCATCTGGAAAGCCTGTTTAAGCAGAATAATACATGCCATCCATTGGGTAGTAATCGAACAAAAGAGAGGCAGCCTTATTAGGTTCTAAAAATCCAATAGAAAATAAATTAGCAGTCGCAAACCAAGATAGAGTGCTCTAATAACTTGGTATTTTATGTGATAATACATATAGAGGAAGCAGAACCTATTGAAGATCTAGAATTAATCCCTTGTCCTGAAGGATGTGGAAGATAATTTAAATAGGATGCTTTGGAGAAACATGTAAAGGTCTGTAAACAAGTTTTCCAATAGAAAAGACAAGAATTCAATTCAAAATAAGCTAGAGTTGTTACAAACGATTAGCAAAAATTATAGCGTTAAGGATAAATTAAAGAAAAATAATTATAAAAGAAATAAGGAAAAGCTCCTTTAGATCCTAATTGGAAAAAACAATCAGAAGAATTACGTAATCTAATAAAAGAATCCAAGCAATAACAATGATTATTTTATCATTAATATTACAATCAAGTCCCTTCATTATTTATCATAGATAATAACTTCATCTAAATAATGCTATAAAAGTTGTGTTTATAAGTTATGAACATAATAGATAAATGTTAAAGTATAATATTGGTTTCCGTTTTCGCTTTCAAGTTCTGAAGAAATAATGAAAAAACAAGTAAAAATAGGCTGAGATTCTGCTTAAGTAGGAATATTATAAAGAAAATTATAAAATTTGTCCTTTACTTATTTTACTGAAAATGACTTTTAATATATAATGGAAGTAAATAGCATTGGAGATAGCATTTATTTTGATGTAATAAACATTAGCTATAATAGATTATTCAATGTTGTTATTCATAATATACTTAAGTAATAAATTTCATGAATAAAATTTATAATATAATATAATATAATTAGTGTAAAATCTTATGATATCATTTCTTCTTTGTGGCCATACTCATTAATTTCTCTTCCATATCCTTTTATCTTGATACTAGTTTCTCTTCTAACTCTTATTTTGCTAAATCTAGCTTCTTTTGTATTGCATCCATTATTATTGGGTCTAACAATTCCTCATCAGTTGGTTCTGGCGGAGCTTATTGATCTTCCTAATCAACTGTTTCAATTAATCCATCATCTTCGTCCTTTTATTCAAATGGTCGATAAATCAAAGCCTCATCTAATGGTAATGGTTACAAGGGCAAGTCCATCTACAAATCCATATGAAGTTCCAAAGTTCTTTAATCTGATATAAAAGCCTGGTTAATCAAATCAAAATGATTTAGATAGATTTAGAAATGTTCTTTGATTGGCAATATATGCATAGATCGAAAATATCCTGCCTCTGCATGCACTTTCAATAAATGATTAAATAATTCTGCATCTGAAATTTTAGTCTTTTATTGAAGAGTATTATTAAACCTCATCTCCTGACTGAACTTACTGTTATTATTGGTGAATGATAAAAATAATATGTTGATCAAAACTTATACACTTTCATCATTTAAGTTGTTTAAAGACTTGGCAAATATTAGATCATTTATTAGCACATCTGCTGATATCTAAAAATCAATATCTCGTAGTTGATCTTTGCAGTTATAAATTTCAGCGAGCTTGTTATTTAGAATCACTTTATACTTTATGCAAATATTCCATCATAGCCTTATGAGATTCTGAGTGTGGAAATACATACTCAATGCAATATTTGGTGATCGGCAAAGGCATGCTGACATTAAAGATATTGAATTACTTTGTATTGTTGAGTGTACTAATTTTGTATTTCTCTAATTCCTTTCTCTATCTTTCCTCTTCTTCTTCTCTCATCCTTTGCTCTTCTGCTAATCGAGCTGCCTCTTCTTCTTTCTATTTCTGAGTTTTAGGGGGCATTTTCAATAATTTATTAATATACAGAAATCTTTCAATAAGAATTTCATATTTTTAATGAATAGGGGTCTGATGATATTTGTGTTTATTTAGGATTTAGTTTTCAGATTCGGAAAACTGAATTTTATATATTTGTTGCCTTTATCTTAAGGCTCATGAGAGTTAAGCAAAAGTGTTAATAATTGTTAATTAAAAATGAAATTAATAACCTTCATGTTTGATCCAATATTTTCAAAGACTAATGGGTTTTCTGATTCTTCTCAAGAATGGGTTTTTTGAGAATTAGGTCTTATAATCTGTTTCTGTTTCCTTCAAAAAATTACCACAAGAAGACAGGGCTTTTGAAGTTAGAACATCAATGATTTAATTGTTCGACCTTTCATATTGTATTTATTTTATCATGGGATTAGTATTCATCTTAAGGCCCAAGTTTTTCAAGTATCTGATAACGCCCTTTTCCACCTTATGTGATTCTTTCCCTTGACACTCATTTATTGTAATTTCAATAGAGTTATCAGAAAAGTCATCATAATCATCCATTGAAATTATTAATGAATTATTTGATTGGAATCATAATCATATATGAATTAATTTTTTCTTTGAAAATTCTTGATTAAATTCATCTTTAATTTAATATATATTACTTATATCACTTTATCTCAATTATTTCGGATTTCTGTAATGAATAAAACCAATTTATGACTAAATTTACATTTGAGAATTTTTAGATATAAGAATTAACGAAATAAAATAATAACCAGAATATTAATTAGATCTTACCAAAATGAAAAATATTATACTGATTATATCATAATTTTAATTATATTAAAATTCAAATTAGTAAAATATGTATATATTTAAAGTACTGATTTTGACCTATTATTAGATGAAAAATTCATCCAATTTGTATGTGGTTCATCTCATTTTACTTTAATATAGAAGGAAATTTTAAGTGCAACAAAAGAATAATTATCAAATGTAATTACATTTCTTATATTTAATTTTCAAATTGAGTATTATAATTATTTTTTTTTTATATATATAAAGTTGATTATTAATCATCACTATTAGCTTTTGAAATAATAGAAAATTATAAAATTAAATAAACTATATGGTTTAGTAATTTTCATTTTCTTCATTCATAGTCATTATCAAAAACTGTGTGGAAGAGTGATTGATCTGATTTCATATTTCAGCCACTATACAACATAATCAATATATTCATTATCAACTTTTGCCTCTCTTTTTTATTTACTTAATTTTGCTAATCATGATTCATTCTCTCTATTTAAAAAGTTAGTAATCAATTGATCTATTGTACTTTTCTTCTTAAATTCTTTTTCTATTTTTAGAGCTTACTTGAGCTCAACTATTACTTTTCTTAATTAGTATTCATTTCAAAAGATTAAGTTTTCTAAAATTGCTTTTTATTTTTTATAGATCTTTATAAGGTTTGATAAAGATATATTGAAAATTAATATTTTTCCTAATTTGTAATACTACAGACTATCTATGGATCATTAGTCTTATATAAAAGAATCTTCAACTTGGACTTAATAATTATAATTTTCCCATTAAAGCTTGTTTAATGAAACAACTTTTAATGAAGGTTTATAATTCTATATAGGCATTAAACAGATTCCAATATGAAAGCTATTTTATTTAAAACAAATAACCTTAGAATAGTAATATAAATATACACAAAAATAACAATTAATATTAAAAATTTTTTATGATTAATTATTCTAACATTAGTAGTTAAATTGATAAGTTGCTTTTTTTGACAAAGAAATTAAAAACTAATCCAATTTTATGAACACTTAGACTGTAATTCAATTTCATTATTTTTTAATTATAATTATAAATTATAAAATAAAATGTAATTAAGTAATTTTTTATTCTATGGATTTTTAGTGATTATATAATCATTATCTTTTTTTAATCCATCTTACTATTTAAGGGATAATTTCATGTATTTCTTATTCAGCTATACAATCGTGCCACATATTTTCAAAGTAGATATGCTCTTTGTCAAGGGATGTACTCTACTTCATAAGTTCATGTCCAACATCGGGATCAATAATTTGATCCATTCCCCCTGAAATGATCAGGAATGGCTTTTTGTAGTTTTTAAAAGTGCTAGGAGTTTCTCTTAACATTTTTAACAATACTCTGCCTGTTCCAGGTAAAGTTGAATTCCAATTGATATATGGATCCTTCAAATTATCATCTAAGATCTGTGGGTTCTTAGAACCATTTGGATATGAAGGTGGAAAGGGAGACCATGTTGGCGATAATATGCCTAGCACTAAAGCAATTTTCTTGAGATAAGGCCTATTGTAATAGTTGTCCATCAAAGCAGGGGTAATCAAAATAGTCCCTTGGACGAGATCATTCCTTCCCAAAAGGTAGGATGTTAATCCACCTAAGGATTATCCCAAAGCAAACAATTGTACTCCAGGATACAATTGTTTAATTTATTAAATAAATCTCGTACAATCTTCTATATGCTGTTCTTTTGATTCTAGCCAACCTCTAAGACCTTCACTCTTGCCGAATCCTCTAAAATCAAAGCCCACACACACACTGTTGGCTTCTTTACTCAGTGCTTATGCTATATGAGCATACAATCCGAGATGCTCATTTAATCCATGGAAAAAAAAAGTTACGGATTATGGAGCTTAGTTTGATTTAGGGAAGCATCTGTAAGTGTGGAGCTTAATTGTTGTGTTTCGTTGAAGACCTGTAAAAGTTATTCCCCCTTCCTCATCCCACTTGCTATTTCCCAAAGGAGAAGGCATTCTGTATTTCTCTTCTGGAACAGCCTTTTATATACATTCGTTCCTTATATCGTTTTCCGATTTCTTAAACCAATACATGTATATTTTAATAATATAAATGTTGTTTCAATATATAGGTATTTAGATTTAAATTAAATAAATATGATATTTAGAATTCAAGGCTATCGTAAATTCTTTGTGATGAGATCGATTTAAAGAGGATCGATCATCAGACTGTTGGGAAGTAAAAATGGGTTATTCATGAGTTCAAAGGGATATTTAGGTACCATCTTCAATATCATTTGCTTTTATGGAGGGATTTCAAGGGGTTGAGTGAGTTGGGGTTAATTCAGTTGGTCTTTATTTACTTAATGAATAAGATTAGCAAATTGAATCCCATTCAACTAGATATCGTCAATTTAATCATCAATTTATTATTGACAGATTCTCAACTCTTTTTGTTTTAGTTTAATTTATTTAATGAGACTAAGTTAATATATATTGAATACAAAGAGAAATTCTTCTTATGATCAATCACTCTCCTAACAATAGTGTATAAATTTAAAAACACTCCATTATCGCAGATCCCAGTGGCATCTCTGAGATTTTTGATGTAATCGGCCAATTCTTCTTCGTCATGCATAGTATCTACAATTTGTTAGACTATAAAAGATTACAGTTTTTTGAGAAGTAGCTTTGTCCAAATAACAGCGTGCCATAGTTTCCATCTAAGAGGAGTCTGGCAATATTTTGAAAGCAATATCGAATGTATTACTTGCGCTTGGTTCCTGTAGCTTTGAACTTGAGCTTATATGATTCTGTAAGCAACTATTGCAATTCATTAAATTCCTGCTCCTTTACCTTGAGTTACTCAAACAACTAAGTCTATTCGACAATCATATCCTGGATGCTTGAATTCTATTCCAAAACTGAATGCATAGTCTAAAATGTTGATTCTGTTGATTTTCTTAATTGTCCGATTGCCTAATTTAAGTCTTCAACCTTCTTTTCTAACAGATTGATGTATAGCTTCTTTCGTTATCTGGAATTTCTTGCACTTTCTCTGTTCCTTATCATCTTTTGATCCTCATTCTCCAACTGCTTACTGGATGAACTCGGCTCCTTTTATACTTTTTTGATAATCTTTTCGTTCTCCCCCTCTACACTAAGCAGAGAATGTATCTTTTTGATGTAGGTATTTTTCACATGTCCCTTGATATTCTGCAATCCGAAAGCATCATCCTTTATTGATGCCTGGGAATCAATCTAAACCATGGATCTCTCCTCCTGTTTAACATCATGTTTTGATAAACTGTAAGGCAGAAATGATGGCGTTAGAAATCTCCCCCTCCCTTAATCTTCGTCGAATTGTTCATGTAAATGGTATTCTTGAAATTCATTTAACTTTTGCATCACTATTTATGATAATAATAATTGATTAATGACGTCTGAAAAGACATATATAGCATAATTGTATTAAAAAATAAATTCATTTGACATAGTAACATTTAATATTATTTTCTATGCCGATATTATCATACTCTTTATATGTATTCCTTATATTAAATTGGAGTTAAATAAATTAATTATTAAAATTTAAGAACAAAAAGCACATCTAATATTTTGATCAAGGCGGAGACATGTTATATATTCAAAAATTCAAATTGTTGGAATAACTTGTCATCTAATTCCAATTGTATTTCCAAGACTTTTTAAACAAACCTTAATTTATCAGTTTGAATACATTCTTTCTATAGAACTTATACTTCTTTATTAAAGGCAACAGATATAATATTATTTGGGGGGTTGTCTACATTTTCATGTACTTTACACGATTAAATTATATTATTAGACTTTAATATAAACTTTATTGCTTAAAATCCTTAATATTATAGTTTGAACTATATATCAATTATTTTATTTTTTCATCATAATAGATGTGGATATTAATTTAGGGAATAATAGATTTTAATATCTTTGTTATTAATACATAGACTCTGTATATTAACAGAATTAATTTGATTTCATTCTATTTCTAATATATTTATTTTAGATGGCTTACTATCACTTCTATTCTTGGTAATTATATCTTAAATATAAATTTAACTATTATGCTGATATTTTAGTGTCAATATTTAGACTAATTCAATTTCCTTTTATTCAAATTATCTAACTCTTCATGTATTATTATATATATTAATTGAAAGAAAAATAATTAATAAAATTATAAATTGTTTTTCAAATTTGAACCTTACTGTGAAGGTCAGTTGACTGAGGAAACAAAAATCAAAATATCAAACATGCACAACTTTCTTAAGTTCTTTCAACTTCCTTGCTTTTATTTGAAGATGAGATCTTTGGTTTTGCTGCATAGTTCTAACTTGCAACAATTTAGAAATGTAATTGAGATGATTGGGGATCAATTAGTGCTTTATATTATTCTTGAAAGTATTTCAATACTTAAATGGTATCATCTATTCCTATCATCCATTTTTAGCCAGATATATAGGATAAATTAGGATTGCTCATTTATTCGAATTTGAGAATATTTTCAACATTGTCATTTAAAGATCTAATCTCTGAAACAGATTTAGTCATTTAAAATACAGCCATCTAGATTTCTACTTCCAATTATTATTCATTCTTTGTTTTATTAGCAAACACCTTTAATATCTATCCAATTTTTTAATCAGATAAAGAAGTTACCCCTAAACTTAAATTTATCTCATTTATGACATTTTCTGATATCTTAATAGGTAGATACTCGATAAAGGTTTATGCAGTGTTATTAATTTGACTATTAAATTCAGATATGCTCTTATTCTTAGAGAAGTAAGTAGACTTTTAAATATCCGATGATTTTGAAGTTGTGAAAGGTTTTGTAGCTGATACCTTTTTACTTGCTTTTCTTAATTTATCCCTTATTATTTTAAGATGTGTATCTTAACCCTTACTTTGGACAATAAACGATGAAATTGTGCTCTATGTCTTCTAATGTTTTAGTTTTTTGTTTTCAAATAACATCCTGTCTAGTTCTACTGGAAGCAAAGATTTGAGAGATTGATTCACATCCTTTATACACTCTTATACTCTCTTGCTTCCACTAAATGAGTACATTCTTTGAGCAACCTTAATGTAATTACTTAATCTCCAATATAATGATTAGAAGTAAACTCTGTTTTCAAGCGAAAGAAGCTAATGTTTAATTATGGACTCCTCAGTATTTAATGATTCCTAAACTATTTATTCAATTTTCTCTTTATCTTTATAAGAGAATAAGGAACTCGCCTTCTCAAATTCTAAGTCGTAGTTCCAAAGATTTCGATATTCCATATCTAATCGAGCTTTGAAATCAGAAAATTTTTAATCAAACAAGTTTTCATTTGAGGCTAGTATAAATTGAAGTTCAGTTTTTGCTTCTTGTAGTGATTTCTCTATTTCCTCCATAATTTACAATTCTTGCCATTAAGGCTAGACATGTTTAATGATCTCTCTCAATTCATTGTATTTTTCAGGTTTGTTGGTTAATCTATATAATTTTGTTAAATTAAAGATAATCACTGGGTCATTTTTAGATATTTTTAATCCTTAATTTAAATTGTCTATAGCCTCATTTATCTTATTGATTTTGCACAATGATACAGCTAAACCTACTATAATACAAATACCTCTATTGTTAAACCCATTAGTCAAAAGTGGATTGAGTCTAAGAGCTTTATTGTAATTGTCTATTGACTCTTCATATTTGGATAATTTAAATAAGGTGAATCCTAATTTATTATCTGGAAATTACCTTTACTGTAATAAGCTATATGGCAATCTGGTTGCAATGATATTGCCAAATCATATAATTTAATACACTCTTCGTATCTAGATAATTCTAAACATAAAATTCCTTTATTAATTAAAGTTTCGTATTTAATTTTGAATTGTAATGACTTGTCAAAGTTGTTGACTGCATCTTCTTTTCTATTCATCTCGTTTAATATTAAGCCTTAAATCTACTACATTATGATACCTATATTGTAGTAAACAAAATATTACTAGGTGTTTAGTTTGACACATTCCTCATAATTTTTCAAAGCCTCATCCAGATTCTTCTCTAATCGATATATATTTCCTATATGATAATTTAGAACAAAATACCTCTTAAATAGTATGCATCCTCAAATTATGGATCAAGATGGATTGCCTAATTTATGTATTGCATAGCTTCTTCCAATCTGGATAACTGTATTAGTATTTAACCTTATAGAATATTTAAAAATGCATTACTTTGTTTGTAAAATTGTTTAGCACATTCTTTATCTGAGATGTATTCTTTGGGACTTATCAAACCTAATAAATCCTATAATCAAGGTACCATCAACAAAAAGGTGCATAGAGGAATTGCTTTTTGACGTCAACATTGTAAATTAAAATAAATACAATATATTGATCATATTCCAATGAAATAATCATCGTTTTGTAACTGCAGATCAAATAATTAAATATTTATAATCAGAAATAATGTATATAAATTAATTATAAAAATCAACTAGCACTTTAAACAAACTAAAATATGAATATCAGTAACTAAAAAGTCATTCTTATTTCCATTTCATAATATAGAAATTATACATAACCAACTAAATTTCCCTGATAATCCCTTGGATTAAATTAGGGACGTATCAAAATTTACATCGAACTTTCAAATGCTATTTATCATTCCCTTAGAATTAGAATCAGCTAAATAATATTTTATCAATATTCTTAAGATTGAAATTGAGTGGATGATTATTAATTGTCCAATTTATTAGTATTTTTGATAATTTTTAAGTTGAATAAAATTTTGCTTAAATATTAATAAATTAGAATTAATTTCTTAGTAAATATGAATTGAATAAATACAAAATAAAATGTTATAGTATAATCTGAAAAGGCGATAAATCAAAAAAATACTTTCGATTAATACATGTTTTTGAATAGAGTTAATAAAGGTAATATAAATTATTATTAAAACTTATGATTGCTTTTGTGATGAAAGAATGTCTATAAATTTTATTCTCAACTTAAAGTGATTAAAGTAATATGTATGTATGTAACTATTGTAATTGAAACATTTTTAAATCAAAATCTTTATTGACCTGAATAATTGATTTAATATTATTTTTTGCTCAGATACTTCTTAGATGCACATTTTTAATATGTGCATATAAGTACAAGGAATATAAACTATTAATAAGAATTATTTTCTTTATTATTCTGCTTAAAAGGCTAGGATCAGTTAATAAATTTCATAACAATATCGCCTGTATGAACTGAGGATTTAGTCTTCATTCATAACTTGGATTATTTTTAGCTTAGATTGTAAAAACTGAGAATTTGAAAATTCATTATTTATATATTAAATTTGAAATTAACAGTCAATTATGTCTAAAAAGGTCAAATAATTGACAGAAGTCATAGCATTACAAGAAAAAACAATTGGAAAGCTTTAGAAAATAATAGAAACAAAGAAATCTAAATAAATTGGAAGTAGAAAGAATCAAAGCATTAATTTAGATTAAAAATATTTAGTTGGGTATTTCACCTGAATTTATTGTCAGTGCAAATGCAAAACCTCCACGACTTGATTTTAATGAAACGAATAAATCATATAGATGCCGCCCTTCAATTTCTCAGACCCATAATTAGTTGAGCTATATTTCAACAGATTACCTTCAAGATATTTAATCTCTTCGTAATAAAGTTGAGGGACTTCAAAAGGAAAAATAAGATAGATCTCTATTCTTTCATGATAAAGAAAATCAAGACTACAATAATAATTCATCAAAAATAGAGATTTTATAAAATTAGATTAAGGATAGAGAATCTACTATAAATGCATTATAAGAGGAGCTCGATTAGGAAAAGTAAATAAGAGTATAAGTAAAAATTTGATTAAACAACCTTTATAGACTCAATAGGATTTATAATAGTAAAGAACAATTTGGAATAAAATGTATTCAGAATTATAAAATGAAATAAAAACTTTAAAAACAGAACTTAGAGCATTCTCTTCTTAACCTAAAAAAAGATCAAATTAATTATTTTTTTCATGATATATTTAAATTAATGAATCAAAAGTATAAAGATAGTCCTCAATAATTGCTAAGACAGTTTATTAATACTCAATAGAACTGCCAAAAATCAAAAGATCAATTTCTATCCTCTTTTTGAAAGTCTCAGGCGTTCACTTTTTATTTTTAAACAATAAGTATTAAATTTTACTTAATTTATTTTATCGAAAACTTCAAAATTATTAATAACTAAGTAAAATTTATGACAATGTTTAAACTAAGTTGATGTTCATTTGCTATTCATTATATTCATAATAAAATTTATTTTTATTTAAGGAGCAAAACAACAATTCAAGAATTCAAGATATTATTGATGTTTAAAATTCAATAAAATCAATTGAATCTATATTGATAAATTCAAGTGTCAATTAACTTAATAGCAAGAAAAAAGAAAGTAAATATTTAAATATGACAATTATAATGAGAATTTCTAATTGATTTTCATAATTTTTGTTTATATCTTTATTGGAAATAAATATTAGATAAATTATTAATAAACTTAAATATGGACGCCACAGGTGATATCCCTCCATGGAAATTTATATATTTAGAGGTTTCAATGCTCCTCCCCTCAGTAGTAACAGGTGTACTTTTTTGGAAATATGGATATCCTATGATAGCATTATTAACGATTTTACTATTCTGCTATCTTATTGTGCCAGGATTGTTATTATAGTAATTCTTTATAATTACAAATTAGTCTTGACAAAGTTTCTACTCATGTTACAAGATTATCATCAAGCTTTGCCAACATTGCCTTGGAAAAAAGTGAATAAATAAAAAAGGGATTGATTTGGTTTGTTGCTTGTTTAGCAATTTCCTTTTTAGCATTCTTCATTTCCCTCAGCTATGTTCCCTTTTGGTCTTTTCATACCATCAACTTCTTCTACATGGCCAATACAGAAATTATAGTGGTAGTCAATACAAATATAATTAGATCTCCGTGTTAATGTTGTTGTTGGATCCATTTTTAGAGGAATTCTTTTGGAGAGTCTTCTTACAGAGTGGTTTTGCAGGCGGGTTAACATACTCAAACCCTAAAGAATGGATCATCTGGATAGTTGCCATCCATTATGGATTACTTTACGTCTTTATTTTTGCAGTTGTCACAAGGTACTATTAATTTATATTTACTTAGTAAATTCTTGTATGCATTATTCTGTGCTATACCATTCGTAATTTTCAGTAGGAAATTTGCATTTATTCGTGATTAGGGTGTTTTAACAGCCATTTTAGCACATACTGGATTTAACCTTGGATTTGTAATTGTTTTAAATTTATGGTATTGGAATAATTGGGAAGTTCATGGATGGAAGCCATATGAATTTTGAAATATAATAAAAAAGTTCATATAATAGATAATCAGTCTTTGATATTAGATAATTCTGCTCATTCTCTATCTGCATTCATTGATTCCTACTCCATAAGACTATTATGTATGCCTAAGGCAGTAGAGTTAGCCGATGATTTAAGAATGTTGATAATCTCCAATAATTATGAATCAAATTCTTTCATTTCAAAATTTTATTTATTTCATATAAAGATCACAAACGATGTTGCCAACAACTTGGGTAGTAAGAATGTAATTTTAATAATAAAGGTCACATAGTCATATGTAAAGAAATAATAATAATATTATGGTATTAAGTTTAATTAACTTGCTATATCATTTAACAAGCTATACTCATAAAGTTCCTTATATTTTTAAAAGTATTTTCTCTTAGAGTTTGATTGTTTGAGATTCAACTTTTCATCACAAAATATTTTTAATTAAAAATTGAATCACTTAAAATTCACTTAAACAGAGGATAAGAAATCAATTTTCAATTAAGTAATCTGAGATCATGTTCATAATGATTAAATTATTTTACTAATTGCAGTTCTATTTTTGTTTTGTTACTTACATTAATTAACTAAATATAGTTATAAGATATTTGAATTATTAAGAGTTATTTTAAGGAATAATAACTACTATGAATGAATGAAGAAATATATTTATATCAGATTTTCAGGATATGATAATGATGAAACTACTACATATGTAAATAATTAATGAATATAACTAAATACTATTATCAGTCATTTAATTGATCTTTCTGATATCCAATCTACAATTTTAGGTATGATTTCAAGTATTTCCTACTCCTAAACACAATCATGCCACATGTTCTCATAATGGATCAATTATTTATCTTGAGAAGGACTTTATTTCATAAGTTCATGTCCCACATCAGGATCTACAATTTAATCCATTCCTCCTGAGATCACTAAAAATGGTTTTTTATATTAAGTAAAAGTTCTTGGAAGTGATCTCATTGTTGATACAAGTACTCTACCTGTTCCTGGTAACACTGCTACCTAAGTACAATATGGATCCTTTAAGTTCTCTTCTAAGATTTATGGATTTCTTGATCCTGTCACTACAACAGGTGGAAATGGATTCCAGGTTGGAAAGCAAGCACCAAAACACAATCCTAATTTCTTCATAAATGGTTAATTATAATAATTATCCAATATTGCAGGTGAAATCAACACAGTTCCTTCACAAATATCATTTAATCCCATCAAATACGATGCCATTCCACCCATAGACTAACCAAGAGTAAATAAAGGTAGTCTTGGATACATAGTTCTAATTTGTATTATGAATCTTGAACAATCACTTTCTAATTATTCTCTAGATTCCAACCATCCTCTCAGACCTTAACTTTTGCCAAATCCTCTGAAATCAAATCCAACAACAATGCTATTTGCCTCTTTACTGATAGCCTAAGCAATATGAGCATATAATCCAAGATGTTCATTAAGACCATGAAAAAAAACAGTTACAGATTTTGGGTCAGATAAAGTTGTTTTACATCTGTAAGTGTGAAGTTTAATTTGTTGACCTTTTTGAACTCCGTTAAATTCTAAGAAACCCTCTTCATCCCACTTGTTCCCTCCTAATGGACTTGGTTTTCTGTATTTTTCTTCTGGAACTGCTTGTTAAATGGCTTCATTTTTTCTATCCTTATCAGATTTTCTAAACATTTTTTGTTTAATTAAATATTTTGATAAATTTTTAGTAATCAATTCAATACAAGATAACATTTGTGTCAGATATGACCAGAATGATTTATACTATAGAGTTTTAAGCATATCTTAAATTACTTAATATAAATATTCATCAAATATAACAATTAATCACAATTACTCTGATTACTTGATAAGATCTATAATTAATTTAAATTCACTATTGGGGTCAGCCAATAATTTTTGAGGATGATCAAATTCAGAAATCTTGCCATCATTTAACACCATTATTCTATCTGAATTCATAATAGTAGTGACTTTATGGGCGATCGTCAACATAGCAGCATTCTAAAAGTAATTTTCAAAAATCTAAGGTTTTATTTATTAACAATATTACCTCCTTAACATGCTCTTCGGTATTTTAATCAATATTAGCAGTAGCTTCATCAACTAATATAATTTGCTTATCTTCAAGAATGCACCTTGTGATATTCAGCAATTGTTTCTCTCCCTAAGACAAATTACTTCCTGATAGAGCAATTTCACTTTATAATCCATATTTTTTAAAGCTTTGCATTTCGAACAATCTACACTTTTATGCTACTTCTAGTATTCTAGCTTCACTAAATTAGTTTAAGGGGTCTAAGTTTTCTCTTAATGTCCCCATGAATATCAAGGGATCTTAGGGAATAATGGAAAACTTCTATCTCAATTCAGTAAGTGAGTATGAATTAATATTCTGATCCTCAATTTCAATTTATCCTTCAATTTGTTCTAATATTGCAGTCAAGGCTAAAATGATGGAACTCTTCCCTGCTCCAGTTCTTCCAACTACACCAATCTTGTCATTAATATTAATTGATTACCTTTTCTCCTTTATGTAACTCCAAAGACATTTATTATAAGACACTTTTTGAATTAGATCGATATTAGAAGGTACAATTCTCAAGTTTCAAAACTATGTCTGATTTTGGTTTGCTGGCTTAATTAATTTGTCCAGATGGAGTAATCAATGGATGATTCCTTTCCTCTAATTCAATTTTACTAAACGGTATTCATAATACAATTTACTTTGCTAAATGCAAGCATCTTTCGAAACTGATGAAATACATCTATATGTTTCCATAAGAAATTGCAGAGTTTAACAATAAAGTTGAAACTGTTTACATCTATTGCAACACAAGGTTTGTCATCTTTTGAGTCTTTCCTGGAAATAGAAACTACATTATAATCCAATAGATTTACACATATGATGAATAAGAATGCTTAGAAGCAATTGGTTATGGACCCAGCTAAAGACTGGTACCAATATTAAAATCCGTACAAATTAATTTGATTTCCTAAATCAATATCTACATTTTTTTATTGTAAGGCTATCACCTTATCAATTGGTAAACAACTTCTAACATAAGTCACTCCTCGGACAATCTACTAAAAGAAAGAAAAAACCGGGCTTTTAGAAACGGCTTCTATCCTTGTTATTTCTCTCAAACATCTATAATAAATGATAGTCAAGTATAGTAGAATGATGAAAAACAGCAATAATAAAGGTAGTGCTGCTATGTTCAAATAAAGGAAGCATGCAAATAAGGGCAATAACAAAGAAGTGCATTGGTATGTTAAATTCTGAATTTCATTCGGAAACAATAAATCAATACTATAGATATCCTTACTTAATCTATTCATCAGTCTACCAATGAGAATAGTATTATAAAATTTAGTGTATGAAGCATTCAACAAGCTATTCATAACATTATCATGGATAACCTTTGAAGTACTCAATCCTTTTATTAAGTAATAGCTTTTCATAAAAACCATTGCAACGATAATGGGGGCTTATATAAACGGATAGTAGGTTTATGCCAATACTTTGTAATCAGCATCCGATATATCGTCCTAAGCCATAATGAAATTGCCAAATAATTAACAAGCAAGAACAATGGCAAAATACAGTATTGCACAAAGGATTGCACAGTATCTTCCTATAAAACTGAAGATTTAAGATTGAACTGCCTTTGATACTTATCCTTTCTCTTAATCTTCCTTTTAAATCAAACTAGATCTTAAATCTTGGTTGTCTGTCAATTCTGGAGTGTAATGCTTCTCTTCAAATTATATATCAATGACTTCTTTTTGAGACAATATTTTATTGTTTTCAACACCAATAATCTAAGCAAATTTGCCTTACTTAATGATTTTTCCTCCTTCAACTATGTAAATCATGTCACACTCCTACAGATTCGATAATGAATTAGTAAAGAGAACACGAGTTTTATTTTTCAAATAGCCTTAAATACATTATTGATTTATTTGATATTTAACTTTAATGTCAAGTGCACTCATGGGATCGTCTAATAAATAGATGTCTGCATCATTGTATACTGCTCTAGCTAAATTAATTCTCTTTTATTGTCCTCCAGAGAGATTATCACCTTTTTCTCCTAAAACAGTTTCATCTCCATTTTTAAATGATGCAATATCTCTTTCCAATCCACAACATTTGATTACTTCTTTATATCTGAGACTATCAAATTAATTCATAAAAGTGATGTTCTTCTTTATCGTCCCACTAATGATCCAAGGATCTTGAGTAGCCACACTTATGCGTCCATTTACTGAGATCTTTCCGAATTGATTATGAGTTTCTCCCAAGATGGATCTAAGAATGGTAGATTTACCTGAAGCAGAGCTATATAGATTTAATAATTAAAATACTTTCCAACAAAAGCCACATACTAGCCTTTATTTATTTAAATATTCAAATTGATGTTGAATATACTTGTGTTTTTTGGAACATGATCATTTTATTCATCTTCAACTTCCTTATTCATTTTATCATTAGATTCCCAATCAAATGAGCAATTCTAAATATCAATAGCAACATTTGATTATTCAATTGCATAATCTAACTGATTACATTCCTTTTGATTGAAGAAGTTTTCAATTCGATCAATAGAGTTTTTACTCATCGAATAATTTTTAAACTGCATTGGTAAATCTTCCAAGATTCTCACGATATTATCATAATTTTGCATCATTATGGCTACAATAGCAAAATTGATGGGGTCATTAACGAAAAACAAGATCTCCCAAGTAAATATACCAACCAAACCTTATGACAATTATATTAGAATAAGCATTATAACTTGGTTTTTAAGATGGTAAAGTTCGTTTGTTCTTTAGGCATGAATCTAAAATAACAGAACATAAATACTCGCTATTCGAAGAAGTCTTCCAATTAATTTAGTTTAACTTATTTTGAATACAATAAGGCTTCATCCACTGCCTTCATTCTCAGATCCTTGGCCATCATATACTTCTTTTATACTAATCCGTAAAAATAACCAAAAGTCAATCCTATGAATGCTTAAACTATTGCTCCCAAAGCAGGCACTAATGCCTAATCACCCAAAGTCACAAAAAAGACTATGCCTGCACATGCCAATTAGATTGGGCAAGTATATAAAATGATTGCATTATAAAAGTAATTTGAAGTCTGCGTGATATCGACCTACAACATATTGATGAGTTCCCCAGTCGAATAATGTTGAGATCGAGAAATGGGGAACCTAAGAGTTTTTAACAAAATTTCCTATTGTAAAGCTCCCTGTATCTTAATGCTCACCAGAGAAGCAAAAAACTATTGGAAAGGCTTTATTAGGGAGAGTGACAACATGTATATGAGTTGAACAGCTGCAAAAAAAAACATATTAGAAGTCAATGGCCTTTCTTCTGGCTGATCATACATGAAATACTTTTGGGATTTCGCTGTGATGATGGGGAGACATAACTACAAAGTCGCCACAATCAAGTATGCTATTAGACATATCAAGATTTATTCTAATTGTCAATAATTTTGTACTTACTTCTGAAGGAATTGAACAAACTCAATGCTAAATTGGATTTATTGAACACACTGATGAATCGTTAGTATGAACTACTCATATTGCTTCTTTTGTCAATCGATATGAGATCAAACTAAGTCAAGGGTTTCGATTTTCCAACCTGAAGGATTGATAAATATAGCTTTTACTTTCAAGATAGGATAAACCCACGAGAAGAAGAAGGTTTTATGACACTGATTTTCCTCAAATGATGATCCCTTGTTTGGTTCCAATAGAGATATCTAATCAGACGTATCTACTACTTAAGACATTTTTATTAATAAAAAATAAAAATATGGATCTCTAATTGAATAACATTATGGAATATGGATAAAGAGATTAATAAAAATTTGTAAAATATTCTTATTGTCGTCATCGATTTTTTTAATACACCTCATCTAAACAAATTAAATATTGAAACCCAAAAAACCAATAAATTCTCGTAATCTATGATTTTTCTTCTTTAATACTGATCATTATACTTAATTGAACTAACGGATGCATCATGTAAATTAGAATTAGAACTTTTCTAATGAGTCACAAGTGCAATCCGTAATTGAATTCTGTTTATAAGGATTTTCATGAAAATCACTTGGATATGTGGAACTGGATGAAAATATAAATATATGTTGTTTGAATAATGTTAGTATAGATAGTTTTCTGATTCTGAAAAAATCTTATTAAAATTAAAAAAATGCTTTGTGGAATTATCTCATTGTTTTTGCTAATCGAATCTTCTTATCAATGGTGTGGTATGTTATTGGTCAATTGTAGAGACTGTACAGTAGAATGTTACATATTATACCACAAAAGGCGAGCAGTTTAGATGGAGAGTGGACTCATTAATCGCAGGCAACGGGCTCGATTTCTATTTGATACCAAACTCAACCATTATGAGATATCACCCTGCCTTCGATTAAATATCAGATGAAGAAACTCATTTTGGAAGTACGATCCATCCATTAGCATAATAGCTCTAATTTAGACAGGTGCCATTAGAGCCTACGACATAGCAAGTTCCGGAGCTTGGACAAACTCATTCGCATTTTTGGAATTGGACGACAAAAAAAACATATACGACTTATATTATTTTGAAGGGTAACATATTAGATTTTAATCTATGTAGAAATGCCTTGCAAATGGCAAAGACCCCTCAATTTTAAAAAAAGATTCCATTGACTGAGAGCAACGCAGTTATAGATTGTTTTGATCTTGAATATATCAATCGTGACTTATTCGTAGTCGATTGTGCTGAAAGGAATTCTGCTACTCCAACATAACCAATGAAAAATTATCTCTATGTTGTGGACAAATTAGACACTGCTATTACTGCTGCCAGTAAAAGAGTCGAAGTGTCCAATCACAAATAATATAAATAAGTGAAAGGAAGGAAAATATAATACCATGTTTATTATAAAAAGGGAACTGGAGAAGAACTTGGAGTTGAAGTTGATGTTGACCGTCCACAACCTCCCAGTCCCATCAGAATGTTATTAAGAGGATAATAGGCCTTCAATTCTGAAACAGGTAATACCACAGTGTTAGATCACGATTGCTTTATTGATATTGTAATTAGATTTGATAATCAAACATTTTAAGAGGCTGGCATATTAGACAAAGCAAAAATTAGTGCAGACACTAAACAGACTGTTAATTTCACTTTAATCGATTTCAAAGTGTTGCCCAATGGTGATGTCTATATTTTGGATGCCGATCATGGAATATATGTCTATAAAGTGACAGAGGAAGGACAATGGGTTTATGCTAAAACAATCCAGACTCTTAACTAAAAAGCTTATGGTTTTGATGTTGTTGATATGTTGAATGACGATGGGTTTTCAGAATTAGCCATAGCTGTTTTGTATGAATCCAATTTGTTAATTACTGTGGCATCAGTGTAAAAGAATGGATACAATTTACCATTCAAAGCATCCTTACCAGCTTCAGTTTCATTCAGTGATAAGTATGTGGTTGTGGTGCATTCATAAAAATTATACCTGTATAATATGATATTTCCATATTTGCTTCACTCAGAAACCTTGATATCTTCAACCCTTTTGGTCAATCCTTTCGCTCCTGATGTCATTGTAGTTTCTCCAACCTTAACTAGAAGGTATGAATTGAGTGATGGGTATTTGGCATCAGAGAATTCAGTGCAAATTGAGAAATCAACATTGACTTTGTATGGAACTGATGGAAATAAAATATGCAGTAGTAAAATTAATTACTAAGTGTTGGCTGCTGATGATGCCAATATTTATGATTTGGGTCATGATCCCTTCCCGAGTATGATCACATACCCAGCTGAACCATTCTTATTATAAGATATAGCATCTGGACCAAATCTTTAATATGTCACCCCAGATTTTAGTTAGGACCATGTTGAAGTCCAAGTGCATTTTCTATGGGAAATCGAACTCAAGAATGTCAGTTTGTTCGATGCTAAAGATGTTGCATATGCAGATGTCTTAGTTGATCCTCATCATCATAACAACAATAAGTTTTATCTATTTTTACAACATAAAAATAAAACTGTCATTATTTGGGATTGTTAATCACATAATTACCATGATAATCATACTAACTGTGAGAAGTAGGATCAATTTGATTTACCTGTACAATTAAGTAGAACCAACTCCTAATTTGATTGGAAAACATTCGAATAGGAAGTAGTGACTTTCTAATTCTAAGTCAGTGATTATGAAATCGTATTTTATAGTAATTTTGATGGCGATCATTAGAAAATAGGTAACATCACTTACGAGGCTTCACCAGAATATAAGATTACTTCATTCACAGCTTTAAAGTAAACCATTTATGTTGTTTAACATGCTTAAAAAGAAGTTGATATCATTTTTTCAGTATCTCCATCTCTAGTTAAATATCCAATTTATTCTAATATGATTGATGAATATTAAACAGGTTGTTCTTGGACTCCAAAAAGAGTATTTGGAAATTCATATACTAAAAGCGACTTCATATTTGTTTTGACTGATGATTGTGTGATAGTTGGGGAATTAAGAACTCATTTTGTCTTATTAAAGGCTATCGCTATTGAACCTGAAGCTGAAATTGAAGTTGCAGTAGGTGAAAAGACCTTCTATATCATTTCCAAGGGAAGAAAAGATACCATCGAAGAATTCAACTATGAAAACCTTAATGATATTTACCCAATGAAGGCAATGCCATTGTATGGAAGATATTCATTGTAATCTCCACTCACAATAGATTTTGTTTACGAAACTGGATTCTTATTTGTGAGAGCCTATGATTCTGTTGAGAAAGAGACAGTAATTTTAATCTATGAATCCAATGTCTTGTATAGAAACTCATTACATAAGGTATTAAAAACACATGAATTGATACCTGATAAATAAGTGTTAGAGACTGCTGCCTCTGGATAAGATCAAATGTTTGTTTACTTTAATGATTTAAAAACTCAAAGAGTTATAGTATGCCTGAGGGATTCATTGATGGAATTGGTGCCAGCTCAAATGAGTGATGCTTACACAACATCAATGAAAGCAGCTGTAGGTATTACTAATACATTGTCAGATTCATAAACAAGTGTAATATATCCAGTTAAATTTATTAACACTCAATCTATTGTTAGAATTAACATTACTCTTTTGGCCAAAACAGTATTCCATTTCAATTCCACTGAGAATGCTTAATATTTGAATTTCACTAATGATGGATTGTATTTTGGTCATGTTACAAAATTCTAGATCACTTGCAAATAATGTGATGGTAAACTCATCAGTATCCTCAACCCTCTTACTAAAAATAGTGAAGGAACCTAATTTGCTAATTATGAAATTATTGCTGGTGCTGCATTCAAAGATTCAGTTGTTTATTTGGCAGATCCTAAATCATTGGTATTTTAAAATAGTGATGATGACACTGTTAAATTTGTCCATAAGATAGAACCAGGCACTCATTGCACTCAACTAACAACTTACAATGATTATATATTAGTAACTTGCATTAACAACGCAGATACCCTATTATACATCGTTAGTTGTGATATTGCAAAATCAACATGCACACCTATTTAATCAGACACTCCTAATATTGGAATGTTCACTATAGTATCCAAAGTTTTGTATTTAAATTCGTACCTTTACATTTTGGATGCTGATCAAGATCATCCACTTACTAATAGAGGAGTTCTGTATGTTTATTAATTGACTGTAGATTAAAAGTGGACTGCTAAGAATCAAAAAGTATTTGATTATAAATACTTCAATCTGCCAACTGTTAATGACTACTATATCACTGATTTTGATGTAGTTTAATTCCAATAAGGAAATACCTTCTATTAGAAGATTATGATTTAAACTGCAATTGGATAGATCTACTTTGTTTAAATATACAATGATGGGGGTTTGATAAAAGATAACCATAAGTAAGTCTCTAATCTAGCTTCATTTTTGAACAAAGATTACGCAGTCAAAGAAGATACAATGTTCTATTAAATAAAGTTATATAAAAGTGCTACAAATTAGAATACCTTCGATGCAACTGTTATAACCACTACTAACAATGTTGCTCAATATGCCATTACATTTTCATTTGATATCAGCGATCCTCTTAGCAAGGGTTCACCATTAAAAGATACCAGTGTTCCATTTTTATTGAATCATTATGGAACTATGAAGACCTTGAATAAATTTGCTATTGGATAAGGCCATGCTGCTGTCCCTTATTATAATTCATCTCATATAATGATTAGCATGTATTAATTGCCAGAAACAACAGCCTTAGGCGCTGATTCAAAGGCTAAAATGTTGACAATCTCTGGAGCAGAAATTATTAGGCATATTGCTTCCAACACTTAATTCGCTCTTGTTATCCAAAAACCTACTAATTAAACTGAGGTATCCAATATTTCTAATATAAAAGCCCTCTATTTATACAAACATAGAAGAAGATGCCAAATCCAATAATTATGTTGTCAAGAAATATACTATTCATGATGTTCCTAAAATTAAAATAGTTTCTGGAGACAAAGTACAATCTTAGATGATTGAATTGTAAATTGAAAATGATTACAGTTCTGCACTAGGAGTCTTTGAAATTATTAATAATAATAATCCTCCTCCTCCTGATGATGGTGATGGCGGAAGGTACTCTTTTATTATTATACTTTAGTTCCCTCGTTTGGCTTTGGGTAATCTTAGGAATTTTAGGTGGACTTGCTTTATTGGGGGGAGCCTTTTTTGTTTATAATAAGTTCTTTAGGAAGAATCCATAAGTGCCTTCGAGTGCAAAGGTATCGTTAATGAACTAATGATATATTAAATAAGTTCATTTAGTTATTTTATATTAAATTTTAATCTATTCTCCCTTGCAGCTAAATCTTATCCTTCAGGTAAGTTTACTGCATAAATAAGTTTGGATTAAGCTAATGAAAATAAAATAAATCCAAAAATGTCTTAATTAGAAATCTACATTCTAATTAGTTATTGGAGAATATATTAGAAAAAAGAAATAAAAAGGTTATTAATAAATTGAATAACTATTAAATTACTCTCACATAATTGGATATTATTAGGATCCTAGGAAATATATTAATCTAACTCTTAACTTAATAATATCAAAACATATATGTTGTCATTTCTTGTCAGGTAATTTTCTTTATCCAGTAAGTATTTTTTCTAGATCCCCAGAGACTTTATTTTTTATATCTGTTTTTAATTAGGTTATAATTTCTGTGTGTGTTTCTTTAGTTTACTCTCTTTTTAATTAATCCTACTGCTTTGTGTCACATAGTTTCTACTCTAGATTTTCTACTTATCTTTGGAGTTCCGAGCATTCTTATTCGAGTTACTTAATCCTCTATCTGTATTCAGCCTACATATTGTGTTTGTTTCATACCTTCTTTTCTTCTTCAGATAAAAACTTTCTCATTCCAAAAGCAATACTTGAGGCATACAAAGTTTAATATGTCTATATAACCATCCGAACTTCATTGCGTACCGTCACTAGTAACATACCTCTTTCAGCACAATTTATTGTGATTTATCGTATTAATTCATCAAAACATTATGAATATAACTCCTCCCTAATTGGACATAAGCCAGTCTCCCTTGCAAGCCGTTATTATAACCACTTATCCAATTTGTCTTGTAATTCCAGCACATCCTATTTAGTTGAAGGTGCAGGAGAAACACATTAAATTTGCAATTAATTTTTCTAATGATTAAATTCTCTAGGAAGCAGAATTGCATTCAAAATGTCTTCAGTATTACTTGGAGGGGATTATTTGATTTGTTTCTTTTAGCTGTTAGATATTAGAATTGGATTACTATATTTAACAAGACTTGGAGCTGGTAATATGTCGTTCATTATTTATAATAATAATCAAAGTAATCAATCACTTCCTCATTGAAATCAAACAAAAATAAAAATTATTGAAATTATAATCTATCAATAATCCTATAAATTCTGTATAATAATGATTGATTATAAGCATTTTCTTTGAGGATATCACCCCTCTAAGCAAGATGCTTAATTTTAATTCACTATGTAATCAGCATTTATATCAATCACCCAAGTAATTATCTATGTTAGTGTAGACAGCAATTCTTTTAGAACATAAGGATTACACACTAGAGTGACAATTTTAATTTTGATATTATAGAATTATCTTTTTCTACAAAGCAATTTAAAGTATTGTTTAAATATTTTTACATTCTAGAATTAATATTGATTACTATTAATTTTATGTTGGAGTGTAATAAAATTAACAAAATTATTACATTTGATTTCGTATATTAAAAATCAACATTAAGAATTGAGATGGAATCATTTCGTTAGTTAAAATATAATGTATAATAATACCAATTTAAATCAATAATCTTCTTTCTGCTCTAAGGAGCATAGCATTTAATTCATTTTGTAAAGACAAATAAATGAATGCTTTTCAAACTCTTGAGTTTCTAAAATTTGTGTTTGAAATATGAGTTTGCTTTTTCAGAGCATTTTCTCTTTGATAATTCAATAAAGGCTACTTGCTTATTGTTTGATACTCATTTATTCAAGTTGAGAAACCAAAATTCAATGGTATGAGAATGAAATAAGCCCCTTTGAAATGGCATAATATCTTTTGTAAATCTAAATATCAAATCTGTGTTTTATTCTTAGAGATATATTTAAATATCAGAAAAATGAGTTTTCCTAACTAAGATTATCTAGCAATGCTCAAAGCCAAGCCTCAAATGTACCCTCAAATGCAGCAGACTCCATAGGCACAGATGATTTATCAAAATCCCCAATTTATGTATGTAAACATCAGCATTTTCTTATCCACTTATACCCAATATACTATATAGTCTATGCATATATGAATAATTAGGCAGTCCTACATGAACTATGCACCCTAATACTTTATGATGCAACAACTACAACAAATGCAGTAAATGCAATAAATTCCATCCATGTCTTCTATGGTCCCTCTGCGCATGCCATTTCCAAATCCTCAGCCACAAATGCAACCCCATCCACAAATGGTTATGCCCTTTCCAATTTAGCCTCCTAATCCAGCTTAACCAAAAACTGATTAAAACCTACCTGTCTAGGTAAAGGGTACCAAAGTGAAGTTGAACCTCAAAATGATTAAGGACATACCTCAAGAGGAAGACAGTCTACTGGATTATGATGAAATAAAAAAGCAGAGCGGAGATCGTCAATTTATCAATTTAAAGAGAAAACGTAGACTTCTAGATTAGTAAGATGCACCTTTAATGTAAACACGCAGACGTAGCGAATAATCATAATGTAAATCATTAGCTGAGCATATTAGATTTAGAAATAAGAGACATATTGAATGTCGACGATAAAGACATGACACTTATAATGGAAGCCTATCCTGACACAAAATCCTTGCTGTAAGAATTAAAGAATGGCAATTTAAAGTAAGAGATAGAGGATCTATTACTCAAATGAATTTGACTATAATTTTGTTCATTTCTAAACTTAATTCCAGTTACTTTATGTTGTTATTAGTATCATATAATTAACACTTTCTATTTCCATACCCACTCTCTGCATCCAGTTTTACCCCCATTGTGCATTTCTTACCATGTAACTTTGCGTTCATGAATCCTGGAGAGCGATACCACTAAATTACAACCCTAATTCATTTCAATACAACTTTATAAAACTCATTAAAGAGTGTCATTTTGAATCTTAATTAAGTAATTTAACTATAGAAATTTGCTAAAAACATTTTCTAGAGCTATTTTACATTGCAAGAAATTAAGAACTCTTTTAAATAAATTGAAATTTATTATTCGTATGATATTTTAAACGAAATTAAATCTCTGTAATATCATTTTGTTTAATTTACCAAGTATTTCTAGATTTATCTTATTAATTTCAATTCCCTCTTCAACTTATTATCTTCAGTTTCAATCGATATTTCTCCCTGTCAACATTAATTCCAAGTCTTATTCAACCTTCAATTGGAAATTGTAACAAATCATTCCACCTATTTTATTGTAGAAAAGACTAAAATTAAATTAAGGCACTGTTTCTAATAGATCTTATTTTTATATACTACTTGTAATCCTTATTTAGGTATTGAAAAATATTGCAATAATAAATTAAGAATAGATAAATTATGAAATAATCATCTCTTAATCCAGATCCTAGAAGGAAATAAATTTTGTTGGACATGATTAACAAGTCTGGCTTTCCTGAGGTGAAGTCAGAAAAAGCACTTTAAGCCTAAATTGAGGCTCTTCAATAAGAATTACTAGAAAAAGATTAGGCATTAATTTAAAAAGGTATTTGACGCTTTCTATCTAGATGAACAAATCGATAAATTATGTGCTGTTGTATTTTAGTATTAAGAAGAAATAGCATCAAAAAATAGAGAAATCGAAGAATTGCAATAGGGCAAAGCAAATTTTGAGATGGAAGTTCAAAACTATAACGAAATGAAAAATCATTGCGATCAAGCATTGAAACAATTGCATCATGTCGAAATGCAAGTGAGTGATCTGTAAGAACAAAACCTATAACTCAAGAATCAAGGTAAACACTTTTTCTATCAAATTTAGAGTAATAACTTCTAAGCTAAATTTTGGCATTGTAAAAAAATTCAGACGTTCTTCTTCGGGATGCATTTGAAAGAGAAAAGAAACAATTGCATAAGAAAATAGTCGAGAAGACCAAGATAATTTAAGAATAAAATTGTTTAATTTAGAAATCAAATGAAACATAGTCTACAATCCATTAATCAATGATGAAAATGAAAGAGGACCAAAAGAAACAAGAACAAACTATTTAAAAATTGAGAGAAGAGATAGAAAATTTAAAAGGAGATGCAGCCGCATTCAATAGTTCTTTAAACTAAATCACTAGTCCTCTAAATCAATTATCTAGCCCTCTGAATTAATTAACAAGTCCACAAGGATAGCGGTAAGCCAGCTTCAATACTCATAAAGATTTCGATACGCCTATAAGATAATCGTAATATACTTAACAGAAACCATAATCTTCTAATAGTCTCTGCAGTAATTTTACCAGTCAGGAAAGTAAAAAGAAAATGATGGGAAATTTTAAAAGATTAACAACCATGGCTGTAGGTATGTATAGCAATCTACTCGATTATTAATCATTATAAAATGGCTCTAAATTAGTAATTCATCCAATTAACTTAGGCATCTGAATTGGGTTAAGCTAGAATAGATTTAACTTAATAAATTTCAAGATCTTCCATGATGAATTCGGAGTATAATGACCATAATTGATACTATATTTTCAAATAAAATCTAAATAATCTTAACTAACCAAAATAACCTCTTATATTTATTCATTATAATGTCTTAGAATTGCCTTCTGATTGCTATTAAAAGTGTTGAAACTTTATTTTGAATACAGTTTGAAATAAAACGACATAGCAATTTTTATAATAATTTCAATATAATCAAATTAATTAATAGCAATACTAATTATAAGTATGTTCTGCGTCAATGATCTATTAATTTAGTTGCTATAATTGAGTATTAGGCATTGGAGCACTATTTCTTTGAATCCTAATTCTTTGAGGAGATTCATCTACATTAAACGTAACCTTAGGTTCATAAAATTGAACATCAGTGAACAATTGTTCCCTTTCCTTAATCATTCTCTCTATTTCAAAGCTCAGTTCACAAGGAGAGTTTTCAATGTGGGTTTGATTAGGAGTTGGAGTTTTCGTTTCTACAGATGCTTAAAATGTCTATCGTTTTTAATGCCTAACACTGCTTGGGAACGAGAATCCGGAGAAGTGAGATTCTCTTTATTAGTAAATTTTGGATAGATTTAACTCTTCTTCCTTAAATTAAGGAGACTCTTCAACTCTAAAGCTCATATTTTATTTAACAAATAAATTTTATTAGTATTTAATATCAAATAAATCAAAAAATTTCACTGTTGCAAAATGTAATCTGATGATTACCCTTATTTAACTTTTTCATTCTCTGATTCAAATTGATCACTTACATATTTATCATCAAATGTATATTAATCCTCGACTTCAGCTTATTACTCTACATTAAAATTAGCATTATATTCTTATTATTCTAATTCAGAAACCTTCTCTGGACATTCCATTATTACAGACATTTCAGGCTGTTATTTATTTTGATTTGCTATCTCTGTCAATAAGAATGAAAGTTACTAATCCTCTACTTTGATAGGTTCATACTTCAACATTTCTTGATAATTTAAAGATTCCACACTTCTACTTTCCAAAATGCCTTAAGTGATTAAATAATCCAGTTCAAATTAATTCAACTCAATGTTTAAAGAAACCAAAGCATCTCTGAATTAACTCTTACTCACTCTAATGCAATCTCTTCCATACAGCTACTTTATGTTACTTATAATGAAAGGTTTAAGTTTAGTTAGAACATCCTTTAATTTATCTGAATGCTCGATTTGGCATTTTACAATTTCCAATTTATAATTAAGCAATACTTTCCTAATTACAGAACGAATGTATGGAGTAGGATTTGAAGCAAAATCATCTAATTCATACACATCAGAGTCTCCTTCCATAATATACCTTGCTAATACAAAGGCTTCATCTTTAGCTAAATTGAATGGATATAATCTAAGTTTATCTTTTAATTCTCGAATTGTCATGACGTCCCCTTCGAATAGATACTCATCAAGTTATTAAATTCCTATATCCATTGCCATTAATCTATACTTGAGGGTTTCTCCAATTATTTTGATATCATCAAATTTCACAGGTATTATCTTTCTTTTTGGTGGCTATTTACTTACTACCTATTGTTGATACACAATAATTGATTTTTTAATTGGCAAAGCTATTTCTTACATAACTTCAGTTGCAAAGACTTAGGATGATAATTTAATTTGTTTAGATTTCAAAGTTGTCTCCAATTATTATGATTAATTTTAAGGATCTTGTTATTCTTAATTTTAAGCAAGTTATATTTCTTTGATTTATACCTCTAAATCAAAGACGATTTAACTTAATCTTTCAATCTCATTATCCTTTGATTTAAGTTCTTATTTTGCAAACATCAAATCAGTTAGATTTTATAATTCATCAGCCTTGGTTGGGATCTATTTCAACTCTTTATTGTTTTCTTTTGAGTTATTAGAGGTCTATTCTCTTAATTATGTAATTAGCTTCTTAATTTCCCTTTTGCTTTTGTATTCTTAATCTATTTATTATGACTTTATAATGATATAATAAATACTCTATACTTTAGACATTCTTTTTTTAGCCTTTCAATCAGCTTTTCCAGTTCTCTCTAATGCACTAAATCTTATTAGATTTATGCTACTAAAGCAAATATTCTATCTTAAATTACTTATTCTACGTTATTCTGCTGTAGGTTATATAGACTTGCTTACAATAGCGAATCTATCTACTATTTTAATCTGATTGTTTCTTCTTAAAAGGCAGCTTTTTCAATTTACAATTCATTGATCTAAGCAAATCTTTGGGTTTTTTTGATAATTTATAGTTCCTTATCCTTTTTTTGCAACTCTTGTCTAAGATTAGCAATCTCTTTTTTTAAAGCAGTTTAAGCAGTCGAGGAATTTAATGCCTGGAGTAATGGTGCTTTGATAGGGCCTATTCGATCTAATTCTTATATCATTTTCTCTTATTTAAGTTAATTGTCTAGAAATTAATTTTATTAGACATACCTTCCATCTAATGAATTTTGGTTTTTAGCCTAATATTTTCATTTTCCAAAGAATTCATGTTATTTTTCAATTGCTTTAATTCTTACTCATATCTTTCTTTATCCGGAAATCTAAATGAACATGAATATTCATGAAACGAATTGTTAGGTTCTTCTTATTTTCGTTTTTTATGAAAACTTGATCTTGGAAGTAGTTCTGAGGTATCAAGGATCTGTTTGTTTCGGTTAGTTCCTGATTTAGCTGATTCGGCCCTTATTTTTTTTAATTACTAGAATAGGGTTGCTCTCATTTTAATTATTATTAATGTCGGATATTGAAGAAACAATCAATAGAATCAAGACTCACAAGTCTGTTTAAGGAATAGTGATTTGCAATAACGATGGTTAAATAATAAGGAGTACCTACGGAACAGAAAGCAAAGAAGGAGAAAACATAGCGAGAACCATTCCTACATTAGCTGCCAAGGCCAAGTACTTAATAATGTTAAGGATTAACAAGATCGACAGTGCGTGATTTGGATCCAAACAATGAGTTAACTTTCTTGCGTATCAAGTCTAAGAATAATGAGATTATGGTGGCACCAGATAAAGAGTTCTTGTTGATAGTAGTTTAAGGACCAAAAGAAGAAAAAAAGGAGGAAGAATGAACATACAATTATAATATATAAATATATACATGTAGCAAATCAATTAGATCGCTGATCATTTGTATTTAATACAATAAGGCAACAACTCTTACATTCACCGACAGCTGGGAGAATCAGATGTACTCTTTAATTATTAGTTCAATAGACTGTGGTTATAAAATCTGTGTTCCATGCTTAACTATTTATGGAAGATGATAGTGTTTGTCACTCCGTTCATTAGAGAGAATGCCAAGATCTCTAGAATGAATGGAAAATACTCAGCTAGCTAAATCATCCAAACATAATCAAACCTTAATAATTTATTGCCAATCATTAGCTTGACCCAGCTGGAGGGAACCTCCAATGTTGCAGCTTATTCCTTGAAAATGCTTCTTGTGATCTTCATACTCTCTGCAAATCAAATGAAACATCCTTCAAAATTATAATCAAGTACTTTACTTAAATTTCAATTGCTGTCGAATATTTGCATTCCTAAAACATAGCACACAATGACATCAAATTAGAGAACATGCTCGTGATCAATAGAAATGTTATCAAATTGGCTGACTTTGGATTCAGCTATAGACCTGCCTACGAGGACTTACTTTCCAAATGGTTACCCAGAACTCTCACAGCTTATTCCAGTCCTGAAATTGTTAATTTTAGATTAAATGTTGCTGATGGTGAATATGATGAATTCTGTTTATTTGCCTCGGATGTGTATGCTTTAACCACAGCGCTATTTCTAGCTGTCTATAAGAGACCGCCTATCATGGGTAAGTTCCCAACTATAGATGATTAATATTATCATTTATTGATCAACCAACCTGATTTGTTTTGGCAATTAGATTTCATTCAGAAAGTAGACTCTTAATTAATGAGGGAACACATTCCTAAATAATTACTCGAAAACTTTAAAGACTTAATTGAAGGTGGATTGGCTGAAGAATACAATAGGATTACTATTTAAGACTTCATAAATCACGAATTTTTCAAATATGCTATGCAAATTGAAGGAGAATAATATTGACATCATCAATTAATAGTAAATACTCAATCTATTAAATATATGACTAACTATATTATTATATTCTATTCCCACTATTTCAAATAAATACCTTAACTCTAAAATGAAGTTTATTTTTTAAACTTCCGTTTTAGAGTGAGGAATTATAAAATTTATAATCAGAATTGTACAATATAATGCTCGATAATATTTCAATATGAATCTACCTAAGTATTCTAACCCATAATGAAGTCATTAATTGTCAAATGTATTTGAATATTCTCTTAATTAATTTTGGGGATTTCATTGTCAATTTTTATTCAATTGATTATTAGAGTTAATTTAATTTTTTAAATGTTATATTTATGAACTGATTTTTTTTACTTTGCTGTTAAAATTCATTAGGATTTCAAACCCTTACTTTGCACTCAAGTTCATTTGAGACCAATAGTTTTATAAATTCTAATGGTAAGATTTGACTAATATTACTTTAATGATTGGCTAATAACAAATGGGTTATCCATCAACGTATATTAAGAATGTGGATCAAATCGAATATTTGGAGGAATTTCTAACTTCTGTTATATGACATTGATAACGAAATTTTTTATTCTTCCTCCTCATTCAAAGTTTATTTAGATTTTTAGAAGTACACCTATTGCTGCAATATTATAGAATTTTCAATTGGGTAAGCAATGAAACAATTTATGTTCATTTAGATAGTATAAAGTTGTTGAATAACTATTTAATTAATTACCTACATGATTAAATATATGTGGAGAAAATGATTATGTTTTCTCTGTAGATTAAACAATCATCCATAATTTCGAAACTTTATAAATCATGATTACAGCAAATATTGCATTTTTAGGGGTTTTGGGGAATCAAGAATTTCAGACTTGTGATATAACTTTGTCCAGCTGGCTGTTTATTATTTATGAATGTGATTCAAGGTTAGATTGCCTAAAATCGACATTATACATATCTACATGACAGAAACCAATTCATAGCGCTTTGATTAAGAAGGGTGGGATGTATAAAATGGACAGTCATAAAAATCTTACGATCTCTTTATGTTTTCCTTAGTTATATTCTAGAGCAATTATATCTTATAATTTATTTTGATTTTCTTTGTAGACTCATTTTATTTGCTATCGTGGATCTGCTTTAAAAATTAGATCAAAGCTAATGAATATTACTAGAACTTGATTTTAGATAGTATTCTAACCAAATTTTTACTTACAAAAAAATTTACTGGGATTACGATATATGCAATTTTTCTTATAATTCTAAATTGATGTTCGGGTGGTTTCATATTTATGGTACTTTTCTTTGTAATAGTGGATGCAATACTTGCATTACAACAAGTGTTTTACATTGTAAAAATATTGTTCTAAACTTCAAGTGTAAATAAGGTCGAAAGAATGGATAAAGAAAATTCTTTTGAGCCATAGATGCACTCAAATTATGGTGTGTAATTTGGTTGAAATGAGTTAAAGTGTTAATTTAATTATCAAATTTGTAATTTTTTTAAAATAGAAAATTTAAAATATCATAAGATTGAAATATCATCTATATTCTATTAAAAGTCATTGTATTTAAGGTGAATTTTAATTCATTTTTATGTTTTTAATTAAGTTTCAGCTGAGATTTGATTTTAATATAGTTGGTATATAATTTATATTGCTTTACAAAAAATAGTAAGGTAATTAAAAAAGCATTTTAATATTTTATTCATTTATGTGATATTGATGATTCAGATAAAATGAAAATAAATTAATACAATGAGTGATCCAACTGAATCATAGTAGAAATAAAATAATGATGTAATATACTGCAAACATCATCCTGAAGAATAGGTAACTAGGGTATGCAATAGTCCAGAATGCAATAAAGATGGATTCATTTGTTCTAAGTGTGTGCATGAAGGAGCACATGAAGGTCACCCATCATTTGGATATGCTAAGTTAAAGGCTGCTCTCATTAAATTTGTTAGTAATATTATTAATTTGATCATTAGATTCATTCAAGAACACAATAAGATCTAACCAAGGAAGGATAATTGAGTTATGCTAGAATGTAGAACTATTTGGAAGAGACTTCGTAAAGTATATACAAATAAGCCTAAAAGTTGAATAAATTAAGTCAATTCATGGAAAATCTGAATGAAACTCTATTAAGCTTGTAAGAGATTGGAGAAGAGGTAGATATTGCATATACTATACTTTACAACATGGATAAGAAAGAAACAGGGGAGTAGATGTATCCACCCTTAATGATTACTTAAATTAATTTCAGACTATTGATGGATATCAATCTAGACTCATAAAATCATGAAGTATCAATCAAGCCATCAAGCATTTCACCAATTGAGAATCAAGAATATTTTAGATAAGAAAGCAGATTTCACATCATTATTAAGAAAAACAGTAGAAGAACATGAACAACACTTTTAGAAGTTCTTGAAAGAAATGGGAGATTTGCTGAAGGAGAATAAACAATTTTTAGTACCTAAGGCTAATGAAACAGAAGAGAATAGAAATGCTGAATTTGGAAAGAGAGCTCTATATAATTCTTATTATAAATAAGACACAGAAAAAACTGAGAAAAATAAAAAGAAAGTAAAAGGCTAAGTTAAAGGTAAAGTAAAACATGAAGATGATGAAGAAATGAGCATTGGCAGAGAATATTAAATAGGAGCTGTTGAAAAATGTGGTATTCCAAAGTTAGATTAAGGACAACCTCCTTAGGGAATCAAAAAACAAATGTTTAAATTGTGTAACTATCTGATATTTTACAACACCTTGATGTGTGATTCAATTTTGCCAGAGCCAATATTAAGAGGAGTGCCTTTGAAGAAAATGCAATAAGGAGAATTGAAGTTTCCGATCAGATGTGCTTTTTGTAGACTATTAAAAATTAGATCATTTGTGCAATTCTATTTTAGATTTGATTTGGTATCAAGATTTGGAAAGCTTTGCTTATTTAAGGATAAAGAAGGCAGAGAAATATGTTCTCATGAAATGTGTTTGCTATGGTCTAATAGGGTTTAAGTTGATTACAACACAATGTTAGTGGATATTGCTACTTTGATATAGGCAGTCTAATTTGCATAAGCTTAAATGTGTAGATATTGTGGATCAATTGGAGCATCTTTGAAATGCAATAAAGCAGAATGCCATGTTCATTATCATTTTAACTGTCTAAAACAAGTTAGATTAATGGGATTATAGTTGGATCACGAATAAAAATTCAGATTCTTTTGTGAAGATCATGTGAGACACAATTATTAAGGTTAATCTGATTGGTTCATTACCAGAATTAGGATGAAGCATATTATCTAATAAGGAGGATAGCCAGCATTTACCAAAAAGAATCCTTAAATTGATTGGTCCACAAGAGATGCAGGCCTTAACAATGATAGCGACATGGAAGAATAACAATTCAATAAAAAACATAGATATTGAAATTATTATATGCATATCATATAGATATAAAATTATATTATAACATTTTAGGGATATGATATAAAATTAATCATTTTCCATTTAGAATTATCGAGATGTATATCATTAAATTAATAAATATTTACCAGAATTAAGATGGCTATGCGTGAATAACCTTGTCCATACAGAATCATAGATGATTTTGGAGGAGCCTTCTCTATGGGATGCTTTGCTGGATGCATTTTTTATTTCTTAAAGGGAATGTCATTTGCTCCAAAAAAGGAAAGATTTTTTGGAGGAATCTAATTATTAAAAAGAAGAGCCCCTATTTTAGGAGGATCTTTTGCTTTATGGGGTGGGTTATTCAGCATTACTGATTGTACTCTTATGCATTTGAGAAATCAATAAGATTTTATTAACCCAATTGTGGCAGGAGCATTCACTGGAGGCTTCTTAGCTATTAGAGGTATTTGCTTTCAAAATCATACATAGCTGGAACAAGAATTGCTGTGAGAAATGCCATTTTTGGTGGTATCATTTTAGGATTTATATAATTGGCAGAAGTGGGAATGTTAAAGATGCAAATGAGAGAAGAAATGAAAAGGATGTAATAATAATAATAACAACAAATGGCTGAAATGTAAGAAATGATGGAAATGCAAAATAATAGAGCTGGTAAAAAGTAATAACCTAAAGTTGAAAAGTATTGAAATTTGCTTTTTTATATTTCATTTGTCACCTAATACCTAATAAATTATATCATGGTCTATATAATTAATGAAAATAACTTTAGATTAGAATTCATTTGTATTAAGCATTCGATACATTTATTGAATTTAAAGTCAAATTCATTTATGTCCAAGTTTAAGTATTAAACTTATTTTTACTTTTTGTCAAGATTTGAGAGTTCGAATAGTTCATAAGTTATAATTGTTAATAATATAGTTAGATCTTATATTTTCTTCATGTCAATGCTAAGTAAAACAGCATTTTTTTGATGATTAATTAAGATTCTTAGATTTTGTGTTTCCTAAATATCTTCATCATCTTTTAAATGAATTTTCCACTGAAATAAAATTAAGAAAATAATATTAAACCTTAATACAAATCATTTGAAACTATTAAAATCCTTACAAGCTGTAAAAATTATTGGATAATATCATTTGTATAGGTAATATTATCTTCTACATATGGAATTGTGTTTTCATCAAATAGAATTGAATTACAACTTTGAAATAAATCAATTAAATTATACTACTTATCAAAATATAAATATAGTTAAATTTGTTATTTCTCTTTATGATATTTATTTTTCTATCATTTCAGAGGCTCCAATTAACTTATATTTACAACCTCTGAAAATACAAAGATGTGAGTGAAAAAAATATAATTAATAAGAAATGAATGCCTTCTTATAGAGATTCATAATTTAATATTGATCTGGTTATTAATATCTCAATTGAATTTGCACTTTGAAAAATCCATTTCTGGGTGAGCTTTCATAAACTCAGATAATTTATTCTACTTTAAAAGCTCATCACTAGAAGGCTTGCCCATTTGTTTTTGTCTCATATCAAACATCATCTTTTCAACAGTTCCTCTTGTGTCTCCATCCAAATCAGATAATTAGGATGGCTCTGGACTAATTTTCTGAGTGTTGATTTAAAGATCACCTTGAGATTATTTATTATAATTTACCTTTGATAACACATGACCACCAATTCATTTAGCCAGAGTATTTTGCAATCGAAATGTGAATATACTTTCCTTTGTAATCCTAAATTTCTCCGTCTGTTAATAACCAAGTTGATTCGTCTGATTGAATTTTTTCAAACAGTTATCCATTGATAATAAAAGGTTAACCTAAAAGTAAATTTGATTAACATAAATACCCTTTAGTCCGACTTATAATGAGCAGGCCTCAATTTTCACAGTTAGTTATTTGCTTGTAACTGTCGAAGGTATAGGAATATAGACCTAAACTTCTTCAAGGGTTTGGGTCCAAATATATCTCTCTGTTCTTCCTCCATTACCTACAGGTGGTTTTTCGTTGTCATCCTTTTTCTCTCCATCTTTAGCTTCACCTTCTCCCTCCTTCTTTTCAGGTTCTTATGGCTTCTATTCAGGCACCTTCAAAACTGGTTAGTACACTGGTACTGATGGATCTAATGGCTCTTATTATTATTATTATTGTTATTGCTATTATTATTATTTTTGTTAAGCCAATTTTTCTTGTTATTATTATAACAATTATTCTTGTTATAGCCTTTCTGCTTCTTTCTTAGCTTTTTCGGCAGCCTCTTTTTCTTTTTTTCTTTATTCTTCTCTTTATTTTCTTTATTCTTCCTTCTTGTCCTTGTCAACTTTTTCTGATTAAAAGATTTGGAAGTTTTTAGCACAGGATGTTGTGATAACTTTTTCTGCTGATTTTTCATCTAAGAAAAAGTCTGTGTGTCGTCTTTGAAAATAAAAAATTGAATTTACCTCAAAAATCCGAATGCAGCATCAAAGAATACATTAATATCTTTTGTTTACTACATAATTGTCATAAATAGACCATCATACTTATTTTCTTCAGTCATTTCAAAAATGGATTATTATTAATGAAAATATTTTAAAAAATATGAGGCAACTCTAAAAGTTCTAGAACTCTCTATTTTGTTTTGGATAATTTAAAATACTATAAATTTAATTATTTTTACATAAATACAATCCTTTTTAGATCCTTTATAGTCATTTCTCAACCTCATCCATTATCCATTGAGATGAAGCTAAGATTGTTAGATCTAAACCTTATGTACTACTAACACTAAGATTGCTCCTCCATTTTTATCGCAATTAAATAAAGCTCTATAGAGAAATATAATAATTACTAACGTAAAATTTAAGACATACATATATAATTGAATATAAACTCATAATATTTTTCCTCTATCTAAAAACGATTTACCTTTAATACAGATTTTTTAATATTCAGAAGATTTTCCAGTAAACAATCTTGCCATTAGAACCATGTTTAGCAAGCGTACAAACATGTTACCCATTAAAATTATTTAGTAAGATTTATAGGGATCTACTAATTTAGAAACTAATAACAAGATAGGAAAAGCAAGAAAAAATAACATCCCATAAATTTTCAATTAGATATAAAAGGCATCAACTGAGTCTCCCTTCTTTTTTCTCTAATTTGTAGAATAATAAAAATAGATAGCAAGGGAAATATAAATTAAACTGATTGTGTACCCTACCCATCCTTAATAAATATGATAATCTGTTTGACTGCTCACCAACCTTCCCAATCCAACTATTAATGCCTAAGCAAAAGCAAGTAAAAATGCTAATGGACCATAAATATCCCAATCTTCCATATCCATAAATTCAATTGACCAGCCCCATGCCAAGAGAATTAATAAAACCATTAGAAGATAATTATCAACAATCTAAATAATCTCTGAAATAGTTGAAAATGCACTAATTCCTTTGCCATTCATATTGTAGACTATTAAGTGAAAAAAATTGATTAAGTTTTGAGTTGCCTCTAAACCCATTACAACGAGAACAAATAAATATGCATAATCCCATTCTCCATGTTTTTATATTTCAGATTTAAAAATTCTATAATTATAAATAAATCCTATAATCGTAACAACAGTTAAAATGGTCACCACATTTAATAGTCCTTGTTCTTCCAAAGAGAATTCTTGACCTCCCTCTTCAAAAAACCAAATTGTGATTTCTAATTTAGTGTTTTTATTATTTAGTTTTATAACCTTATCAATGCTATGTTAGCAATTGTTAAAGACTGCAATCCAAACATTGTGATATTTGCCAAATCTCAATTCCCCCTCTTGTGTTGAGATTTTTTGGTCTTAACTTGCTTCTATAGATTAGTGCACAATTTTATTCGCATCCTATTACCTATCACACTCATCTCTTTTCAAGGCAGCCTGCCAACTATCTTATTGAAAGAAGTCAAAAGCAATATCAAATGATCTATTGTCATAATCCTTTGGGGGTTTGATGATTCGAGATCTAGAATAATAGAATTCAATTACTAAATTTTATAATTGACTATTCCTTTGCTGCCAAATCTGTTAATCGGGATGTACTATTATTTCTAAAGCTACTTTATCGTAAAGGTTTGCGTTATCTATTTTGCTTATGTCAAAACAAGAACAATCAATATTTACATTTTAATTAACATCTTAATGCTACCAGATAAATGGTTTGCAATTCATAATCAATTATAAGCCTTTTTATTGAAATATCTCAAAATTAAAATTAATATCAAAGAAATAATTTGGATATATGGAAAATCAATAAAGAACATGTATATTAAACAAATCTATCAAATACACCTTTATTAAATCAGATCTTTTGTATTTTTTAGTTCCTGGTAAATTTTCATCCATTACTAATCTAAATAGATTGCCTTCACTTATCTCAATTCCTTAATCGAGTTTATCAATGTAAGCTGAGTTGATCTCATCTATTGTTTTGTTAGTTAACAATTAATCAAGAGGTCTTTTCTCTTTGTTCATTTTACTTGCCAATCTTGTAATAATTTTTCTAAATCTTAAATATTTGCTTCTTAGATAAGCATTTTGTATTTCAATCATATCTTGGGTCATTTTGGCATGTTATTTTTCTCTGGCCAAAGTTGTCTTTTAAGTTTATGGGTTGTAATTCATTTCCATAATGTAAAATTTTATAAATCATCAGTTAGAATAAAATCTGCAGCAAAAAACTCCAGCTAATCTACTATCTCTATTAAATTTTTGTTATGCAGATCTAATTGCATGTATGATCATTCTGTCAATTGTAGGATGCAAATAGTTTTAGAGCCACTTAGTGTCTTTGATTTTGCCTTGCTTTAATAAAAGATCCTACAAATAATCTAATTTCCAATCTATGTACAACTCTGATTCATCAGAATTATCTTCGCTCATATATAAGTCAGATCCCTTCTTTTGCAAAGTGCTTTGTACTACAGCAGTATTGCAAACATGAGCCTCCTTATCCAAAGAAAACTTATCGAAGGTAGCTATGCACCTTCTAATCAACGTCTTATCATATGCATAGGCAATAATGGGATTAGTTGATGCGAGAACCCAATAAACTCTAAATTCTATTTTATGATCATTAAATAACATAGGATTCCCAATATATTTTTAGGCTACAAGCAATGATTTATCAGCTCCACATCTTTTGCCGTGTTTGTAAGTATCTTATAATATACGAGTTTCATCTGGAAAGAGAACCTTAATTCCTCGTCCTCTATGAACTTCCAAGCCCACCTTAGTTATAAATTATGGACCCTCTCTTTCTATTAGACTTTTGTATTCAGCTGAATCCAAATAAGTGAAAAACTCTTCACAATCTAACTTATTAAATAATCTATAAGTCTTAGGAATAAATGTAGCATTGTTTATGCAATCTTAATCGACTCCGCTTTTTCTTAGGTTGTCCAAATACAAGTATTAATTATTCATTAGATTATCCTTATGGGAAAGTACATGTCTAGTAATTAAGTGATTGTACTTTTGGAATAAACATAATGATTCTAATTAGTTATTCGATGATAATACCTTAGCCTACTTAAAATTTATGCACTAATTAATCGTAGTAAGTAAAAGGAAGAGTTAATTAAACAGGTAACACGTGTCTTGGTATATCTAACATAATCTAAAATTTGCTATTACATTAAGTATTTTTTAATTTGTATGTCATCTAAGGGATGCAATCATAATAAGAGGATCTCAACGTCTCTCTTATAACTCCTCTTGCTTCTCTAAAAGTATAAGTATCTTTCATCACAATATCAGGATGATAAAATTTGTAAATATCTGATCGTTTGCAATAATCTGCTTCCGGTCTGACCAATATTGAGTTATACTACAGTACTTAATCAATATCTAGCTCTTACTTAGGTTTTAACTGCTACTGGAGTAAAATAGGTTTGAGTCAAGTATTTGTTCAAGTAACTCAATATTTGATCAACCTCTTGCTTGTTTTTATACACAAGGGATGTCCTTATGAAATTGTAAGTAAGTAACAGACTTAATATGGAAACAATCAAGACTATTACTTTACCAAACATTATATAAAAATAATTATATACGTTTTTAAAGAAGTAAAATAAAATCACAAAAAATCATAAACTTTTATTCCAACACTATTCTATCCTATAATGAACTAATCTTTCATCATTTCAACAAAGCAATAATCCAATTAAGTACTTGGAATCTGCTGAGCTATTTTTAAGGTCTTCATATTCCACGTTAATGTTGAATTGAATTGACAACTTATAACAGTATCTTTATGAACTTCAATGGCATATATAGGACTGCTATGGCCATTAAATTATTTGAATAGTTTATATTTATCCATATTCCACAATTTTACTTTTTTATCCCCTCCACCGCTTACTAAGGTATGTCCTCCATTTGCATATTTCAACGAAAGACATCCCTTTTGATGTCCATTCCATTACTTTATTAATTAAAACTTCTTCAAATTCCATTCCATTATCATGCCATCTAAAGATCCCGTTACGCAACGAGAATCATCATGAAATATTTAAATTGAAGTGATACAATATCTATGGCCAGTTAGAGTATGTATAATTGTTTTGGATTCAATATCCCAAATCTAAATTTAGTTATCCTATGTAATAGAAATTAGTCTGTCGTCTCTGTTATTATAGAAAGCGATTTTTTTTATTTTGCTTTTAAGTCCTTTAAGTTCGAATTCTAGTTCTTTACTATCAATATTCCAGATTTTTATTATCTTATCATATGAACCTGCACTGGCAAGAAACTCTCCATTTTAGCTAAATGACAGTGTTTTATCCGAGTCGAATTAGTTTTAGAATTGATGTTTTAATTCTCCAGCAATTGAAAAAATTCTCACACTTTTATCCAAACAAGCTGTTGCCAAAAGTTCTTTGGACTTACAAAATTTAACACAAACTACACTTTTCATATGATAGAATTGAAAATCTGCTTCACATTTTTCTTTAACCATTACTGTTTCAGTCATTTTTTATTCTTCTTATATATCAAATTGTATTTATCTTAATTTTCTCCAATAGTTCTTTCCAAGGAATTGAGTCTAAGATTACATATCGATTGATGTCATTAATATTTATTTAATAAGTTTTGAATTCTTCTTTCTTCTATTTAGGTCCAATAATTCATATTATAAACATCAAACAAAATTTAACATATATACATTTGTTACATAATATTACAATTGTAAATTAATTTAATTGATATTATTTTGAATATTCTTTCATTGTTAAGGTGGCTCAATAATATAATCATCATCAATCTCATCTGCTGGATTCTCAGGTATTTCTGGCATTGGATGTTCACTATCAAAATTAACTTCCCATTCTTCTTAATTAAATTCTTCTAATTCTTCAGGGGATAGCTTTGATAAACAATGCATTTACTTATTCTTTATGTTCCTTCAATGCTTATTCTTTTTGTTCTAACAATTTTGATGCCTCTTCCTTCAATTATTCAATTTACTTCCTTTTATTAGCAATATTTTCTCTTCTTATTTCAATATCTAGTTTTCTTAACTTACAAGTCAATTATAAAAATTTCAGCAATCTTCCCAAAATTAGATTATATGCATCAACTTATTCTTATTCAATTTTTTCAACTCTTTTCTAAACTCTATCAACATAACACCACTTGTATTATGGTTCTGGCTTAGGTCCTTTATGATTGTAGGCCACTATCTATTGAATGAGATTCTCATCAAGAACCAATTTTCTTATGTTCAATCTATTGGTATCAGGTAAATTGATATCTATTTTATTGGCTCCGATTAAATATAGACCTGCCTAGATGATCGTATTGAATTTGATAATTCTGCAATTACTCAGATTTAAGAGTGGTTAAATAAATTCCTTATCACTTAATTTCTCCCTTAATCTTTCTAATCTCAAACAATCAGTCTCATATGATAATAATTTTTCATTCTCTTTGAATTCTGCTAATTTCTCTGAGTGACTATCAATGTATTATTCTTCCTCTAATGCCCAATTTTCTAATATTTCTTTGAATGGAGCACCCAAATTAGATTAATAATGTAATTATAACTCAACATCAGCCTTCATCGACTGTATTTCTTAGAGTTCCCATTATTTAATTAACAAATTAACTAAATCCAAAATTTCTGTTCTATGATTTTCAGGTATTTATCTATCTTAACCCAAAGTGTCAATGCAAAATACATACTCCTTTTTTTACTATGCAAAAGATGGCTCCAAAAGAGGTTCTAAACTTGCTAAATAAGCTTATTTTTCCTATTCAATGATTGCTGGATCTTCAGATTCAAGTCTTTCCTCAAATTCTGCTTCTTTTGCTGATCTTTCTTTGTCTTGATTCTCTTTTAGTATTAAATATTGTGATCTCTGCTCAATACCTTAATCAAAAGATTGTTCATAAAGACAACTCTAATATATAAGCGGGATTGCATTATAGGCACCCAATTTAGGCCATTTGTGATATACGATTCTAGGTTCCTTGACAACATCTTCAACATAGATTCCATTAGTTTAAACTACTTCACCATTTTCATCTGGCTGTGGTTCTTTCAATGCATCATATGTAACTCCTGTTTCTGGGAGCAAAGTTTGACCAACAAGGAATTTAGAATTTTGATCAGCATAAATATATGTCAATAGTTTTGTTCCTTCTAAATTGATGTGAGCATTTTCATCATCTTCCTAATTTAAATCAATCTCCTTTTTTGGAAAATCGAGCTCACAAACATAAGTATTCACTCTCTTTAATTAGATATGATAATTACAAATCGCTTTGCCACATAATCACAGAATACATCACCCAAGAATTCATCATGATATTTTGCCTATTTAATTGATTCCAAAAATTATTCATGTTTCTCCTTCTACAAATTTTCAAGTCTTAGACTCTCTTCTTACAGATATGCTAATTGTTCAGTTAGAACTTTAAATTCCTTAATTTTTGTTTCTTTCACATGTTACTAATGATTATGAGATTTTATTCATTACTCTTTCTTCCCTTGTCTTTTATTTTTTAAGCAATTCTGAGTAAGTGAGTAGCCACTTGGCAAGATAATCAATCGGAAATTATGGCCTTTCTAAATAGAGAGCTGCTAGACCTTTGGCAACGATACCGCCTACTTCATCTTATGTGAGATAATCCATATCAGTTATATAAAAACAAATAATTAGTTTTAACAAATTAATCTCTTTGCTCTTTGTCTTACTCGGAGCTCAACTCTAGTAGTTTACTCCCTAAGTCATGGATATCAACTTAATCTAGTTACTCAACAAATTGTGAAGCATAGTGGAATATTGCTGATGAGTTTTCTTTTCTTTAATCTTTTTGACAGATAAACTTGGGGAATGGATAAGCTTTGGTTTTTGGTTCGTTCTTATTTGGTCTCAACATCTCTGTTCTCACTTGTAATTTATCTAGCAATCGAATTTATTTGGTATGCTATGACCTTTCTCTGTTGAAAAGAACATCTTCCATTTTTAATTATTCAAGCAAGCCTCTCCTCTTTATTTCTATGATGTTTGATGATTTCTTAGAATTAGCCTTCTCTAAGCTTTCTTCTAATTTTCTTAATCTCTCTTTATCTAGTTATTTTCTCTCCTCAACACTTCTCTAATATCGAGCCATTGTTTCATCAAACCTTGTTTTTCTTGGAGCAATGTATTAAGCTTATCTGAAAAGTTCGTGTTTTTATAATCTGGCATCATAACTCATTTTGCGTTTCTCATATTTGTCTTGTGTCAGTTTCTAAATCTAGGCTCTGTTTCGGTAAACTTATTCCATTCTTGAGGTGTCTAATACTTCCTTTTATTATGCTTTAAGTTCTCTTTCACTGCTGATTTGTTTTTTACGTGATTCTATTAACTATTGTTTCTGAGAATATAGTAGTAGTTGTTATTCTCGCTGCTCTTAAATTAGCTTTTACACCTTCATCAATTTTTCATTTATTTTAGAACTTTGTACACTCTCAGATCTCTCTTCTTAAACAATCGATATTGGATTACGAGAGCTTTCGACTTATTTTGAATGTAGTAATTCTTCATATTCCATTAGTAATTTTTGTCTCCTTTTTTCATGCTGCTTAGTTATTGCCTCAGTATAAAATTAGACATCATTCTCATACTCAACTGGCACTTTGAGCTTTTTGAGAGGTTGCATATCAAATTCTGTGATCCCCATATTTTTTAATATTTGTTAATTCATTTAATATATTGTGGTCATTTAAATTACGATTCTATTATTAAACTAGTCTTGCTACTTAATTGATGAAAGTTATGTTCGAATTGCGAAAAACTTATGGAAATTTAAGATATTAGAAGATAACGATTTGATGGTTGCATTAAACTCTTGTTAATTGGATTACTTGACACTTTCGAATAAATTATTTAAAAATTAATATTAATATTATGTATTTAATATCAAAACAATCTCTATTTTGCCTCGTCGCCATCTCCTACCAGTCCTTTTTGTTAAGCAAATTAGTAATGTAAATCTACAACATCGATGCCATCATGAACTTTAGTCCATCCATCCTTATGAATATGATAAACTATGTATACGAAGACTTATTACCTCTAACTACTCCTCCAGATGCTGTGTCTCTATGAGTAGCATGATAGATTGCTCTGATTCCTAGTTCTACAGCCTCATTCAAAGATAAATCATATCTATAATGATTATCCAAAACACCGTAGGCATATGTGCTACCACTACCCACAGAAAAGATGTCGCCTTTTAATCTCATTCCATCATTGTCGATGTAATATAAATGCTATCCAGTTGTATCAGTTCCTGCAATCATACATCCCATAGAGAGACCTGAATTTCTGTAGCCTATTAAAATTCCTTATAAGAATTTCGAAGCTGCAGCAACACTCAATTTACTACCATTTTTTAATTCATATGTCCTGCAATGATTCGCTAAATAAGCAAGCCAATATTGGCAATCTGCTGCACCTCCAGCCATAGTACCTTAAAGAATGTTAAATATGTAAAATACCCAATAAGTATTCATTAATTTCGATTACTTTTCTTACTTATTCGCTGCTCAAGAAGCTGCCCATACTGGCTCTTGAATCAACAGCCAATAAAATTCCCTCCTTGAATACAAATCCTAAGGTTGTTGTTCCATGTTTGAAATTGGTTAATTTATTTCCTCCATTGACTTAAGTTGGACCATTCAAAGTTCTGTAAATCACTTATGGTGCGGATGGCAAAGCCAATGTGTTGATTTCATCCTTGTCTTCCTTTTAATAGGTGTGAGCTAAGCCAAATGTAGAGGGATCGAAATCAATCATTTAATATTTAATTTAATAACATTCCTTATCTAAATATAATTTATATATATTATTTTTCAGTAATAATAGTGTCAAGAAGTTAAAAGCAAACCATCAAAATATTGATCTAATTGAGAATCCAACTAATGTATTCTCATTATTAAATTGACAGATTAAATTTTAAATTATTTATACTAAATAATATGAAAAACAACCATCATCGAAGAACGAAATCTAGTGGCAACTACTTTCCCATATAAACAGAATTTCTAGTTTAAGATGACGACAATGACACCAATGAAACAAAGGAAATCATTAAAAAAATTCAGCAATAGCCAATACTACATCATTAGATAATTGAAAAACTAGATGATCAAAATTATGGGTTATTCAATGCGATGTTCAATTTTGGTTAGATGAAATTTAAACCAAAATAATCTTTAGATCTTAGTACCATTACAGAGTGCAGCTGTATCACTTGTATTTATGCTGTTAGCTACACCTTCCACCAAGGATGCCAAGCCAAAACACAGAAAATGTGGTAGTCAATAACAATAAGCCAATAAACAACCGATAAAACACACACATAGTCAGAGTCTGTAAATTTAAAGGCTGGAGAAAGAATTAGAATAGATGAAAGTATAACAAGCAGAGATTTAAAATGTTAACATGATGCTCATACTTGAAATTCATAAATCCAGACAGGAGCTTTAGATATCCTAATAAGTAATTAGAAATAGCTAACCTAGAAAAACGAAGTCATTCTTTAGAGAATTACGAAATTAGAGAAAATGCTTAGAGAAGACTAAAAATTATCATCCACAACTAACGATAGTCTAGAATTCTCCTGATAATATACTCATTATTTAAGAACAATTATATCTTATTATATTTATGATTCAGAAAACATCATTTTATATCCTATCTACAAAGCTAATTAAACATATTATCAGTTCATTAAATGTTACTTTGTTTAAAGCCTATGGTATTACTATTAAAACAAATAGATACATTCAAATGTATAAAGTACACCATAATTAGTATAGGTGATAGAATATTCGATACTGCATGGAAAACTCTACTATTTAAAAGATGATACCAAATAAAGCCATAGTAGATTAAAAAGGAGATCTATTATGATATTGAAAATCTAATGATACTATCTCAATAAGATATGTGATTTTTCAGTTAATTCAGATTAATAAAGGTTTAGTAATTTAATTTGCTATTATATATCATTTTGGAAATATATTAAATATTTCATCTCTTTTTTTCTTACTAATTTATTCATACTAAAACGATCTTAATAACAAAATGATACAATCTGCAGCTGATTATTTGTGTCCTTTTTTAAAGGCTTTGAAGCCAAATTAATATTGAATAAAAAATTGATATGATATCTAAATTGATTTATATCTCATTATTATTCTGCAGCTCTTCTCTCGACGGCTCTTTCTAACTCTTATACTAACAGCTTCGTATTCTACATCAAAACTAAGGCATAAATCTTCTGCGTCGTCCCATAAGATTTGGTTTCTTTACTTCTTGCCAGCAGCAGCTTATGCAACGGCTGTTTAGACTGTGATTACTCCATGAATATTTTCAGATTTTATAACCAATTATTATTTTGAAGATTCAAGTCTTTCTTAAGTAGCTAAGAATAAATCTTTTATTAGATGAATAGAGCTAGTGCATTTTTTTTTCAGCTGTATAGGAAGCCCAAGCTTCTTCAACATCTGCTTCTTAAGGTTTACAATAATTGAACAAGTCTTTCTGCTGCACCGGCAGCATTCTCCTCTTATTTAATAGAAGCTAAGGCAGCCAATGGAATCATGAAAGCTTTGTTCATTTTTGTGGAAACAGAAGCAAACATCAGGATTCCATTGGCAATTTTGAGTGTGCCTATAGTATCATCAACTTCTGCTTTTCTGTAGCCAATTTCACTTTAACATTCAGCTTATTGAGCAACATAGACTGCATCATGAGTTCCTTATTCTTCAGTGACAGCTGATTTGAAATTATCAAGAACTCCTTTGATTGTATCTAGTGGTGAATGAGATTTGATCTTGTTTTCAACTTCAACCATAATATTCATAATGCTTCTTTTACCACCATATGTGAGTGGGTACTTTTGAACCATATTAGCATTAGCTATGGCCAAGATCATTAATAATGTAAGTGTGACTTTCATTTCAATTAATATTTGCTACCTAAAAACAGGTTAGCAACCTTTTGTAGTGAGATTTGTATAAAAACGAAATTTAATTTAAAAACAGATCAAAATTTAATAATTTTGGAATATTTCTAATAACTTTTAATTATCAATAGATAAGGAAGATTGGTTTCTCTTCAAATATAATTAAAACTTGGATTCCATATTTTTTTTTATTGTGTATTAATCTTAACATTGAGTATGTTTACAGTCTCTAATTAGTTCAACAAAGTACTGAAAATCAATTTCATCAACATTCTTTTGCTCCTAATGCTTTACTTTCTATACATATTTACGTTAAGAATGGATAAGGAAAGATTATTAAAAAATACTAAAAATAGTAATATATTATTTAATTCAGCAAATATAAACTTAATTAGATGTTTAGAATTTAGAGAACTTTGCATTTGACAAAAAAACTATAATTGTTAATATTTTATATAAATTGATTTTAACAGGTTAGTATTTTAATTGGGATTTAGTGATTAATACATGTCCAATTCTCTTTTCCAAAATATTCAAAAATCCATTTTTGCTATTTTCTTTCTTGATAGAGGCTTACGATTGAAGTTAAGGCTACTTTTCCTATTCTTAAAATTCTTATAAGGGTAATATGTATTTGTTATTAAAATGTTATAATATATTTTAATATTATTATTAAATAAAATGTCACATCAAGGGAAAGATATCAATATTAATGATTTTAGCAGCCCACACCTTTAGATAAGCAAGAAGGATTAATTTTTAGAAGAAATCAGAAATCATATTCTGTCAAAATCAAGAAATGATGTCTGGAGATAGAAGGGTTAGCCAAACTTTGTCACACGTCCTTATGTAGAATGGAGAAGAGGAGATACATGTTGTGCAATAATGTGAATTAAATATAATCACTTTACCTTTTAGAAATAGTCTTTAATTGATTTTTGTTTAAATTTATTATTATTAACTTTTTCTTAGGTTTCTGGAACTTCTAATTTATGATTATCTTGATCTTCCACAGATTCTGTTTTACTGGGTGTTTTGACATGGTCCTCAGTCTTTTTGTTCTTTTCGTTTGTATCTAATTGCATTTCAATTTAAATTTAATCCTAATCAAAGACCTAGTCTTTAGTTTGAACTTGATTATTTGCAAATAAATTCAATTCTTCTTAGATGCATTGCTTCTCTTCATTATTTTATTCTTCTATCAATATGTTATCTTCTGGTTAAGTTTAAGGATTGCCAATATCAGCATTTTATTCTTCATTTAATTTATCCTCTTGCAAATCCTTTATTCTTTACCTTCTTAACTCATCTAATTTGCATTTTTCTGCCAATTCTCTTTGTAATTTAAAAGAAGAATCTTTAAAGATTTTTGATTAAATATTATGGATGGCTGCTTTTTCTTGTTAAGACAAATCATCAACACATAGGAAACACTTAAATTCGATTTAAGAAGCTTCTTCGAATGGTATTGTCATTTCCAGACAATCAAAATGAAACCATTCATCACATGATTCACAACAAATCATAGGATCCCCATCTTTAAACTTCCCTCTGCATACACAATATAAATTGTCATCTCTTTAAAAATACTCATCTCCTACTAATTCGATTATAATTTCCTTTTTTTATTCAGCCTTATTATTCTTTTTATATTTTTTTAACATCAATATATCGATAAGTTTGGCTTATTTTTTTTGGGGATTTATTTCTTACATATATTTACTTGCCCTTCTTCTTAATTTTTCATACATTTTATATGTGATGTCTTTTTCATAATCTCTATACTTAAAATGTTTCCACAATTCATCTGTTGCAGTAATAGTACTTTTATAAAATTATGTAACTAATAAGCCATTTGCATCAACTTTATTTTAATAAACTTCTGGTAGAATTGTGAGCTTATACTATTTTTATGGTTTGAGTACTGGTCCTGAAATGGATTCAATAGCGTATTATCCCTATTCTAATTTTAAATTGACAATAAGCTATTAATCAGTGATCTAATTTATAAACTCTTTTAATTTATTGGCGAAATCAATTAAATCGAACTCATTCTCTGTGTGTTCCTGACTTTCTTATTTTTATTTTTGATCTTTTGTTGCTTTGATCTTTTTTGGCTTTTAAACAGACTTTTTATGCACTTGCCGACATTTCTCATAAGCTCTAAAGAAATCAATAATTTCTCTTTCATATAATCTGTGTTTGGATTCTAGGATTCTCTTAACCTTAAGGGGAACATGTTTTTAACAGAAAATCTAATAATCTGGTTTGTTATTAACAACAGTTTAAGTCAGGAAAATTCCAGATCTTCTGGCACATTCAACATGAAAGGAGGTAGAACAACTACTTCTGGCACATTATATACACATTCCTGCTTTCTTAATATTGCAAATGCTGCAATTAAGAGCAAATCTTTTGGAATTGATATTATCTACTCCTCTTAAGATATCTTATTTTTCATCTAAGAAACATTCTGGAGACCAATAAAAACAAGATAAATGGATCCAAACTTTTTAAGGCTATGGTTCTTTAATTTCCTTATTATTTTCTAAATCACGAATATCTCTATTTGGTAATTTCCCAAAATCATAATAGAGTTCTTAGTCATCGTCTATTTATTAAACTTGATTTTAATGAATATTATTACATAATTTAGACACAAAATCATTCTTCATCATAGATTCACCTTAAGATTCAAAATAAGTTTGATTTAAATTCTAAAAGCATGATGCATCTATTTGAGTAGCTTTCATAGCTCCACCTAACTTAGGACACAAAGCACATCTTAAATATTGTCCATTTGGCCCAAATGTTTAACAAACATCACATATCCAATCTTCATTTGGTATTATTTCAATTAAATAACATTTTTAGTGTACTGATATGTTACATTTAGAGCAAAAGACAATTAGATTATCATCAGTATAATCTCCATCATTACAAACTTAACATAATGCATCATCTAAATTTGGTTATAAGTGAATTCCTCCTCCTTATGTTTTTTTTCCTGTCTCTTAAACCACTGTATTTTACTCATCTGCTTAGATTTTCATTTCAGTTTTTTCTATGTATTACTTTTCTGTTTCTGTCAGTCCTGCTATATCCCTCAAAAGATTATTTTGCTGGTCTGTTTTTAAATGCTATTTAACTGTTGGTACTAGATTGACAAACTAATGCAAAGTTTCTTCATTCTATTTTGTTATTTATTCTAATTCAATTCTAATCATATTTATTGATAGTACTCTTAGTTTGTAATTAAATCATCTAAGTCTTTTTAACCTAAGTTTCTCATTTCTAAAATGAAGATATCATCATTCACATCATACCCTTTTTTATTTTTCTATTTTTTGCAATCACTAATTAAATCAAAAGATGTTTACTCTTATATTTAAGTCCCATATATTGATTCATTTTTCTTCAATATTTTCTCAATTTCATGCAGACATTATTAGAGATACTCTTGATCGCAATTGAAATAGAGTGCTGCAATCATAAATTAGAGTGTAGATGCTTGCAAAAATTGAACTTTGATATAAGAAAATGCATACTTGGATAAATAACTTTGGAGTTATTCGTATTTTCGATATCAGTCCAATCATAATCCCCCATTTTTCTCAAGGTATGCAAATAATTTTGATATTTTTTTGTGACTTTCTATTATACCTCAATTAAGGAATTTTCTTCACTTTCATCCTGCAAATTCGCTTTAACTAATTGCTTACGAACTCTTGTTTATTTTCTTCTTTTCATACCAGGATCTATGTTGTACATTTTCCTATCAAACTTATGAGTCATTCATTATACCTCTAGAAAGCGCCAAAAACTTCTTTAAAATAAAATAATAATTAGCTATCAGCACTTGTCAAGAATCAAAACTAAATCCAAATATTACGAAGCTAAAATACATGAACATACAAAAATTATCTACTATATTTAGGTATTTGAAATTTAGATATTTCAAATAATGGGTCTTTTTAATACTAATAACTCTCTTTTTGATTAAATATTACCTAGTTATCACTCGAAAAAAATTTTATTTCAGCTTCAGATTATTTATAATTTAAAAACTCAATAGTAAACACATTATATTTAATCATTATGATACTTCAAACTCAAAAATTCTCATCAGAAAAACAATAATAATGGGTACTTTCATTTATATAATATGTTTATCAAATTCAAATCAGAATTCATCTTAATTTTTATAAAAATTACAATACATTTAATTGAAATTGTTATAAACAATATCTCATTAAATAAACACTATGCATTCTTTGAATTTCTGAGTTTTAATTTTCTAATTCCAATTATTTTTGATACTACATTGGATTAATCCTTCGATATGAATTGTAAATAGATATTTCTATATTACAGATTAATCCCTTGATACATTGGTAATCAACATATCAGGTACGCTTTATTTCTGTAGAATTCATTAATTTTCACATCATAGCAAATCAAAACAGCATCCTTAGTATTCTTTTTGGCTTATTCTCTTCTATTTGTCTCTTAGTCATATAGTTGTTATAATATAGTTTAAATAATAATAATACAAGTTTATAATTTCTCTCTTTATTTTTACAATCAATTTACATGTAGTGATAATAGCACCCAGGATTGAGTTTGAGTTTAATTGATTTGTTAGAATAAAATTTGTCAATTAATAATCATTTTCTTATATATAATTTAGCTTAATCCAAATTCTTAAATAAAAATATATATGATCTAGTAAATAAGATTTAAATTTAATAAAGTATCATTAGATAGGATCAGGATTTTAGAGTTAAATACAAAGAATAATTCAATTAAGTAAAAGGAAACTAAGTCAACTTAACATTTATCAATAAAATTAAGATTAACTTAATTCTAAATAATCTATTTTTAAAATAATGATAAGTTTATATATATGAAAAGGGAAATTAATAAAAACTTTCTACTGTTTGTAGAAATTACTGAAGAATTCATATTCATAATATATTTAAATAAGACTATGCGTCTTTAAAGAAATGAAAAACAGTAAATAAAAATAAATGAACACATTTCATTGTTTATCAACTTTTTGTTATTCTACTTTAAATGTAAACCTTCTTTTTATTATATATTGAATTACATTTAAAATTAATGGTGAAATTATATACATTATAGGTTTTGTTCTTTCTTAAGATACGTAGATATAAATTATATTATAGGGATAACTTTTATAATCTTAGTTCATTTTCTAGATTAATTTAATAATAATATTAATTATTAACGAATGAGAAGAACAACTCTTTAATCTGATTTGAAGTTACATAAGAAAAAAATGTTTAACAAAGAAAATACACAATAACCAGCGCAAACAGGTAGGAAGCATTTCGAAGAAAAACAATGTTACTTACCTTCAAGATAAAATGAAGATGATGGTTAAAATAAGAAAGTAAGAGTATTATTTTTGAATTTAAGACTCTAATGTTATTTCCAGAAAAAAAAAATGTTACTAATTATGATAATGTCATTGAACGTAGACCCTCAATTAGAATATTTTAATAGCAAACAACCACTTCAAATTTTAGACTTTGTGATAAATAATCCTAAGTATCAAAGAGTTCCACAAACTTTCATCCTCTTCGAAGTACTTCAGCCAATATTTATTCAATCTTCAATAATGATAGAGGATTAAATGGAAACAAATTTTGAAATTTTTTATTTCACTTCAAATTATAAAATAAAACAATATTAATATTCTTATTGATTGTTTAATTTAGTGCCATGATAGATAATATCTGACAAAAGAACAAAAATGGTAGTATAGATAGATAATCTCAATCAATTGAGAATCTTTAGAAAGTATTAGCAAAGTCAAGATTTTTCAAGTTCAAGAATAAATTTCGAGAGCATTATACGAATCTGATAATCAAGTGAATGATAATAAAAACTACAATTATATTAAGAAATTGAGAATGGATTCGATTTTGCAAATGACATTATTGTTAATTATACATACTTGAATTTCATGTTTGAATCAAAATATTATTTTGAAAAATTCAACTTAAGTTTATAGATATAGACTATAATTGAAAATAAGTCTTTATTAGATTTCTTATTAAAAAAATTGCTCACAATAGGAGAAGTATAATTTATAATAAAATTATGTGAAATGCAAAGGTTAGGATTGAATTCTGAAATCTTAACTATGTAACAAGCTTTTACTAATAATGAGACTTAGCTCTCTATTAATTAAATGAGTGATAAGATTTAACAGAGATATACTAAAAAAAAGAATGTTTGATTTCTTATAATAAAAATTACTATTTATTAATATTATAATATGGGTTCTAAACCTTCAAAAAAACCAGATCCACCAAAATCAGATTAAGCTTAACTTGAAGATTAGATACCAGTCTATAATAGACCTAAATCCCCTGATTATGGAGAGTAGGCCAAAATAAAAGATGTTGGGATCAAACCTGATGATAATATCGATAGGCATTTTATTAATTTAATTTAATATAGGGAAGCAGCAAATAAGAGATAAGCAGAAAAGTAAAGAAATTCCAAGATAGAAGGTTAATAGAAAATATCAATTCCATAAAAAAAGATAGAATAACCAAAAAAATAATATCAGAAATTCGTTATTTAATCAAGTTAGTAAAATAATAACAGTTTGGATCTATCCTATGATCAATTTGTAAATGGATTAAATCAAAATGATATTAAAGAATTGGAGAGACAATTAGAGAGTGATGAATTGTCTCCAATAAATAAAACTAATACTGAATGTATTTGTATTATTATATCAGAGCTTAAAAATAGGCACTTGATGAGTAGAAAATTAAGGTAGCTGAGCAAAAAATATGGAAACTAAAGCAAAAAATAAAGAGGTCTTTTGATTGGCCTGATTAAGGTTAGGTATATATGGTTTCAGTTACATTTAAATATAACTATTAATACAAAACCTAAAAGTTAGCAGTGACATAACCTTTTGATAATTATGTAAACTCTATTTTATCTTGGAAAAATAATGAATAATTGAATGTATTCGAATTTAAATTAAGAGATGTAGATATATATAATACAAACACTGGGGATGTTTAATAACTAAAATTTAATGAAATAGAGTTCATGGTCGATTATAATGGAGTCTTTGTAATTAAATCATTTATTTTAGATTGGAGTCAAACATGAAAGTGACTTTATTAAAAAGCTTTCTTAATAGAAGAGGTATTATGAAAAAGAATAAATAAAGGAAAAAAAGGATAGAGATTAATTGCTTAATAATCAATTGAGCAATTTAGAAAGACTGGCTAATAATAAATTGCAAGTTAAGCAATCAACTAAAGCAAAGAAACAAAAGCCCGAGGCAATTATTTAGAGAACTGAAAAATAATTAGAGTAATTTTGGACAAATGCATTTTAATGTTGGTATACTCTTAACGAAGACGAAGCAGAAAAAATCTTCTATGCAGGTTAAGAATGTGTAGTTTTACAAAAAAAAGAAGTGGATCCTTAAAAGAAATTAGAAAACTTTCTAATTAAGAAATTATAGGATCCAGAATTCTTTAAATCTTGTTTAAATTCAGTAAAAACAATAAAGGATCCATTAAAAAAATGGGGAATGTTCAGTAATGAAGAAATATTAGAATATTTAGGTGGACCAAAACATGTAAGAATTTTAAATGCTTATTTAGAGTGTTGTATAAATATAAAAGAAAATAACCTTTCCCATATTGGAAAAGTGTATGATTGTTGATGGTATACTGAATAATAGCGATTTAACTCCTTTGGTTGTCAAATGGAATCAATGTAGAAAAACAGTTATAGAACATGAGAGAGACTTATTTGTGGACATTGAGTAAGAAAAGAGGTATAGTAATAATTAGAATGTAGATTATTAACATTTATATGGGATAAACAACTAGATATTAAGATGAAATTAAGATCTGAGAATATATTTGTGGAAGAGCTCAATAAATTTAGAGATGAGTGCGAATTAGAATTGAAAGAAATGTTGTTCTAATTATCGACGATCCCCAATTTTCCGATGGAAAATAGACCTAAATATAAAGAAAAATATTTCTAAATTTTATGATCATTGAAATGAGGGTGGTTATAACTCAAGAACTCTAAAAATATTCATAAAATGTATTTGCTATGTAGGGTTGAGCGAGCAGTACAATTCTGCAAAATCACTCTCATCTACTACTTTAAGCATAGCCCATTTCTTCAAATAGTTTATAATCTTAAGTTTGTTTTGCATTCTATCAATGTCCTTTTTCAATTTATGAATTAATGCTCTTTTGTTTTTTTCACAAAATCCAAGAGTATAATTAGTTATCACCCAAGGTTTGATAATTGAATGCCTTTCTGTGTGACTTTCTTTAGAGAGAACTTTCTAATAAGGAACTCTAAGTTTTTCTCCATTTCTCACCAGCACATCCAGTAATGGTTGATTCTCATTTATTAATTAATCGAATCCGTCTTATATAAAGATATGTCTCTTTCTTTAACAATATATATCATCATACTTGCATTCCACTTAAGTACAATGGCCTAAGAAGTTAAAGAGGGGACAAGCATAAGAACAAGTGTTTAATTCATCCTTTAAAGTCTTGCGCACTCTTTCCTCTCTATTTGTATCGCTCTGAACTGTTAAGAAATTCTTACAAGTGAACGCAATGAGGATTCGCTATCTACACCTTCTACTTTGTCGCCTTTTTAGGTCAAGATCTCTCCCTCCTCATATTATAAGTCCATATATTGTATATTTAATTTTGATCAAAAGTCATAACATTAAAAACCTTTAAAGAAATCTTTATATTAATGGGATAAAGTAGTTCTTATTAATTTATTACTATTCTCTATTAAAGTGTTTCTCCTTCAAAGAACCATTACAGGAATAATTAGAGTTTTATTAATAAATCTATTAAATACCAGAGAACATTAATATTTATATTTAAAAATAATAAGTATTATTCTTGGGTTATTAGTTATCTTAATTGCTTATTTGCCAGAAGATTATATAATATTTAAGGAACTGTTATACATTAGTTAATGTTTAAATAAGAAATAATTAAATTATGTTAAAAATTGTAGATAAGTTAAGAGAATTAGTTTCATAAGAATTGTGGATAAAGTTCTTCAATTCTATCAATGGTAGATTGATGCTGAAATTGATAATGTTAAAGTCAGTTGTCTGTAAGCTTAACAACCCTATTAAGTCGTGATGATGCTAGGGATTTTATTTGGCTATATTGGAAGTTCTGAAAATAAAGTAAAATTCCATATGAATGAGGATTTGGATTACAGTCAAAAATTAACTAAAACGATTTTATCGAAAGTTGATGGGTATTACAAACATTTGATTCTGCTTGCCTATTTATCAGAAAGATCACCTACAACTTATGTTTATACTCCTATCACATTCAATAATTTTACTATTTCGAATGACACTTTCACTGAGAAGTACATACTATCACATAAATTGACTTAAAATAATATATCGTTATATAGATCCTTATACAAAATAACAGAACCTATGGATTAAGAAGGATGGTTATAAACTTTAAGACTAGCTCAAATTGATAAGTATATTTTAGAAATGATGTTTAATTATGATGATATTTATATCTTTTTTCGTCAATTCTACCTCATAAATAAGCTAAATAAAATTATTCATTACTTCCCTGTTATAGAAAATATGAATGAAAATTATCTCAATTTAGAATAGAAATAGTAAATCCTATATAGTAATGAAACAGTGATATTTTCATATCCAACTAATTATGGGATGGTTTTAGGAATTGGATATACCAATATAATTAAATAAATTTTGTCAAACTTAGAGTCATCATTTTTTATAAAAATATTTAAAACAGACAATTCCTTTTATGTTTCCAATGATTAAAACATGAATGATCAATGTGAGTGTTAGACAAATAGAATTTTAAATATCAGTTTTGAATGTGACATGCCGAAAGGAGATAATAACTATTATTCCAGTAATTCATGCAACTCATTGTACGTTAGAGACATATCAACTGATAGCTCGATTAAAATCTATTTAGTAATATACAAATAAAGAATAAATGATTCAGTCTAAGCCTTAGATTTATTCAATTTGGCATGGCCATATTATTTAATAACAATAGTAATATTTTTCATTAATATTTTGATCATAATAAATAGAGTCAATTTATTTACTAGAGACATTACAAATCCAATCAAGTAAGTCACTTATAAAATTGATAAAATCATCAACAATATATTTTAAATCAGAATCATAAACAAAATACAGGCTGATGATATTTTAATTAAGGAAGATACTGAGGTTTAATTATTGTTGCATGAATTTTCTCGCTTATTTGAACAATTAAGAAATATGAACACCTTTAATATTTAAACATTTGAAAAGAAAGAAAAGAAAGATATTTTGCCAAAACAAAATGATAAATCAATTGAATAAATTAAGACATTGGTTAATAAATTTAGGGACTCATAATGATGATCTAGCCATAAATATATCAGTATTATCTTATCTTTAAAATTGTAATACATATATTCGTTATTCATATTTAATTAATATAGTTTATTTTGTAAATCATCAATTTAAATTAAGATCTGAATTTTTAAGGAATTAATTTAATGATAGAGGATTAAATAATATTTTTAGAAAATAAGTTTGCGATTTTAAATCAATTTAAAAAGGCAACTATACAAGTGATATCATCTATAACTTCTTCTTCCTTTTTCCATGATTCTGTAGCTTCTTTCACTAATTTATCTACAGCTCCTTCAGCATCGTTTTTCAAATAATAACCAAAAACTGTATCTATAATCCATTAATTATCGAGAAATCTATAATATATATTATAAATACTCCCAAATTCCATCAGACGCAATAATAAGGAATTTGTCATTTTAAAATGTGTGTTTAATTATTTCTGGAATCGAGATTACACCTACTTAAGCAGCGACATAATCTCCAAAACTTCGAGACATGGCCAACCCTGGGACATTTTCATTTTTTAACCAAACTCTTGCAGGACCAATTGGATTTCCTTCTTCATCTGAATATGCCTAAACTCTTCCGCCGTTTTATAGTATCCTTTTCTACTCTTTAGGCAAATCAGGCTTTTAATCATGCGAAAGCTCAATCACATGTAATCCATCCTTCTACCTTCCAATTATAGCTCTTGAATCTCCAATATTAGCACACCAACCAGTATGCTTAATAACTAATAAACAAACAGTTGTGGCTCCACTATAAGTGATATCAATTCCTGATTAATATAATTCTTTAGTTGTTCTTTCAAAGGCTTATCTTAGTATCACTTATATCATCATATCTTAATCCTTCTTACCCAATTTATGAGATTTCAATAGTTAATCGATAATATTTGGTAATTTCTCTTAAACGAATTATGCAACTTCATGCCCATTGACACCATGTCCATCTGAAACTTAGAGTAAATATGAATTATCGATATCTCCTATCCTCTCATGAATTGCATAAGAATCCTGATTTACTTTCTCTTATTTTGTATAGAGCATTCCTGCTTAAGTTCTATTAAAATAAATAGAATACATACTTAACTGCAAATTTTGAGATAAGTCTTCTATCTGTTTAAATTATATCTGGATTTGATATTGATCTATAACCCTTAATCTGTTTAGCAGATTATTTTTTTATATACTCAATTAATTTATTTGCAATATCACTAGTAGGTTTGAGATCTCCGTTACTCATAGCTCTATTATGTATTTGAGGAGGAGATTTATGTAGATTTTGAGTTTGTTTTTGGAGACCTAATAATTTTTTGAATTGCTTTTGAATCAAATTTTCATGATACTTAAGATTATTTTCTACATTATTATTTTTGACTAATCGCTACATCTATAGTCTTGAAGACGGTCTATTTTTTTTCGAATTTGCATCATTAATATCAAGTATGAATTAGCTGCGAAAATTTGATTTTTTATCCAATAATTAATTGTTGATGTAGGAATTAGTTCCAGATTTATTCGATGAGATGAAATCGCGAGATAATGCTATTGACTTTAGTATTTTATTATCAGTTTTAGGTGCTGTGGATATACTTGTCGAAACCAAATATCTAAAATCATCCAGATACAACATACTTATTGTTCTTTATTGGAGATGAGCCTGTCTTTTAAGTGGAAGTACATGGCCTAGCATTAGCTAATTTTTATTGGCTGGCAGAGTTTAACTTCATTAAATATATTTTATAAACAGTTAGTTAGAAAAAATAAGAAAATCAAAATTTATCTTGAGTATTTGGTAATTTCATAACCATTTTATTCTTTTTCCTTGTTCCCATTACCCTTTTCTATTTTCACCTGTGGCTGCAGTGTATTCGCCTTCTCCATTCTATTTTCCATTCAGCCATTATCCTGAGTAGAAACGTCCATCCTCCCAATAGAAATTACCAAATCCATGCTTTTGATCATTTGAATATTCTCCTTCGTATTTTTTACCATCTGCCCAAATCATAGTACCCTTTCCATCCATTTTATTATTCTTCCATTGGCCATTATAAGATTTTCCATCGAACCAAACATATTCACCTTCTCCGTGTATCTAATTTTCAAAAAATTAACCAACGTATGATGATCCATCTGCAAAATATATATGTCCATATCCATGCTTTTTTCCTCCCTTATACTCCCCGTTGTATTTAGATCCATCTTTCCAAATTTCTGCTCCTTTCCCGTTCTGTTAATCATCTTTCCATTAACCTTCATAGCGAGCCCCATTTGAGTGAATATATATACCAAAACCATCTGCTTAATCTCTTTGCCACTCTCCCTCATATTCATCTCCGTCTGCATGGATGAGTTTACCTCTTCCCCAAGCTAAATTATGCTTCCACTCTCCTACATAAACGGAACCATCAGCCCATTTATGCCTTCCAAACCCCCATCTTTATCCTTTCATCCACTATCCTTCGTACTTGCTTCCATCAACCATTTCTATTTCAGACAATTATATGGGTTCTTATCTTTTTTCAGTTTCTTAAATTCTTAATTAATCCTCCGCTTTTAGTGCTTCGAGAATGCAAATTCTATTAGAAAGCTAACTTTCCTTTTTTTATTATGTCTTAGCTGTTTTCTTCATTTTTTTCCTAACAGAATGACCTCTGTAATGAGCTTATATTTTAATAATTGAAGTTATTTTCTCTTGTATCTCAGTTACTTTTTGATCTTCTGTTGTTAAGGCAAGGTTAACCTCAGTTATTATTTACTTTTCGACTATTTTTGTATCATCTTTCTTACAACAATAAGTTGAACATAGACCCATAAAGTTTATTTTATAATCAATTATCAATAATAATTTAATTCAATAATTTGAATAACTCATCGTAAGCCACAATATATTTTAATTTATCAAATTACTTGATATATCCAACTGTTTTATTTTTTGTCATATTTTATACTTTATCATAATTTTCTTCTCGTATAAATTTCTTGTCACTTATTCTCCATTTTGTTATGTGTTGCCATCGTAATTAATTAACCCAAGTCACAATGCCTGGAGTGGTTACTGTGAATTATATTTGTTTTACTAAAACAATTACCATTTTTTATTTATTTAATATCATTTCTATTTCAAATAAGGTGGAATTTAGTAATTATTGCTAAGCCTTCTCATGTTGGGTATCATTACAGAACGAATAATCGTCTTTATTGATTTCAAATAATTAGAATGAATGATCATTGATGAATTGAGTAATATCCTCTAAATTGTTATTTCCATCATTCTCTATTAATTTAAGTTCACTTTGGCTTTGATTTACTAAAGTTTTCAGTTAAGTTAAATTTGTAAAATTCTAATTTAATAATTAGACCTAAATTTATGTTGTATTATAATAGATTTCATCTCTTCTTTAATCATCTATTAATCCTAATTAGTACAAAAAGGATCCATAATATCCAATCTAATGAATTGGGCTAACCCATGCGTTTTCAAGGATGATGCCTTCTATATTTAGATTATATCCTATCGAATTCTCAATAATTTTTGAGAATAGCGATGACACATACTCCTTTCCATATAACATTATTTTCATATTTGGTATTCCTTTATTCACTAAGAATTCTTCAATAAACTACAAAATCTTTATAGCATTATCATTTTTTTCTCCAATTCCTTCAGAAAAGCCTACTCCAAATGGCTGATCTATATATAATAAATTTATAAATTTATTATAGGAGTAGGGATGTAGGTCAAGCTGTCTATTTTAATAAACGAATGGGCCATATTTATCATAGGCATGCATTATAGATGAGCAACCATTATTAGTTAACATTATCCATAACTGATCGGCATCTGTAAAATTGGTATAATCTGTGTGATTTTCTTTCAAAAATATCTAGTAAGTGTAAAACCCATTATCAAATGTCAACCTTCCAGATTCACATAAAAATGATATTTATTTTTTGATCATATCTTAGTAGAAGGAGGTCACATCATTCTTAACAATTAAAGCTCTAGTTAAAGTGAAAATTAATTATAAATAAATAAACATTATATTTTGTTTTCATTAACATATCCTCATGTAAAATCATGTGACCTTACTCATTATACATTTCGATAATTAATCCTCGAAGCTTTTTAACTATGCAAGGCTAATAAATAAGGATATAAATATATATCTACCTTTCAAATCATATCCTTTTCTTTCCTTTAAAAAGTCTATCACAAATATCCTAATTAAATATTTATCTAAAAAAAATGGAAAATGTCACAAGACAAAAATGTTAATTCTAAAATTATTGGCAGAATAAATTGCTTTCCTTCCAAATATTGATAAGCAAAAGTCTTTATTAAAAAGCTTATAGAAAATATAAACTGTTTTCCTCTTCTCATCTTAGTCTATCTCAAATTATTGAAGGAATTACAAGGAGATATTTAGCGCCAATTAGGTAAAATCCTTTTTGGAGTTTAATATTTTCCTCATCAAGAGGAGTACTAGCTTTAAATCTATAGTTTATTATAACTTTCAAGTTTATATCAATTTCTAATCTTAGGGAAATTCTTGACTAAGCAATCTATTAATGTAACTAGGACAACCATCAAACAGTAAATTAGGATGTTTCTACATCATTGACTAAAATAAAGTACAGGCTAGAACTTTTGGATATGATAGAAGACTTTAAATAATATCTTAGAATGTATTAAAAAGCAACTAGAGATGATTTAAAGTGAAACCTTAATATTTACATCATTATGTTCCAATTACAAGTTGTAAAGCTAAATTAAGCATTTTGAATTTATCTTATACTGCATGCATGATTAAAAATATCAAATAAGTAATTAATATTCATTTAAATAATAGGATGTAAATTGCTTTGAATACATATCAAATTCTAATTACTGTTAACCTGCAATTTTTCCAGCATTTTCTGAATATATACCACTTTTTCTTATCAAAATAAAATCCTTTGTTATTTTAATTTTTGATTCTTATCCATCAATATATATAAATTTAGAAGGATTTTCTTACACTAATTGTCGTTGAATTAATAAATGACTTTAGAATTATGTTCGCATCAATATTGTTTAAATCCATCAGTCATTTGAAATCAATTCCAAATATTTAACTATGTATTTTTAATTTTGAGTATTGAAACTTGATTAGTGATTCTAGATGTCGGTATTATTTTCTATCTCAGGTAATGATCACAAAAAGATTATGAGATTGATGATGAAATATATCAAAATTAAAATCGTGATATAATTAAATCTGGCATTTTTTAGAGATTTTAGATCCTAATAATTAAAATAATTAAATTTGTGATAATTTGATGACCAAATCATGGACATGAAATACTAGATTTAATTACAAAGCAAACTGCATTCCAAATTCGTAAGTAGCCATTTCTTTGAATGAAATGTCTATTAGTAGGTTTGGAAATAAATTTTACATAAAATACAATTCATATTTCAGTCATACCTTAAAACTCAAATATATTTGTTCATATCTCCCAATTAGTATTTCTAATCCATTTTTTAACTTAATAACAGAGTAGCTCCAATACTATAATATGGGATAATTCAAGATTTGAATTAATTATATGTTAGTATCTTTGAGGCTTGATTTGTTGTATTTGAGATGAGATTCTGCTTTTTCTTGAGAAACTTGATTGAACTTCATGAAGATTCGATAAGAATTAACATAAGGAATGGATTCTATAATTTAAAATCATTAAAATAATTTAACAAAAATAAAAGGATTGTTAAAATTAGGAAGAAGCTATTTTATATCTGAACTTAATTAAACTTATATAATCAGCCACTTGTGTATTTGGTAACAGCTTTTGTTCCTTCAGAAATAGCGTGTCTGGCCAATTCTCCTGGAAGTAATAATTTGACTGCAGTTTAAATTTCCCTTGAGCTAAGAGTTCTTCTTTTGTTGAATCTGACTAATTTGCTGGCTTCAAGAGCAATTCTATCGAAAATGTCATTAATGAATGAGTTCATAATGTTCATAGCTTTTCTTGATACACCAATTTCTGGATGTACTTATCTCAAAACTTTGTAAATGTATAAGGCAAAGGTTTCTTATCTTCTTCTTGCCTTTTTCTTGTCATCGGTTGATTTTTTAGCCTTAACTGTCTTAACTGTCTTTTTTGCTTCTGCTTTTGGTGATTTTGATGGAGCCATTATAATTAATATTTTAAACTTAAAACCCAAGCGCTATTTTTTAAATAAAAATTCTCAATTTGATTGGCTGATTAAGGATAATCGTATATCTGTCATTTGATTGGATGTTCTTCATAAAAAATGACTAAAATGCGTCCAAAATAGTGCAGCACAATGGAACACACTTCATTTTTCATCAATTTTAACACCTTCGTCAATGAATTCACCTTTATCAAATAATAAAGAACTTAATTAATAATAAATTTATAATTAAATATACCCCCTTAACTAGAAAGTATATAAAACTTTTAAATTCTTATTTCTAAGCCCTAAACATTATGGATTGAGCAAATACTTAGATTACTTATTGAAAATAAAATAGGTTGATAGAATATATCTTATTATTATTTTTTGGCTTTAAGACTTTTATTAAAGTTAGAATGATGATATAAAAATCTCATCTATCTATGTAATCAGTGCAACCGTTGAAATAATTTTCATTTTTATAGAAATAAGAAATCTAAATTTGAATAGATATTATTATTTTTCATTTTTTTGTGTGTTGTTGTTTATAAATTATTTATAATTGAAGACTATTTCTAATTTTTCTTAGTCTTTAGTGGCTGATTATGTAACTTTTATTATATATTTAATTTTAATGATCTTTAAAAACAAAGAATTGATTAAGCTCTTTGAAATTCTTTAGTGGTCAATTTTTTTTCAATTAACAAAGAGGAAACTAGTTCTAATGAAAAAATTTCGGAAGAAACATTTCGATACTTTTAAAATGTCTTATTTTGTTTTACAGAGGTGCATAATTTAAATTTACTGTTTATAAAATAAATACTTATAAAACTACTCAATTATGTTGATAAATCTAAGAGGTTATTTATAAAATCCTTTCCACCTGAATTTTACCCACCTATTGCAATCCCTCCATAATATCTGTAAAATCATCCTATAATAAAGAAGGTTTTAATTCTTTTATTATGCTCAAGCATAAAAAAAGTAAATATTCATTTTTATTTGAATGACTCAAAAGACTATCCCATAAAATAAAAACACTATGTAATTCAAATTCTTATGTTAAATATAGCATAATCCATCTTAAACTGTAAAATTAAGGGTGAATCCCTTATTTCTATAAATTATCCCATATTTCAATTTCATGAATTCGTAATAACGTGTTTAAATTATTCATTTTAGATTTAATTCCATCTTATGAGTCATCAAGTGCTCTTAAAAAACTAAATTTGAAAATAGAAATATCGTATACCTATCTTTAGCATCTGACATTAATATAGTAAAACAGAAAAATGCATCACTTTCAACAGATTATAAAAATAATTCGTTCGTGTCGCTATAGAAAACGTAATATAAAGGAGCAAGTAACTCATTCATTCCTTGCTTAAATACATATATTTGATACCACATATCTGATTGCTGGATTCAGCTTAGCATATATAAACAATATTCTTGTGAGTACATCGTAATGTCTATGTTCATAATCTTTGGCCAATCTCCTTTCCCTCCGACATTAAGTCCTGAAATATACAGGATACTTATTTGGAATTTATGTTGGGGAAACAAAGAAGGATAATTCTGCCCTTGTTCTAACTGTGTCTTTTTCCACTTCTTCCCATATTACCTGATCATCAAAAAAGCTTTTCCAAATAGATTATAAAGATTTGCTTAATGGATGATCTTATTTTTTTGATTATTACAATTCTTAGTCTTCATATTCATTTGATTCAGTCATCTGTTTTTACAACTTCGACTTAATCAGATCATTACAAAATTATTCATAAATCTCAATATTAGTTTTAATTGTCGAGTTCCATTTCGTTCTATCCGCTGGTAGGTAACCTAGCAATAATTTCCAAACAAGTGATCTTAAACCTTTTATATCATCTGGCACACCTTAATTAGATAACTTTTTTAATTCATTTAAATTAATCTTAGGTTTGTCTAAAATTTCCAAAAATTTCTCAATGCTGCTCCTTGTATTTCCTGCTATAGGTTTTGTATTTAATTATTGGATTAAATACTCTAAACTAAATAAGCTTTCCATAATCTGAATTGTGTATAGAAACAAAATTTTAATTTTATTAATATTAAAATTTCAGCTTATGGATCAAGGTAGTACTTACAATTTCTTTTTGTTTATTAGAATAAGTCTCATATTTTATCAGCTTTAAAACTATTAAACTGCTGTAAGTATGTCAAGCGTAAGAAAAGTTCAGAATTTTGTTTAACGTTTTTGTTTAAAGAATTGAAGTCTATATACGCTGACAAATTTTTTATGTATATACAGAAAAATTAGCAATTCAAGCTTAGAAAGATAATATTGTTATCCTCTTTTTCCCTTAAGCTATATATATTATTAAATTTCAAGTTTCATTAATTAATTCTTTATATTTTATAACAATATGGGTGGGTGCTTAGATCGAGAAAGAGATAAACGAAGAATATTAGAATAACTATCATATTCTTAAAGGCCTATTCTAAAGCAATCAAATGAATTTAATTATCAGAGGCAAATTTAATCATAATCAACAAAGAGTTAGCACGTTGAAGTTTAATAACCAAGATATAGTTTGTTGAAACATTCACAAATTTCTAGTAAATAGGGAAATCAATCAATAAGAAGTGACAACCAATCCTACTAACATATCAATTAGAACAATTAATTTATATTATTATAGAGAGGAGAACTTAAATAATTTTTAAAAACAAACCATATGGGAATAGATCAGATCATAACTAACCCCTTGAATCCAAATTAATTGATAATATGCTTTGAATAGAATGACATCACAGATACACTAATAAGTGAATAGGTAATCAGTAACAGTAATTTTCACAAATTGTATATGGATATTAAAGATTTTATTGGGTATTTACATTACCCTATTCTAGATAGCCTGATAAAAAAATTGTTGGGATTATTCTTGAGAACAGAAACTAAATTTTAATTTTATATAAGAAATTGAATCCAAGACAAGCGATGAATAACACTATTGAGATTCAGTGTACTTATTTTCTCTAAATTTTAGTGGTTGATAGTGTGAATTAAGACTAATTAGAAGAAATAATTAATGAGAGAATGTAGGATAATCTTATCTGCTGTACTATTTTATAATTTCCTGATTGTGCGTTGTTATTTTTTTAAACGTGTAGAAGATAAATTCAAGCTCTAAATGTTATATCTTTAGAAATGCAGTAACTAAATTCAATAAACCTCTCTTAAGAAATTGCAGGAAAAGTTGAAATATTGTAAAGCAATGATGTAATAAAATTTAATAAATTTAGGAATTTGATTTCATTAGTCTGTTGCCTGATGTTAAAAATAAATCTCTCTATATTTTAATGTCGATTAAATAAATTTGATTTTTTATAGACTAGAAGCAATTATAAATTAACTACAATATTTTATAATTTAATTGAATAATAAACATTAAATAATATGGAATAATTGTATTGTTGCTGACTTAACTATGCAGCATACAATAAATAATATTATAACTAAAACTTAATGTGAAATATGAATGACTTAAAATCAAGAGTCAATATTTATAATACCCTAGATTCCTCAGATTAATCCTTTTTATTAATTCCATTGTACATTCTTAATCTGAAACCTTTTCTAAAGAAAACCACTCTGCAGTGGAAATGTTTTGCATATTATATCTCTTATTCACATCAACCTCAATGACTTTTGTTATTAAATCTTTAAACTAGTCTGAGGGATCTGTCTTTCCATTTTATTTAATTTTGCTCCAAAATTAATCCCATTATTAATTTGAAATCATTTTGTACCAATTATCTTGATAATTTTAAAAGGGAGGAAATCCCATGACAATTATAAATAGTATTACTCCATAAGCAAATACATCGCATTTTTCAGCATCAATAATTTTATTTTAAATCTATTCTGGGGAAGCATATCCTTGTGTAAAGCCTATAGGCTAATTTGCGAATCCGAAATCACATATCTTTAGCATCATATTTTCATTAAACATAATATTATCAGGTTTTAAATCAAAATGTACTACTCCATTTCTATGCATCAGCCCTATTTGATTGTATAAATTAATTGCGATTAAGCGAGCAAATTTTTCTGCAAATTTTCCACTTGTCAATAAAATGTCTAATAATGAACCATTTTTCATATATTCCATTAAAATTTGATTAGTTTCCGAAAATTTTTCCATGTAAGGCACACACCGTGGAAATTCCTAGTTATTATTTTGCCAAAACCTGATGAAAATATTAATTTCATTCTGATTACAAAGACTACATATCATAATTATTGTACGATAATCGATTATTAGGACAATTGATCTTTTCTTGGTTCCTTCAATGCAAAATAAACACTTGAAACCCTATGCTGAGTCAAATAGACTATAGAATTCCTTCCAGAACCTAAAGGCTCCTTTTTCAAAGTGTTAAAGAATCTTTCAATCTAAGCATCTTTGATTATGAAATTTGCATAATTCTGTTACATATTGAGTGAATTATATTATTAATTATAAAAATAGGAAATTTATATAGCAGAGTATATACAAATTAAATATAAATGAAATTTGGGGAGCTTTGTTGCAGTCTTCGATAAGAATTTCACAAACTTAATAGTTTTCAATAATTTATTTAATTTCAGAGTTAGTAATGTTAGTAAAAATGATAAATTGATTGAAAATTAAATTATGAAGAAATTAATGATTCTTAGAAATAGAAGGGTAAAAATCTGTATTCTTGATTCACTGTTGATATAGTTTACTTTTTCTATAATTTGTAAATTAACTTATCCAACTGGTTAATCATGAAGGAATTAGAGATTAAAATGAATTCATTTATGGAATTAACAGCTTGGTGACTAACTGGAAAATTTGAATTGTAGTTGGAATTGAAATATCATTAGATTATGCTTACAAAATTATTGCAAATCATTCAAAATCAAATCGGAAACTACTATCCAACTCTAAGAATTCTGCATCTTATACCAAATCATCAATGGATTAATTTAGCAATATTGTTTCTGTTAATTAATTTTACAAATCTATCAATTTTGCACTAAATATTTAGTCTAATTTTTAATTAGAAATGAAAAGTTATTATTATTTGATCTTTATCTTATAGTCTGCTCTAGCTGATTAAATCTATCTTGTTAAAAAATCAGTTGAAGTTTTTTCTTTTTCTAATTATTATTTTTATTTTCTATGGAAATTAAATCATATTTTACCTTTCTAATTTTTATTATATTTAACCAATTATTTTTTATAAATACTCAGAGATGGTTCCCTTTTATAAAACAAATTTTTACTAATAATTTAACATATTTAAGCTCTTATTGTTTTAATCTAATGATATACTTATCTTGATTTTCAATTTATTAACACTATATTTACAATTTTAAAGCAGAAGATTAATTTATTTACTCTAATTGTTTAATTTAGTACTCTTTTTATTCAATTATATCCTGATATTTTTGAATTTATTTCTATAGTTCCCTAGCAGGTGAATTTAAATTATAATAAATCCTTGAGCCTTGTTATTATTAATGGGGAATTGAACTTTTTGAGTTTCTTATTTCTTCGTAAGGTTTCTTAATATATTAATATTATGCATACTATAGATTCTTCAGTTTTCTGGATTTGGCAATAATAATGTATGTTGCTCGTATTATTGCATTCCTTTGTCTAATTTTGATCTTTTTACATTTATTTTTTTATTTATTCTTAAACATAATCAATCCCATTTTTATATTTTTTCTAACAAAAATTTGTATCTACGCTATTATATTATCTTTAATCAAATGTGTGATCAATTTCATTAAATGACTTTCTATCCTTAAAAGACCTAATTATTGTGCTCAATTATATAGAATTATTATTGGGATTAGATTTCTTATTATAGACATCATTTTTTAATCTATGTATGATATTGAATATTGTAAATTTACTTTTCAATTAAATACCCTATTGAATATACATATATGTTATCATATATTTTAAATAATTCAGTTTCATCCTCCAATATACCAAATTTTGTAAATGCCACCAATAATTAAGGAAATGTATCGGCCTTTTGAGCCAATAAAAATTTCACATCTTTTACTTTAATATTTCCTTTAACTGTCTATTGTAGCCCGTTGAATCTTAAATCTCTATTCATTCGAATGAAATTGGTACCATTTTACATTAAGTATATTATTAATTATAAATAATCAATCTCTAAAAATACCAACAATTTTCTCAAATTACTTTATTGTCAAATCGCTCTCTGAAAGCAATGATCCGATCGCTTCATTATAGATGTTTTTTCTCTTCTTACAGATATTTAACATATTTTAGTACTCATTTTCTACCTGTAAGGTTTCTTCAGCTGTTGCCATTTTAAAATTTTTGTCTTCATACAACAATAGTTTATTTTCAAGTTCATCAATTTTGGTTTTTAATTCTGTTTTCATGTCTATCAACTCTTATAAGGTTGGTATTTTAGATAAATTTTTTAATTGTTCGCTAAGTTTTGAGTTTTATTAAGCAAGTTATTTGTATTCTTCTGTTTTTTATTCTAATTCACTTCCAAGTAATTCTAAATCTTGTTAATTAACTGTAGGCATCAAGCCTTGATTAATTAGAAATACTTTTGTAGAACCTACTTCTTTCATTACTACATCACCTTTAGAAACCAATGTATCAATATTTTTTTGAAGTGCACTTAATTTTAAAAATAAAGTGTCTTTTAAATAGTTTACTGTGAAGGGACGATTTGATGATTTGAAATATTCAAGTAGAGATTCAACATCCTCCTTAATTAAAGGCTATTTCCCCTTTTTTTCAGGTTATTTTTTCTCATCTTTCTTTTTTGGAGGACTTGCCTATTACACCTTTTTTGAAGGTTTAGCCTTTTTTTTCTCATCTACTTAAGTGACAATGGGTGGATCTGAATTTTAAGTAGTTTTTGACTCTGCCTTTTTTTTTGCTCCCTTTTTCCCTTTTTATTTTACTTAGGCTGTTTCTTCATTCATAATTGAAATTAAAATATTATAATATTTTATTATTAAATTTTCAATGCCTTTAGAACATGCTCTATAACTATCTCTTGGATTTTAGATACAACTACATTTCATGTTATTGAAATTTAATATAAAATATATCAATCATTATCTGAGTCCCACATTTTAGGATCAAGCTCATTGCCTCCATATTCATCTTCAAACCCCATATCAACTCCCTCTTGTAACCTATGTCTATAAAATAAACTACATCATCTCTTGTTCATTAATATGTTCTACCCATAATTGATTGTATTCACAGAATTTTGTCTCTTTTATTTTCTCACATAATTCCTAATCATATTCTCGTAAAATATCCAAGACCTCCTAAGACATCTACTTAACCTTTTGGTTTTTATCATTTAATTATTAAATCAATTACAATAGTATATCATCCCTAAATTATGAATAACAGATTACTGTGCTAAGATTTATGATATTCCTATTTTATGAAATAGGAATTAATGTAAGCTATAGAGGTATTGAACAATAAATTCGTCATCATCTACTTTCTCTGTAAAGACTTAGGTTAAGGCATTTAAAATATTGCTGTTAACTAAGATTTCTGCAGCTTTAGCATTGGAAGCAATTTATGACACAAGCATCATAGTTTCTAAAACTATATCATCATCAACTACTCCTATAGCTAGATTGTTATGCAAGAATTCAATAAATGGTTCTGTTAATAATTTAACCCAATTTTCATTTAATTAAATGACACTTACAATTCCTATAATTTCAAATTTCAAGTCTTCTTCTTTTCCTTGAGTTAAAAGTAACTTCATGAAGTGCCTCACAAAGCCCTTAGCACATGTTTGAATTTCGGGGTTAGTTGAATTTTCAATGATTCCTTTAATAAATCGAAACAGCAATGTATCTCCATTTGTCAGGGCCCTTTACACTATTTATTGAAATTCTTGTTCTGTAATATGATCAACATTTCTTGAACTTGTTGATAAGTTAGTTGCCAAAGCAATTAGTTCTTTGCCTATTATAGGTTCAGGAAAATGCAACATTAATTTAACAACTAGACTCATACATTCTGTGAACCCAAAGGTTAATCTCAATTTATCATCCAAAGTGAGTAAATACAATAACACGATTGACACAAATCTATAGTTTGGGATTTTCAATAACTTTACAATATCTGGAATGAACCCATTTTATTCAATTTATGATCGAGCTTCAGTATCAAAGCACAAATTTTTTAATAATCCTAGACTAGAAAAATCATTATACCCAAACTTAATTGTAATAATACATTATTATCAGCACTGAAAAATCTTTTTAATTTTCTTATGCAATTCTCTTCAATCATTTACAGTTTACATTCATTCACTATACTTAGTTTCTTGAGAAATAGTAATGTCACAATTAGTAAATAAAAGTTGTTTCTTTCCAGCATTCTTAATAGAAATGTTATTATTTTTCTTTTTCTCATTTTATTTTCAATAATTGGATCTTCTGCCATATTCATCAATATTGTGAAACCTACATAAAACAATTTTTCTTATTTTGCAATCATCAAATTTAATTTTCTCAATTCCTGAAACTATTAAGGCTAACCTTATTTTTCCATCAATTCAGCATATCGCAAATCAAACCTTTGAATTTATGACTCAATAATTTTCATGGTGATATCTCCAATTTAGTGCTCCGAAAGGATTTGATGGAATTCCAAATAATTGGATAAGATATAAAATACACAAAGTAAATAGAGCGTAAGTTCAGTTGATTTCTTATGTTCGTCTCTTAAGGTCCTTGATAGAGTAGATAATAATTATTCTAATGATATATTATTAATTCAAGTAATTACCATGAGATATCAGGTATTCTAAATTTTATTGTTAAGTTGCTAAACCTAGAATTTATTTTGCCGCCTCCTTTTTAGGCTCAATCTTTTCATCATAAAAAACCTCTAACAACTTTTCCAGCTATTCTTCTGGATCCATTAATAGTAAATTTAAATTATATCAAATATTGTTAACATTAATATTCAAATTAATTGGCAACATTAAGAATCATTGGCTGGCTGACTGGGCTTTTAAGCATCATTAATAGCATTAAGTTTCTTCTTTAGTGCAATTTAAATAGCTGTATCAAATAGCGGTCTAAGACCTTCTTGGGTTAATGCTGATACTTCAAATAAATTGCACTTTAGGTTTTTTATTAGTTATTCAGCCTTAGTTTATAATAATAATTAATACTGCTGTTTTTTTTACATGATTTGAATTTCCTTCATTTCTCATATCAATTTTATTGCCTACAAAAATTTTTGGTATCTACTCAAATTTGTCTTTGTTCAATTCTGGATGCCACTAAAGAATCGCATTAATAATACTTTATGTAATGCATTTGAGAATGAATTGCTCTCCACAACAGAATAAACTATTAGGAAAACATCTGTATTATCGTAGCTTAATTATCTTACATTATTATATCCCTCTTATCCAGCAGTGTCCCTAAAATTACAAAAACTTCATACCATAAACTTAAATCAACCTCCCTTTCGTCTACTCTGACTTTTGTTTGGTAATTTTCAAAAACAGTTGGGACATACTCAGTAGGAAATTTATCGGTTGTATAGCTGATACCTATGAGTATTTTTTGATTACCTTAATAATATACAGGTTTTTCCAACTGATCCATCTCCAACCACTAACAATTTAATACTAATTGTCTCTGACATTATGAAAAATTAAATATCATAATAATGTAAATCAACTTGAAAAGGAAATCATGAAAGAAAGATGAATGATATTTTTATTATTATTTATTTGATTATACTCATCCAAAGGATATGTCTAAGGCCTTTGTAATAAACTTTCCTGAATCATTGTCCCAAACAGTTAAGAATTGTTCGGCTATATTAGTGTCTTTCTAATTAATAATTTTGATCTATTACTGCATAATCTCCATCCTCCTACAAGTATGTGATGTTCAAATCCATTGTCTTTGAAGAAATTATTTCGCATTGCTTATCTGCATTGAATGCCATGAATACAGATTCAGAATTATTGATCATTAGGCTTGGGCATCTAATTTAGTTAATATTTATACTTTGTTAAACAAGTCACTTTCACTTTCTTACAATTGACAACATCAACTCCTGAAATAGTTTGCTAAGGTATTCTAATATATTTACATCAAAAACCAATTCTACTCTTTCACATTTTTACAAAAATATTGACTTCACTTTGGCCTTAACTAATATTCCACAATTCTTGCAATTTTCAACAAAAAGAGATTATTTCATCTCTATTTCATCATCTTTGAATTCAATTAGCTTTTCATTTTAAAAGTTTTCCAAAAACCAATTTTCCTTACAATATCTTTTAGGCTCTTTTGGTAACTGAGCTGCTGCTTATTAAGTTGACTGCTATTATTTTGCTGTTGTAGGCTATAGAGGGTCTTATTTTTCAACATTTTTCTATACTGGCTTTAATCCTGATTATAAAATTGAGAACTACTTTTAGTGATGTCTGCTCCAACATTCAACTCTGCAAATAAGGCTCCTCTAGAATCACCACTATCAGTTTGATGAGCAGGAGCTGCAAATTGAGGAGGAGGAGGAGGAGGTGGGCCTTTTGGAGGAGGAGGAGGAGGAGCACCATGAGTTTTTTCTTGAGTCAAAGCCGCAAAATATTGTTCGAAGGTTAGAGATCCTTTGCCATTCCATTCTAACCCCATTTTATAGTTTGTTATTACAAAATCTTTTTAAGAAATAAATAATACCTGGCAACCACTTTAATGCCCCAATAAAAGCATCATACCATTTAGACACCTCTGCTACTTTCTATTATTTTAGTTTAAATCCATTAAACTCAGCAGATTCGATGGCACTCTCTACTTAAATCTTAGGACCATCTAAAGTCACCCAAAATGCTGCTTAGCAACCTTCAATGATTGCCTTTACTTAATATTATAGAGCAGGTGTTTAAAACTTGGCAATTTTATTCACTTAATCAGTAATAGCCTTCTAGATTTATTTCATTTAGTCTGGACTTGGCTTTTTAGTGTTTGTAGAATGTAAAATTGCATTCTCCATTATTGAAAATATTTTCGTTACTATGGGTGTCTAGATGTTGAAAATACTATATTACAATGTCCTTAAGTGATTAATCAGATAAGCCCTTTGAAGCCTCAACAAAGAGATTAAGCTTTTCCTTAAATGGCTGTAATTCAGCTAATGATTGTGGACTTTACTATTAAGTTGGAGTACCACCTTCTAATTATAAGGCAATCTTCTCTAAAGATTTGATGACGTTCCTAATTTCCGCAGCTGATTAACTCATTAAATTTAATGAAAAAAAATGATATTTTCATATTAAGATACCCTGTTTTTTTAATATTAATTTATGATAACATAAATAGAGATATATAATCCTTAATCAAATCATCTGTCATCAGATGATGAGTCTAATTAATATCTCAATCCAGAATAACAAGAATTACGAAAGTTGAAAAAAATTATAGATTTTACAAAGGAAGAATTTGAATAAATTCGAAATGAGTTTTAAGATTAATACATAAATGTTTCTTAGTTTGTTTTCATTTTGCAAGAAATAAAAAAAGCTGATGTTCAAACTTTAGTGTACTTTTATCAACTTATTGATACTTTAGAAAAAAACCTTGTGAATTTTGAATAATTTTCAAATTTTTTAGTCGAAATGCATGATTGGATAAATAGAGAACATTCATTATATACAATAAAATTAAAGTAAAAAGAGATAGAAGGTCAAAAAACTAATCCAATTGATAAAATGTTTGAAATAGATGGATAATTTGCATATTTAGAGTAAAATTAAAAGAAACTATGCATCTTAAATCCTAATAACTTTTCAGAAATTGCTTAAATATCAATAAGCAATATTAGCATTTTAAATATTCTTTATATCGAGGATTTTTAAACCTTGGTGATGAGTAGTAATGACAAATTTTTAAATTTTTATGATTTAAAAGCGAATAAATTATAGAGTAGATTTTAAGTGCCTGAATTGCAAAGTCATCTGTAATATAGTTAAGAGAACAAAGTATCATATAATTTTATTAGGTTTTATATACTGCAACCGATAACGGAACTATCTATTCGTGGGATGTTGAAAAAATTTTTTCTAAAGAATTCTTGGAGTTTATAAAATCCGGACCAAAATTATCAGATTGCTTTAAATTAGTTATTGTTGATTAACCTTTAATGATAGAAGAATAAGAAAAATAAGATGGTGTAGTTAAAAAAGGCATTACTTGTATGTTATGCATAGATTGCTTAGAGATTCTGGCTGTAGGATCAAATGATACCTTAATAAGATTATATGAAAACAAAATTAAAGCAACATAAAAATTAAAAATAGCAGAAACAATGAAAACTAAATTTGGAATTAAAAAAACATTGTCCGGGGATCATAAAATATTGTAAGGACATAAAAAAAGAATCAAACAATTTTCTTATTGCCCTGAATTTAAGTATTTAATTTCATGTTCTTATGATTATGATGTAGTTATATGGAATATTTATTTGGAACATCCAGTAGCTAAATTATTGGGACATGAGGCATCCTTAGTTTCGGTTTTGAGTATAAGTAAAAGAATCCCAATAATTGTATCCTGCGATATCAAAGGTGTAATAAGAGTTTGGGATCCTAAAACCTTTTAATCTATTTAACATATAAAACTTGATGAAACTAACAACAATATCAAATCAATTATATACTTGAAATAAAAAGATATTGTCATTGTTGGATGTAGGAATTTCTTAATATATGAATTTTAATAATCATTTGATCCAAATGTTACAGATGATATGCCAATTTAATGTCTTTGCTATTCAAATAAATATCTTGAATTGCATATAGCCACAAGAAAAACAATAAAAACATGGTGTATGAGAAGTGGGTTGATTAAAAGACTAAGTGGAAATTTTGTAAATCACGACATTTACACATTTTGTTTAGATTATACACAAAGAAGGGGATTTATAGGAACGCATTAAGGGAATATATTGTAACATTTTGCTTATTTTTAGTTGTTTAGACCTATTCACAGGAAAAATAATTAAAGAAATGAAAAATAACTTTACTAAAGAAATTTCTCATCTTTCATATAGCGAAAAGTATCATACTTTAATTGCTTCGTCATGGGATAAATAAATAAGAATTTATCATGACGAAGATAATAAAGAAATTATTTTAAGGAATATAAAAAACGCTCACCCAACTGAAATTTATTGTGGTGCGTTTTCAGAAAATTTGATGTTAATAGCTACAAGTTCAAAACAATCAGAAATTCGCTTATGGGATTTTGAAAAAGGAACTTAATTTTCAAGATTAAAAGCAAGCGGAGAAGTACTTTTTCTCAAATTTATGGATCCTTATCCTCTATTAGCTTGTTCAGATCATTAAGGCCATATTGTCATTTATATTGTGTTATCAAATGATTTGGGATTACCACCAAGTTAATCCAAGTCTTGCGCTGTTATATGGAAAAACATGTTTACCATTATGAAAGCATCTCCAGTTTATTCAATTGAATTTAATCATATTGATGGATGTTTACTTATTGGTGACGAAAATGGAGATATTAGAATTTTATCAATTACTCAAATTATAAAAAATTGTCAAATAAAAAAAATTAAGCATTAAGATATTGCTTAAAATAAAAATCCCCATAGATTTTTTTAACTTAATTACTAGGAGTATGATGTTTAATTGGAACCTTTAAATCCATTATTAAGTGAAAGAACTGCTTATTAAGTAACAGTATGGAAGGCTCATAAAACCTAAATAAAGTAGATTATAATAAGCTATGAATTCTAAGATGGTTTAATAATATCACTATCACTTGATATGCAAGTCAAGTTTTGGAATAATGCTGGGAAACTGATATTAATTTTAAAGTAAGGACAGAATCAACCTTAAAATCTAGTAACTATTTCACAATTTAAAACAAAAACATAATCTCTAATAGATTAAGTTGAAGCAGAGTTACCAAAATGTACCTATTATTTTAATAATTAGTAAGATATGCATTGCCAATAAAAAAAACAACTCGGTTCAGATCAGTTACTCAACATGATAAAAATAAAACACGTTTAGGATTTGATATGAAAGATCAATACAGATAACTTGATTAAATTGATAGTTTATCGATTTATTAAACTTTAAAAGAATTAGAAAAAATGGAAGAAAAAAAAGAATTAAGGAAAAAAAGAGAATTAGAATAATTTGGGAGAGATTAATAAGGGATTGGTTAATTTCATAATAAAAAAAAATAATTTTATTGATAATACTTATACCCTTGATGAGGGATATATTTTCTGTATTCTAATACACATTTATTCTCTGCGTTTGCATCTATTAAACAAAATCAATAATTTCATCATCAAATCCATATTAAAGTTGTTTTGCTTATTAATTAATTCATTTTTCTTTGATATTATTATTATGAATTATTCAACATTTTCATTCTCACAATTGGGTAAATAAATCTTACAAGAAAATAAAGATATATAAGATTAATTAACCTTAGAATTACTCAATAATTATAGGTCTGGTTCATTTTTTAAACAAGCTTCCGAAAATCGTTTGGCTTAATAGATTGAGAAATAGAACTAAATTATAAATATGCTTATGGAAAAACAAGAACCAGCAAGATTTAACAACCCTATAGAGTTTATTAAAAAAGGATAATAATAATACTAAGAGCAGACTAGGGATAAATATTAGAATTTTTCTTAAATTCAATTGATGTAACCCCTGCCTCTTCCTCCTCCTCCAATATTTATGCCATCAAACTTTTCTTTTATGCAACAATAATAAGCAGAGAGATAATAACAAGAAAAATTAAGAATGCTTTTATTAATGAAAAAGCTAAAGGAAGAAAATTTCTCTCTTAAAATGAAATTATCTGAAAGAGGAGAGCAGCCTGAAAAATCATTTGAATCATATTCGAATAGTTAAAGTCAGCAACAATCAAGCAAAAAAAGCGAAAAATAGTATAAATAATAGAAAAGAAATTTGGGGCCAACACAAGAAGATTACCAAAAAGAGATAAGATAATTAGAATAATTATTATCAAAAAGAGCTATTGCTCAACTTAAAATAAGGAGCAAAAGATTGACACTTATGCTTTCATTTATTCGAAAAACAAAATAATTGATAGAATTGAAGAGTTCATAATTTCAAGATAAATTTCCAGAAAATATTTTATAATTCCAAAATGAATGTTTTAAATGGATGAAGGATTTCACTAATATAATTGTTGATAAATTAAAACAGCAAAATTCTAATGTTTCATTGTATTTGGACACTAAAGTCAATCCTAAGGAGGCTTAGAAGCGAATGGATTAATTAAAAATATATGTGAAAAATTTTATTGATGCTTTATTTGATAATTAAGCTAGCATCCCAAAATTTTGTAAGGAATATCTATTATACTTTACATTTAATTTTTTTTGTACACCTGCTAACTTCCTTTTGAAATTTGAGATAAACAGATTATCATTTACTCCATAAGGAGGAACAATGTATTAATTTTAATTATAATTCAAGACTTAACTAAAGATAAAGTTAAATGATGATAATTACAATAATTATAATTAGAATGTATTTACAATTTTTAAATGATCTATGGGAACCAATTCCAGCATCTTCATCCTCAACTTCAAAAAAAGCCAACTAATAATATCGCTTAAATATCTAATCAATATGCTCTGTAATATACTATTTAGCACTGGAAGTCACTCGAGAAATGGCTGCCATCCAACGTGATAATCTTAAATTAGTATCTAATGATTTTCAGCCAAAGGTAAAGTCAGGAGGAGTGATTAGGATGAAAAACTTCGAAGAAAGAGAAGTTGATAAAACTAAATAAGAAAGTTTGAAAGATGGGGACGAACCTTTAGTTCATCCTATTTTTGATAAAAGTGAACTTAATCCATTTTTTAAAGACAACTCAACTATATAAAGTCTAAAATCTACAATTGAGGGATGGTCAGAAAATATTTATTATAATTTACAATAATGCATAAAGGAAATATCGGCAGAAAAAAAACATTAAGTAATTTCTACCCTTATTTTTTTAGTTTGAAAATGGAGAAAAGTTGCTGCTTATTTAAAAAATTCAAGATAATAAATAATAAACAGAGGGTGCAAGACAATTAAGATAAATTTAAAATAGCATTTTAGAACAAAAAGAGAAAATTGCATAAATGAAAAAATGTATATTATGTTACAAATTTATAGTACTGAATGTTTCCACCAATAAAAAATTTGAACATAGTGAGCAGGAATGGAAATCTAAATCAAAATAGTCAAATTTAAGTAATCAATATTGATAGGGATTTTCAACTCTAAAAATCTGATATTGACATTATATTTGAATTTTAATTAAATCTTTAAATTTCCTTTATTTGAAAATGATAATATCAAAATAATTAAAGGATAGTCTGGAACAAATTTACTACTGAAGTAGAATTATTTTTTCTAAATTCGTTAAGGAAGTATGGATATTTAATAAATTTTGGCATTTAAACACAGCTATAAATTGAAATTTATATTTGTAGATATACTTATCGTTGTTATTATGGATAAAGGAATTCAATTAAAGCACTAATCTATCAGTAGTGCTTAAATGGCTATAGTTGAGCCTTATTATTAATATCAAATGTTTGAAATTAAAAATTAGGTGAGTTTAGCCTTCATTAATTTGTTTTATTTCTTTAACCTTAATGCTTTGGAGTTTAATTTGATAATGTCTCTAATTCTGCAATAGCCATTTATGCTTCCTCTTTCACCTTGATTTCAATGAATGCAACTAAATATTCTATAACCAATATGATGCCAAATCCACTATCATAGCTTCAGATGGATTTGAAGCCTCAACTACAATTTTATTGAGTAATTTCATTGTTATGGGTTCCGACTTAACTACTAGACCAAACCATGTTGTTTTCTCCTAACTCCAAGGGAAGCACAAGAAAGGAGTAGTTTACCATTACTTTCTTAGTTTTAATATAACGCCGACAGATTGTAATTCTTCTCAGAATATTGAATCCAAGAATTCCAGTTTTTATTTAATTGATTATTTTTGGATTGAGACTATAAACACAGGAGGTATTGACAAGTTTCCTGTGTGATCAAGTGATGTAAGACTCATTGAAATATGTTTGGGAATCCATTTCCTACTCTCATACAAATGAAGCTTAGTTTGTTTGTTTATGGCATACATTTTTGTATTTTTTTCTCATCATCACTTCCCTGACTATCAGAAACAAATACTACTGTTAAATCACTTGATATCTCTCTTTTCTTAATATCTTAATCTAAGGCAATAAATGAGTATGTTATGTTGGTAATTAATAAATTAATTTTATAAGTAATTGGTAAACAGACTTACGTAATTAATTTACCTATTTGGTTTTAACAAACATAATACCTAGTTATAGCAGTCGTGTTTTCTTTATAACCAATTATTACAATGACAAAATTTTTGAGTTATTTTACACTAATTATTCAATTTGAATCAATAAAGCAGAAGTTGTTTTCCAAAGATTTTTAAAGGATTGAACTCTAGTGATCCTATTCTATTCTGTGTTCATCATAGTCTTCATTTGCAACAGCTTAAGTGTGATTTGATAGAATATTCTTACAAAGAGCTTAATTAAAAAGAGCTCCTTTTCATTTTTTTATAGAGTTTTACTCTAGTAATACATGTAACATCTCCTTCAATAGAATCTCGCTGATATTTATAGCATAGAACACTTTCATCGAGCCTTTGGAAAGTATTGCGAATGCAGAATGCTCTTTTAAAGAATCACATAAAGCAGTTGACTTTTAGTGCTTATTTATAAAACACTTCCACCATTCAAAATAGCATCGCATGTTAAATTAGAGCTTTTGTGCCTAATTATATTTAATCTGATAATATTGCGTTTCTTCTAATATCAGTTCTAGAAATGAATAAAAAAATGGTATATCATCTAATCCATTTCCCCCCCCCCTCGATATAAGTAAAGCAGCTTTTAGTGAAAGCAGTTTAGACATAGTCATTTCATAATAACTTGAATTCTCTAATCCTACTGTTCATTTCAATCACATATTTTAATTGCAAATTGTAATTTATCCATAAGGTAATGGATATATTATCATTAATATATTTTATATTTTTCATTTTAATTATCTTACGGAGTAAAGAATGACTTGGAGTTTTTCAAGTTAAATCTCAAAATTACCATATCTTACGCATTCAATAGTGATTGGAAATTTCATAGTGCTCAATATCCACTGCTTTTATGATGCAATATGATTCGAAAACGCACTTCACTTAAAAACAAAACAGGCAAGGCAGATAATATTAACACATAAGTGCCGATTACATTAGCATATAAAATGCTTCTTATATCAAGCTTAAATAATTATGATAATTTCATTCTTATATGAACTAGTAATAAATATCAAACTTCATACAACTACTCTTGCACATAAGAGTATAAATATTTTCTATTTATTATTACACAACACTTATCGTCTATTTCTGATTTAATAGAGTGCAATACAAGGAAGGAAATTGTAATTTGATTTTGAAAAAATTCAAAAAAAAATCCTTGTTCAAAAAAAAATATTTAGCCTTAAATATACCATCATAAGGTTATAAAAATAGAAATTTGAGATAGTTGTTTACCCTTTTCATTCAAATTAGGGAATTGGAAATTAGATTTTCAAAACAAACACGCAAGGAACCTAGAGATAGATTCTTTATTTGAATTATATCTAGAGTACATGAATTGAGAAATAAACCACTGCTTTGTATGTGGTTTTTATAGAAACGATTCTAGCTATTCTCAGTTCTTGATTGTTCATAAAATAATCTAATGGTTGTGAATTTCTAAACTCTGGAAACACAAATTTCATTATAAAGCTCAAATGAATCATTAGAATATTCCATTAGGATTCAAAAAGACTTGTCTAAGAATATTAATGATAACAATATTACTCATCCTAGTACTAATAATTTTAATTATTTACAAATTATTTTATTATTTAAATAACTTTATAAAATTATGCACCATCAAATAAATGAAAACTATGTCAACTCTTATACTAAGCATATGAAGGGCAAAAGATGGATTATGACTACAGCCGACCCAATAAATGTTTCAAATTTAACTATTCTCAGACATCTAAATATAAATGAAAAATGAATTTTTTCGTAATTTCTCTATCTAAAGTCATATATGACTTTCATGTGATGAATTAGTAGAGATTATGAAATGTGATTTATCAAAGGAATCGTTGGACATCTCTGATGAGCTTAAATAACATATGGAAATAGTGAAGAATCATTTGATTCAAAATTAAATGGAACTCCATCTCTTCTTAATAAATACTTATTTCGAGATGGTTCCAAATAATGGTAAGGATAGGGATGAAATTGTAAAAGGATTGTTTGAGTGGTCTACTCCCGTTCGAAGATTGAAGTCAAGTCAAATGAAGAATTACTTGAATCATTATGGATTTGGTAAAGACTCCTAAACTGAGAGAGATAAAGTAAATATATATCTCTCTCGTTTATAGAAGAAGGCTAAAAATCCTGGCGGCGAATTATGAAGACCTTCACGCGAAGGGCCACTTTAGTAAACGCTACCTCTAGAGAGACCCTCACAAATGGTTTGGATACTATATATATTCTATTTATAATAAAATTGAAAATGGTTTAGTAAGATTATTTATATTAAGAATATTTTTATGTAATAAAACTAAACTTAAAACTTAAGTAAAAAATTCTAAAACAATTAAACAAACATATCTATAAAAAATCAAAATTAAATTACAATTTCCTTATCTACACCCTAACAGAAATTCTTATCCCATTATTAATATATTTAATTATAAAACATAAGGAAATCTGACGAGAATTCAATTTTAATATCTTTTTCTATCTCTTCAAATTCCTCATTTGTTTTATTTCTTAAGAATTTAGAATTACTTTATTTATAGCAATAATTATATTTTTTTCTAGAACATAGTAAAATAATAATTCACTTGTA